>OV049876.1:8267500-8637500 GCA_920104075.1 Melanargia galathea
GAGGGAACTTCCAACGTGGAGGAAGAAGCGTCAACAAATGTGATGAAATAATAGGCGATTAAGTATGACTTATAAATAAAGGATAATAGGATAAAATGTATTTAAAGACGATACCGGTCGGTTGAATGTTAGTAAAGCTTTTGTAAGAATCTAGAATAAACCAAAAAGGTTTTGGCAGCTTTCGATAAAAAAAAAATTATAGACGAAAGATTTAAAGAATTTAGGGCTAACGTCGTACGTAATAATAACGGAGCCTTGTAGATACGTCAACCTAGATTAAAGTAATGAGTAAAGTTCTAACAGACCGTTTACATTTTTACGATCGTCTGGCGTGATGTTTGGAGCGAAAATTGTTGCTTCAGGGACAGAATTTCAGGCGATACGATAATGTTGTTACATATAAATAACTACAACCTAAAATGTGATTGTTTATTATAATTTATAATCTTAGTTCAGCTCTGGCAGTTAAGAATTCAATTGGTTATTCTATGAAAATGAAACGAACATTGCATTACTTCGCTTCGTACTCTCGCACATCTCTGGTGGAAAAGCGGCCTGTGCCTATTACCCAATTTAGTGCTTCCAATTTTAAAATTTATAAATTAAAACGCGAGTGCGAAATATGTATAAGAATACTACTATAAGAATACTGGTAGTTGTCGGGTGTTCAAATAACAAACGGTTCAAATGTTCATTAATAATTGTATATTTTCGTACACATAATACACATTATATTCGTAATTTCGTACATATACACGATGAAACCTTTCAATGAAACATACTTATCTCAATTTTATTTTTCTCTTGATATGATTTTTGTTTGTCAATTCCAGATTTGTTATGATACCAATTATACTATGAAAATCGGAAAGCTAATATATGGCTAAGATGGAGCCAAACTACTTATTCAAAGTAATTTTGCAACAATCTAGGAACATACTCTACATAGACTTTTAAACATATTACGTTCCCGTAGTCAGATAAATACAACCATTCTTGTCAGTATTTAGTATTGAGAACGTTTCTACGTACTACGAGGTATTCAATATGACCGTTGACATTTGCAACATTGCATAATTCGTTTCTAATTGTTAGAGAAACTAGATTTACTCAACTGACAAAAGCTCGTTCAGCCGTTGTGCAAACAAAGCACAATACAGGCTTAAGAATCGTATCAGCTATCACGACCACGACATAGACATCAGATACCAACGACAAAAGCTGATTATAGTCACGTCTTGAACATTACCCGTTGCAAATCAGTACATTAGAAAGTGATATACATACTCGCATATTAAGTTGTGTTATCATCACCATCAACGAAGTACTGAGATGACAACAAAAAAAAACTGGAGCCATCCACAACAAACCAGAAGTGATACGTACTATAAGCAAAAAACTGGCATACTTTTTCGCATAATGATCGCCAAATTTTACATGGCACATGGTGATCATGTGTAAAATGGTACAAGATGTGTCTAGACTTTCCCTACTGGCAACTTCAATTTGAATATTGCATAAGATGATGAGTACATTTTGCTAAAATTTGGGAGAAAAGATCAATACATGCTCCAGAATCGTATTAACTAACGCGACCACTAGACTTTTGAATCCAATGACACTGTCATAAGCTAATTATACTCACGTCTGACATTATAGTAGGAGATCCCACCTTAGAAATTTCTACCCTCATCTGTTATTTAAACGAATTATATGTCAAATGAAAGATTATTTTATTCTTAATCGAACCGTATTTGGTTGCCTGGTCAAAAGTGGTGCTAAATCATGGTTGCCTGGATTTTAAGATATAAAATGTTCGGTGCGAGTGTTGAAAGTGACAGAAAAGTGTTGCGCGCGCAATTTCATTTGACAGACAAAGATGCAGTGAGGCAGGCGTGCACTCGGCAGGTGCTTAGTCTATACATAGATTAAAACCATAGACTTTCTGTGCCTGTCCATTAAAGATATTTACAAAAAAATAAGTGAGTGACGTAAGGGATAAGTAATAAAACGTAAAAAAGCTGTTTTTGAAAATTTTGTCTGTTTGTCTGTATGTTTGTGCATGTATTACGCAAAAACTACTGAATGGATTGAAATGAAACTTGGCATGATTTAAGTTCATACTACATAATAGCATAAAGGATACTTCTTATCCCGAAATTCAGCACAGTTCCCTTGGAAGAGGGGATGAAAGTCAAAATGTGTATTTTGACTTTCATCCTCTCTCCCAAGGGAACTTTGCTGAATTTCGGGATAAAAGGTATCCTATATGCTATTATGTAGTATGAACTTAAATCATGCCAAGTTTCATTTCAATCCATTCAGTAGTTTTTGCGTAATACATGCACAAACATACAGACAAACAGACAAAATTTTCAAAAACAGCTTTTTTACGTTTTATTACTTATCCCTTACGTCACTCACTTATTTTTTTGTAAATATCTTTAATGGACAGGCACAGATAGTCTATGGTTTTAATCTATGTATAGACTAAGCACCTGCCGAGTGCACGCCTGCCTCACTGCATCTTTGTCTGTCAAATGAAATTGCGCGCGCAACACTTTTCTGTCACTTTCAACACTCGCACCGAACATTTTATATCTTAAAATCCAGGCAACCATGATTTAGCACCACTTTTGACCAGGCAACCAAATACGGTTCGATTAAGAATAAAATAATCTTTCATTTGACATATA
Organism: Melanargia galathea; assembly: GCA_920104075.1. Classification (NCBI taxonomy): domain Eukaryota; kingdom Metazoa; phylum Arthropoda; class Insecta; order Lepidoptera; family Nymphalidae; genus Melanargia; species Melanargia galathea. Next base: position 8,270,197 of record OV049876.1, read on the forward strand.
ATTCGTTTAAATAACAGATGAGGGTAGAAATTTCTAAGGTGGGATCCTAGACCATTATCCATTGCAAATCATTACGTTGGAAAGTGATATACATACTTACATTCTCGCACATTAAGTAGTTGTTAGCTTAATGAGAACTTTCTTTGCTTTTATGAATTTCTATGCGGTTCTATCAAATTCTTAACATGGCAAGAAAGGAAAGACATGATAAAATGAAGTTTCGAATTCCAACTTTAGGCAATTGTAATGCCTAAATTACGTTTAAAAGTAAAGGGATTTCCCTACCCAGAGACAACCTGCATGCAGCAGCAGCCAGAGGCGCAAGAGAGAAATTGCGCACTCAATGCATTTTTTTTTTTATGAACAGCTCTAATTTTTTTCTCCGACGGATCGGAGAAATGTTGGTGCAGATGATATCAGCAGAGGTCACTCTCGCGTGACCAGTTGAGGTGCCCTGTTTAATGATAAATATACAACTTACGAGCCAGAAAATGATATAAAAAAAGGTTCCTATCGGATCTCACATCGACTATTGTGTAATCTGTTTTATATATCAAACCTTTCATAAATTAGCCACGACCACCCACAAATTTAAGTAATGTGGACACCTGCCAATGTTTTAATTACAATTCTCATGAACTTTTTATTCGTAATCAGCATATTGGTAGCAGTTACATAATTTTTTATAACTTAAACAAGAACGACGATTAATTATATGCATCGCACATCTGCAGTATAAAAAAAGGTTGCCGATGCGCTCTTGACCTTAAAAATTATAATTCATCTGATAATGTCGAGGGCTAAATTGGAAATCCAATCGGAGTAGGTATTATATAGCATTACTCCAATCTTTCTATCTTTATTATTATTCCAAGCGATCTCAAAATAATTAGCTCACAATGTATGACTATGACCTTTTTTTTCGATGATCTGAGTTGTTCTCGAAAATACCAAAAGAGGGACTTTAAAAAATGTAACCTTTGCAGCACCTGTTTAATGCTATGAAGCCACGTAATAAGATGTTATTTATTACAATGGGTGATTTTGATAATGATTAAGGCGACTCCAAATACCAATGCCACCTAAAACTAAAACGTGATTCCATCATGGATCAGCTGGCAGGTCCAATTGCCCATATTTGGACAACGCATTGCCAAACCAAGTTTCAGCTTTATTGAACACCTCGAAGCCTACAAACTCGCTAGCCAACAATGATTTTTATAATATGACTAGCTGATGCCCGCGACTTTGTCTCGGTGGATTCATGTATAACTCATACAAATTTCCAATCCCTATTGAACCTTCTTAGGGGTTGAATTTTAAAATATCCCTTCTTAGCGAATGCCTACGTTATAATAGCTATCTGCATGCCAATTTTCCGCCCGATTCGTCCAGTGGTTTGAGCTGTGCGTTGATAGATCATTCAGTCAATCAGTCACCTTTTCCATTTATTTTAGATTGTTGGCCAAATTATTCGTAGAGTATGGAACTTTTATTTTGAGCCGAAATGCCAATTACATAAGCCACGATAGGCGAGCTTATTGTGGCTTCACACTCATGATTCATTGTGGAACTCATTGTCTCACACGTCCACATTATAAACAACAATAAACGATTACAATATGTCCGTCGTGTGACTCCGTTACATCACTTCCTCTTTATGAAGTATGAACGTTAAAGAGGCGAAAACCTGTTTGCAAGAGTACTAAGTTTCTTAACCGGTAAAACGTAATACTCTGTACAATATTTACTATGTGAAGCATTTGTGCTTGTATGCTTGAGTCCTTTATGTTATCCCCTCCTTGTAACTCATAAAAGTCACATAGATGCAAACTTGAAACTATATTCTTGTCTTTCCTACTTCGATGGATAATTATGTTGCAGTAATGCGGTTTTTACCGTTCATGACTCGGAATATTATATTCTAGATCTAATCTAATAAACAACGATGGAAGGTATGTGCACTGTGCAGTATTAGCGTGAGCTGATTTTTTATTTTGAATTTTTAAGTAATAAGTAGTGTACAGATAAGAATTCTAAATCTTACAGTATTTACAACATTAAATTATTGGCTTCTAAATATGTCCAAATCAGTATGGTATCTAGACCTTAATTCCTTAGCTCCACTTTAACAACACTAAGGCCCAATTTATACCGCCGCGGAATGGAACGGAAACGAATTTTCTGTATAAAGCATTGTGAACTTTATGTCAATTGTATAACACACAAAATAGTAGCTATAGGGAAATTCTCGAGAATACGCGAGAATTCCGCGGAAGACGCGCGACCTTTTTTGGCTCCTATTTAATTTGTATGTTATGCAATTGACATAAAGTTCATTTAGCTATGTACAATTTCGTTGCAAAAAGTCGCTTCCATTCCATTCCGCCGCGGTGTAAATTGACGCTAAGGGCCTGTTTCAAAACCTTGTGATACTTAAGTGTCGGATGCCTAAACGTAAGCTTTGTCACTTTCTTACTATAACTCACAGACATAGACATCCTTCCGACTGTCTGACACTTTTCCAGTATTGCCTAAAATAATACAGTTCTAACTTCTACCAAGAGTAACATAATATTATCTATGTTACTTACCATTCTATGGTACCTATTCGGGATAGATTTGAAGTGGATTTGAATATGTATAGATAGAAGTTGATAAAGGTAGGTACCCGTGCACAGTGCACACCTTTTAGTAAGACTATTAAATCATATCGATTGTTACGCATTCAACAAACAGGCCTCGTGAAATAGGGTTCATTCACATTTGTCTGTTTATAATCAGACGTAATGGAGGAGCGAGAGGGGAGTTCATCAATTCACTACGGATTTCTTAGTGAAGCAACATGTAACAGAGTGTAGACCTTAGATCAGACTGTCTGAACTGCGTATAATTTGGGTGTAAACTCAGTTTATCTACACCCATGCTTTAAATCCTCTATAAAAGATTCTGAAACAGTTAGCTTATTGCCAACTTTAGAACACCCAATGTTGTAACAACCATTACATCATCCAAACGAGTGATGTAATGAAATTCGGTACAATATAACATCATCCGTTTTTAACCCCGACGCAAATACGACGGGGTGTTAAGTTTGACGTGTCTGTGTGTGTGTGTCTATTCCCCCGTAGCGCTTAAACAGGTGAACGGGTTTGAATGCGGAGGTGGGAATGGTGGTGTGGGCGTGGGCGTGGGCGTGGGTTGGGCGTGAGTTGGGTGTGGATGCGGTTGTGGGTGTGTGTGTGTGCGTGTGTGTGTTGTGTGTGTGTGTGTGTTGTGTGTGTGTGTGTGTTTGTCTGTTCCACCGTAGTGCTCAAACGGGTAAACCGATTTGAATGCGTTTTTTTTTTGTTTGAAAGGTGAATTAGTCGGGAGTGTTCTTAGCTATGTTTCATGAAAATTGGACCGCCACAAAATGGCGGATTACATATTTTTTCACAACTCCCTCAATATGGGTATCAAATGAAAGGGCTTGACTAGTAGAATAGCACAATGCAAATTCAAGATGGCTTCAACACAAAATGGCGAATGTCAGGGGTTTAGCAGTAAGCTAACTGTTTCAGAATCTTATAGAGGATTCATATTATGGGTGTAGATAAAGTCTTGTATGCAACTGTTGATAATTAGGTATTAAAACACTCATGTGATACTATTATCACATTCGGCTTCGCCTCATGTGATAAACCCACATTCGTGTTTTAATACCCCTTATTACACAACAGTTGCATAAATAACTATTACATTACAAAAGAATTATACTTCACACTTATAACATCTTAATATCCTATTTTTAACCCCCGACGCAAAAGCGACGGGGTGTTATAAGTTTGATGTGTCTGTGTGTGTGTAGCGCTCAAACGGATGAACCGATTTGAATGCGTTTTTTTTTGTTTTAAAGATGAATTAGTCGGGAGTGTTTTTAGATAAATGTTTGATAAAATCGGTCCAAGATGGCCGCCGCCATAAAATGGTGGATTACATATTTTTCACAACTCCCTCAATATGGGTATCAAATGAAAGGCCTTGACTAGTAGATTAGCACTATGCAAATCTAAGATGGCCGCCACCACAAAATGGCGAATGTCGGGGAATTTATAATCGTGGAATTACTTATCGGATTTCAGAAAACGATCATTTCAGTGCTCTGAGTATGGTAGTTTAAGTTGCAGTTGCAATTTTTTCAGTAGTTTTTTTTTGCAATTTTTTCGATAAAAGGCGGAAAAATCTCAGTTTACTAACATAACTTGGACACTAGTGTCGTGATTTTTCTAAGAGGGTAGTTTTCAATAAAAGCGAATACGTTTGCCAACTCAATATAAGGGATCGCAGCTCGACGAATCGAGGAATTTTAAGTTATTGAATAAAAATCTTTTATATTCTATTCTAAAAGTTACACATATTTTTGGTCTTATGTCTGCGCTTCTCATACCGCCGTAGCTGCGACGCAATGGTGCAAGACGGGACCGCTGTCTTCCACTTGGATGAGTTAACGCATAGCATACTGGAACCTACATAATATTATGTGAAAATAATAAAAGTTTTGCGGCAAATGACTTATCTTCGTAATTCTAAATATCAGTAGTAATGCATTAATTCCCGTTAACCAAATACTGTTATCGAATACGATGAGTGATTTTTTGCATATTATAATAACACTAGCGGACCCGGCAGACGTCGTCCTGCCCGGTGACATACTGACATCAGTGCAACCTACCCGGTCATCAAAGTACTAATATCGCAATTAAAAATAGGGGTTGGTGATAGAAGGGTGAAAATTTAGTATTGTATGTATTTTTGTATGTTGTATCATAAAAAAATAAAAAATAAAAATTTTGTCTAAAAAATAAAAAATAAATTTAGGGGTGGACTACCCTTAACATTTAGGGGGATGAAAAATAAATGTTGGCCGATTCTCAGACCTACTCAATATGCTCACAAAATTTCATGAGAATCGGTCAAGCCGTTTCGGAGGATCATGGGAACGAAAATTGTGATACGAGAATTTTATATATAAGATTAAGTTACCATAGTTACTACGTTAGTACATAATAATTCAATGTATGATGAGCATTTTGTGTGTAGGTACGTACATAAATTCATGCGTCTTTATCTACTCACAGATCTGAGAAGATACTGCTTAATTAAAAGTAATTTATTTAAACTTACTACAAAAGTGAAATTTTTTATTTCCACAAAAATCTCTGCTTTATAAAACAATCCTCAAAGTAGTAATTCCCACGCATCGTGGTCGCTACATTTTTAAATAAATTCTTTTGTGTTTTTTTCCCCTGTTTTGTCCCTGTCCACTCTTAACAGATTCTACATTCCGATCCTTTCGCACCCCGTGTGATTTATGCCCGCCCTTCTCCTGAATGGAAACGGCTCATCCCAAAAGTGCTCGTTAGTTCCATTTTTAAAAGGGCCAACGGATATTCTGTCTCCGGTGTTGTCACCACTGCGATGAAACGATACAGAAATTTCAAAAGCTTCGTGAGATTCCACCATTTCATTACACCGCGCCGCTTGATTGATTTTTGAACGGAAACGGGATTCTGTTAACGGAAGGAGGACCATAGTTTCGTGGCAATTTAAATTTTTTGTGTTGTACGTCCACTGGGGCCAACAGACCATCAATATTATTCTTGTTCGCGGCGCGCACGCTGCCGGCTGCCGCTGCGTTGGTTTAGTTGCGTCCGCCGCACAAACAAGAATAGCCGTCATTTAAATTATTTCCTAAAACGCTCATCTTATTTTTTTAATATTCACTCTAACCGCGTCACTATAATTCGTTTCTATAATTCGTATTAATTTTTCTATCGTGCTTGCGAAACTTTTTCTGCCATTTTTAATATCTCGTTTAGAGCTACTCAGTCATTTGCGTGCGTTATTATTTCCGATTTTTATCGCTATGCGTTTAATGTATGATACCTAATCGATAAGGATGTGTAGCAGATAACACCATAGCGACGCCCGACGCACGGTTTAGTTACAGTTAAAAGTGTTTACCCGCGAGCATAATTTTCTGTTTACGAACGTAATTCCAGTGCTTCTTTTAGAAACAGACCAGTGATTGTGGATTGTGATACGTATGAGTGATGCGCCCGCGCCGATGCAAGTGTAGGGCGTTGGACCTATTTTCGTAGCACGGAAATAAGAGCGGCAAAAGGAGCAAAAAGCATTCACTACCTAAAAACTTCAGGACGCATACGTCTATGTCGAGACTCGAGAGTGTATTTTTGTCGGATGTGATCTAATGACCGTAACGGTTGAGTGTGGTGTTTAGTTTTAGTGTGATTACCACCAAAATGAAGAAAAGGACGATATCGAAACTAATATCAATATTTGGCTCAAAGAAAGGTAGGCTGTTTACAATATAATAACATTTTTTACTTTTGTTCTATCTCTATTTAATTAAATTATGTAGTCTTTTTCAAATAATGTACACATAATACTCGTATTTTGTTCCTACTAGATGTCAGCTTCGCTCGCGTGAAATATGGTCATATGGATCAAGCTTTATCTTCGGTTCTACTTCTTAATTCTTACCTAACCTTAGCTTTTCCTTGGTATCAGAGCACTATTAAAGTCGGATGATGGATGCCTTGGAATTTCGATAATTTCGTCTCAAAGGGTTCCAGTACAGTACAGACAAACTGTTGTATGTAATTAAGTACAACAACAACAATAGTAGGTATAGTAGTATAGTATATCTGAGTCCATAATGTGCGAAGTCGGGGCATGTCAGCTAGTCTCCAATAAGAAACCGTGAGAGCTATGGGAACTTGTACTGTACACATGTGTTTGATTGTTTAACGATTTGTCACGTGCCGGCAATTACCTCTCTCACAAACGCTTGTACAACAACACTTGCTTCTACTGTATGCATGGTCTTGTTTAACTTATGATTATGATTATGAAATCTCTTGTCAAACTTTTCGGTCACTTCAGACTTGGCTCCAATAACACTTTTAATAATAGTACCTACCTTCAAATGAAGTTCTATTTCCTTGCGAAGTTGTTCTCTGGGTTGATAACCCAAAGGATCTTTTGTCTCCGAAGTCCGAACTATAGGACCTGTTACTCATGGATATCCGAAGTGTTGCAGTTCTTTACGAGTTTCGTCGATTCAATACCTACCTAGGGTATTCTATTCCATACCTAGGGTGTCCAAATCACATTCTCATGTCTCTTAGTACGTTCTTCGCCCGTCCTCTTCAGATTCCCAAGCCAGGTCAGGAGATTTGTTCGCTCCAATTGGGTTCGGCCACATAATCTTTTTCCTGACTAATTCAAAAGATTGTTATTAGTTACTGAAAGAACTACAGAACATCTGGAATACATTATACTGAACTCATCATATTTTACAATTATCATATTGAACTCCCATTAGCAACGTTCTCTATTGACCTTATTCTAATATCTAATTCATTAAAAACTTCTGTGTTATTTTTGCATTGTCATTCTTATGATGATTAGGTTATAAATTACGCGAAAAATTTAAATATGGAATACGATTGTAGGTACACTTTTAAATAATCGAAACCTACTTAACGCACGCATTTTCCAATTACTGGCGCATTTTATTGTCACGCGATCACAAATTGACAATATTGTTTATCACGGAATACCGATTGCTAATATAGTCAATTTGCCGGCAATTATAATTTCGCTTAGCGATCTCGTACAAGATTTTAATAACAAATGGATTTGATTCACATAACTGCACGCTAGCACCGCAGCTGCTATTATTAAATTTTTATTTCACTGAACGCACGCCCCGCCTAAGATGAACATCTGCTTGCGTTGACTTCAGTCGAGCCTAAAGTGATTTTTAAAAAGCCCTATAAATCCCCGCCTGCGTCAGTTAAAAGAAGTGCATTATTTATTGCTACATCTTCCCCATAATTAAATTTACCGCCACGAACGTAATTGGTAGATAAATTGCGTGATTTATATATTAAGTTCTTCATCAATTAAACATGTAATTGTAATTAATGTAATTAAATTGTATTCAAATGTGGACTAGTTTGTGCGATGTACACATCGTGCGTTGTTAAAATGGTTTTTAGTATGCAGTTAAAAGTGAAACTTCAATAAAGTAGTTACATGTAGAAGAATTTTTGAGCCGTTTAATTTTATTCAAAAGTGTATGTGTATTAAAGTGACAATTCCAATTACCAGGTTCAAAAGTACAGTAGTTAGATCACTAGTACAGGACTAACCTTTTAGGTTTCGTAGTTTTTTTTAGAATCAGTGAATTTCTCTTGACTCTAAACAATTAACTTTTAATTTCAAGATTTATTCGTCATACCCTCGAAATTTGAACTATCTAAATAATTGTGTATTTCATCAATGCTCTTAACATTATCTCTTAAGTGTGGCAACTGACAAGTGACATTTCATTAATAACAGTGACAACCATTGATCTATTAACTAAGAGATCTGAAGCTAAAAATTAACTTGAGGTACAGTTATTGTACTCACCTAACCTAAATGACTCCTGTCTAGGTGTAAATGAAACACCGAATCGCACTTGCTTTTTATTATTTCTAAGCATGTCACTAAATTGATTGTCAAATGGACTTATTTGTTAAATTTTAATAAATTTAATCCTACCAAATTAAATAGGTATGTCTCATAAACCATCATTACTTTATGGATTGTTTAGATATTGTTTTTGCATGTTTTATGTCAATTGACAATTGAATTTAGTCGTATCATAATTTTCCAAAAACATACATTACGAGGCTGATAAATTTTTATTATTTTGGTGTTCTTCTTCCAAGAATTTATAAATGTTTGATCTTAAGTTATTTTTGATAAATTTTCCGTAGTTTTATTATAATGTCCTGTGCTGTGAAAGAATGTAATTCCTATAGGGGCCGAAAAGAAAATTTTAAAGGAACATTATCATTTCATCGGTGAGTTTTGATAGTTTTGTATGTAAATATAATCTAAAATTATGTAACGTTATTTGTAGTTTTTGGAAATCATCATCGTGGTCAATTCTACACCGATTTTTGCCTATTTTTTAAATATTTTCTGTTGACTAATAAAGGTTATGTTTTTAAGCATAGTGATGTACTAAAATTGCATATCGATTACGTGCGATAAAATTTTTAACCCCCGACGCAAAAACGACGGGGTGTTATAAGTTTGATGTGTCTGTGTGTGTGTTGTGTGTGTGTGTGTATGTGTGTGTGTCTGTCTGTCTGTCTGTCTGTTCCTCTGTAGCGCTAAAACGGGTGAACCGATTTGAACGCGGTTTTTTTTGTTTGAAAGGTGAATTAGTCGATAGTATTGTCAGCTATTTTGATGAAAATCGATGCAAGATGGCCGCCGCTACAAAATGGTAGATTATTTATTTTTCACAAATCCGTTAATATGGGTATCAAATGAAAGGGCTTGACTAGTAGAATAACACCATGCAAATCCAAGATGGCCGCGATCAAAAAATGGTGTCGGGGTTTTTTTTTTAATTTTTTGAACATTAGATTCCGTAGCCACTACACACATATATACTTACGTCTATTTCCGCGTGCTAGATTGTTGTATCAAGATCGCTAAATTTTTATTTGTTACAGATTTCCAAAGAACCCAAAAATAAGAAATGAATGGGCACAAAGAATAAGACCGCAATATTGGACATCGCAGAAACACAGTCATATTTGTTCAAAACACTTCACACTTAATTGATTTGTGCCCAAAAACAATTTAAAATGGAGGCGCTTAAAAGCAAACGCTATTATTTTTGCCGCATATAGACACATTGGTAATTATAATAATATCAGATATTTGTAATAATACCATAATTTCATGCTAGTGTTGTGTGAAGGTGCAAAATACATGCAAATACTAGGGTTGGACTTAATAGTCTTTGGCACGAATTCAGAGATAAAATAGTCATTAGTGATAGATGTTTGGTCCACGAGTATAATGCTAACACTCTTATAATAAGGTAAATCATCGTTTTCAAGAAAACAACGAAAATCAATTCTAACCTCAACACTGGATGATTTACCCTCTCCCTCCCCCCATCCCATAACCCATATCAAGGCGGCACGTTTTAAAAGTTTTACCCTAAAAGCTGTTATTAGTGTATGAAAAACGCTGAAGCGAAACGTGAAAAATGTTCTACCAGGTCTGATTTTTTTAATTTAAGGCAAGAGAACCGTTACCAATGGATGTCTGTAATGCAGAAGAAAATTCCGCCAATGAAGTTTCCATTCGCACATTAACGGAGTGACGTATAAACATTAATGTTCAAAGAAATTTAGTAAGTGTACAATATTCGTTCGTTCGTTTCAACCAATGGACGTCCACTGCTGGACATAGGTCTCTTGCAAGGATCGCCACAGCACACGATCTTGTGCCGCCTGATTCCAGCGGCTACCAGCGACTCGCTTGAGATCGTCTGTCCATCGAGTGGGGGGTCTACCTACGCTTCGTTTGCTGGTGCGAGTCGCCATTCAAGCACCTTGGGACCCCAACGTCCATCGGTTCTTCGTGCAATGTGCAATGTGCAAATTGCACGAAGTATAATATTACTACCTATTAATATTACTACCTATTAATATAAATAGGTTTAATATTTTGTATTTCGAGACAAAACAATTCACTATTGTAATCTACATAGTACTTTCAGGAAGGTTTTAGTATATGATGATGTGTACACTAAAACCTTTCTGAAAGTATGTAGATTATGATAGTGAAAAAATCATCAAAATCGGTTCATTAGTTGCGGAGATAATCGCGAACATACTTATATACATACATATATACATACATACAACCTCCTTTTTTGAAGTCGGTTAAAAATATACTATATGAAACATGTTATTCTTGTATTTCCTAACAAGATGATGCCCGAGACTTCATTCACGTGAGCTTAGGTTTTTATTTTATTAATCTTGTGGGAACGCTTTGATACTGCAAGACAAAAGTAGCCTTAGATATCGGTTCCCGGGATGCAAGCTGTCTGTGTACAAAATTTCGTCCAAATCGGATGGGCCCTGAAAAGGCAAAAGACACACACTTTCGCATAATGTAATATTAGAGTATGGTGCACATATTTAAACACGCATATTGTGTCCCTATAGATCCTCACAGTCAAAATATCGATAGTTACATCACTAGCACGTCACGTGTCATCGTCACGTGTCATTAAAAAACTTGTGACCACTGACAGATGTAAACTTGACATCTATTTAGAGTATATATTACAATATCTTAGGTGACAACATTGTTTACCTTTGTGATGATTTTTTCAAACATTAACGTGATCTGAGCAAGTTATTATTTTGGAAGCGTCTGTATGCCAAATACGTTTAATTTGAACAAATCGCCCGTGTAGTGTGTTTGAAGAACTTTATGCACAACACAATCGAGATAACCCAGACTCTTGGTTAGCATAAAGCCGGTGATAAGCACGCGTGGAGCGGTGCGATACCGGACTCCGGAGCCCGGTGTTTACGTTTGTTCAGTGTTCGAGATAGTGCGCTTAAACGAGTGTTTGCTAGTTGCGAGTTGCGACACGGTCACAATCATGCTCGCTTGCTTTTGTGTTCAACGGAAACAAGGTAAGAATATCCTCTAGTTTGATTTATCTTCTCAAAATACGAGAAATAGAACGTTACACGTTGTTTAAGATAAGATTAAGATAAGGTTTTACCTTTATTAACAGTTTTTAAATATTCAACCTGTCATACGAAACGGACAAGATTATTTTTAACCCCCGACGCAAAAACGACGGGGTGTTATAAGTTTGACGTGTCTGTGTGTGTGTGTGTGTGTGTGTGTGTGTGTGTGTGTGTGTCTGTCTGTTCCCCTGTGGCGCTCAAACGGATGGACCGATTTGAATGCGGTTTTTTTTGTTTGAAAGGTGAATTAGTCGAGAGTGTTCTTAGCTATGTTTGATGAAAATCGGTCCAAGATGGCCGCCGCTACAAAATGGCGGATGATATATTTTTTCACAACTCCCTTGATATGGGTATCAAATGAAAGGGCTTGACTAGTAGAATAGCACTATTGCAAATTCAAGATGGCCGCCGCCACTAAATGGCGAATGTCGGGGGTTTTTTAAATTTTCAATTTACACTTGTGTTAACCCCTTTATTTCGTCATATTAATGTGACTCTATCAAAATTTGTATTGAAATATCTATAAATATAGGTACTTTTATAAAATGTAGATAGGTAAGTACTATTATAAAATTCTAGTAGTTTGTCTGTTTATTATTTATATTATGTTTACGCAAAAACTGGACCGATCAGTGTGCTTAGTCTAAAGCGGAGCACTCGAAAACGAACTCGAAAACTATTGATCGATTTCAGAGTAAAATAGACCTAAAATGGCTTGTTTTAAGGTTTGAGTTCGCCAATACATTCAGCATTGTTCGAATGCTGAATGTATTGGCGAACTCAAACCTTAATACAAGCCATTTTAGGTCTATTTTACTCTGAAATCGATCAATAGTTTTCGAGTTCGTTTTCGAGTGCTCCGCTTTAGACTAAGCACACAGACGAAGAAACTTTCGCAGTCCGAAAATAGTTAGATATCTTTATACACAGTCATAAGCAGCTTGACCCGTATTTCACGCAGGCAAAGCCGTTGGTAAAAACTTGTATTCAATCCAATGTAATGTAACAAAGACTCTAATACCAAGACAATGATTTAATAAGATGCCCATAAATAGATGAACCGCGATTAAAGTTCAATTAGTAATTAATTACCCATAATATCGTTCGCTGTGATAGCCCGTAAAAAAAGCTGTGATAGCCTAGTGGTTAGAACGACCGACTTCTAATCGGAGGTCGTGGGTTCGATCCCGGGCACGCACCTCTAACTTTTCGTAGTTATGTGCGTTTTAAGTATTTAAATATCACTTGCTTTAACGGTGAAGGAAAACATCGTGAGGAAACCTGCATGCCTGAGAGTTCTCCATAACGTTCTCAAAGGTGTGTGAAGTCTGCCAATCCGCTTGGCCAGCGTGGTAGACTATGGCCAAAACCCTTCTCACTCTGAGAGGAGACCCGTGCTCTGTAGTGAGCCGGTAATGGGTTGATCATGATGATGATGATGATGAATATCGTTCGCACTGCCTACGACAGTTGATACTTTACCTTTTAATGGTAACTAATAACTATCTACCTACAATGCATGATAAATGCAAATATTAAACGTAAGGTCACAACGAAATGAAAACGTTTATTCAATTGTACACACAAGTTTCAAAACATCCATTTCTACATTTTTATATCTATGCGTTAAATTGTCTATGCATAATATGTGGACATACTGTGTTTCGACAGAATTTTGATCTAAGAAAGGCATTGTACATATTTGTAGTTTATACATAGAATAGAAAACAAGCAAAACATTTTTAGTTGAAAGGTGGAATGGTTGTTTACATGAAAGGATGTCAGTACTACCTAATAATATGACCACTACCAGTTATATTAAGTATAATATTATTACCTACTTCTTGCTTTATGCATTTTTAGACAAATGTGACCATAAAATTAAACATATTTTCAGTTGTAGGTATGATCACATTTTACTGAAAAATCCGTTTAGAGATTGTTTGGTTATTTATTGTGTTTAGGATTTCTTTAATTCTTAATCTAAATAACTAACTAAATAACTTAGTAACTAGTCTTTCATGTACTTTAATTTACAATTAAAATGACTTTACAATCGACCGTCTGCATAAGTTATTCACGTGACGTTTACAAATAAGTTTTCAACTCATGCGCAGAAATAGCGGGCATTTTCAATGTACCTACTTAGCTATTTTTACATAATAAATAGTAATAAATCATTTCAACATCGTTCATTACCGGTTTGTACGTAAAGAATTATAACAGTTGTTACTCAAAAACAATGAGTGTTGATTACCCGTATACCTATGTAAGTACCTACTTGAAATTAATTCGTAACATGTAGCGGATCATTTACGAAGTTTTTAAAAGTTACGTCAACATTATAAATAGATTTGTGTATCTCGACCATTTATCGTGTTCTTGTGGATTTAACAGGTAAGTAATATTCAAGTAAAATGTTGCTAACCTCTTTATAATCGATTACGCGACCACCACGGGAATAGGACCGCCAATCGTGATACGATCATCGCACGTTTTCGCGCGAATGTCAATTGGGACTATTCAAAACGACTATGTCGCGGCAAATAAGTCTAGCGTTGACCTTCAAGGCGCAGAAGTCGAAAATAAGGTATCCTGAGGAGGTGAGAGGGTCGTGCGGACGTGCGGATCGTTCGCAAGCGCCGATTGGCTCCCCAATCGTATCGTATCTCGCTCAATCATACGACGCTGCGCGTACTTCTCGCTCAGCGCTAGATTTACGTGCCGGGAGTTACATTAGTACCTACGTTTTAGCACACCTTTTTACGAACAAAATTCGCGCGTGCTTACGATGATCGCGTATAATATTCACATTCAATAAGGACGATGCCGTATTTCATGATTTAAGAAATAACGGACTTAATTGAAAGATCGGCAAATAACAATGGATATCTAAAGGTTAACAAAGAAGAAGAAGAAAAACTAATTGGCCTGAGGCTGTTCAAAAGTCTGATTTTTAATTCGGTGGAATTCTGACAATTGACATATCTACATGAGACAATAGATTTTTATTTATGTTAAGTTTTGAATTTATTCTATTTATTTTTATTATCTTTTTTCTGGGAACAGTTTTATCTCCGGTAACATAAAGAAACGTCAGAATTCCACGGAATTAAAAATCAGAGTATAGTTACTACCACATATTTTGAAATATCAGCTATACGTCAAGAACACAACGTAACATAAGACTATAAATAATTATTATAATCTTCAAATCTTATGGTTCAGTGACTTCAGTGTACCTATACCTACTTGTGTAATGTTATGATATGACTTAATATTAGTTTGCGATTGTGATTAGTTTTCTTAGGAAAAAGATGCCGTCAAAAAGATAGAGGACGTTGAACTTCCTAGAAACTTTTTGCTCCAATCAGTCAAGTCCAATTAACTTTTCCCATATTAATAATTGTCGTAAGCAATATAATAATTACATGACGGAAAATATAATTTTTCATAAAATATCATCATAATAAACCTAATAAATGAATAGGTCAGAAATTGAAATCAAGCATTCATTTTCCTACATTATGTACCTATCCACCTATTAAAGTAATCTATCTGAACATCAAAATGTTGTGCTGTCATAAACTATTAGCTAAACGCACGAAATTATACACATACGTCTGACCTTTGTGTACGTAAGAAGCGTGAATACTCTTTAACTCTATGGCATTTTGTTGTCTGCATAACACAAGTGTGTTTTCCCACGGGAGTTTCATACACATGCGGTTAAACGTAACCTTTCCGAAGAAAGTGTCCGACATTGTCCAATGAAGAGTTTAATGTCTAAAAACCAGCGTGGGAGACTTTTTCTCATGTCAGGGTTTAGACCGCGTGAATAGTTTTGCGGTTTGTGAATAGTGCATGGAACATCAGAAATACTGAAACCTACTGGCTCTTTGACTAGACGAGAGATTATGTTTTCATCGTGTTAATATAAAATTATCTCTCTTAAATTATTACATTTTAAATTATTAAGTGATGAATTCCGGTTGCTTCAAGTTTCAGGAAGTAAATCTTTGTAGTACAATAATTATTTATCTATTAATTACCTACGGGCTACGATAGCGGATAGGTACCAATAATTAGGAGTCGTGTTTTTTTTGTGCGTGTCCCCGTCACTGATTTTGTCACAAGAGACTCATTTCATTTGTACAATCACGTTGACATTTCGTTCTGGGTATGGGGTATCATCTAGGGTATCATTAAGATATAATGTTTCATTGTTTCTCTTGATTGGATCTCATATCGATTTCTTAGAGTTATCGAAACTTTCTCATTTTGAATCTATATTCTATTACTACTATAAAACTGTAACAGAGCTGCGATTGAACAGTGTAGATCTTTTGATAAACTCTAAAATAAAGTTTTTTTTTTTCGATTTCTTTTCTGGGTTTTTTGTTGATAATTTTCCTAATTCATAATTTCTTATCGGCAAATTATATTTTGCAACTCTAAATCTGGAGCAACATATTTAAGATTATTTAGTCCCCAAAGGTTCGCAGTTCTGGTATAATTCGCTATAATTGAAGCAATTTGTGCTTTATTCGTATTAATTCCTAGATAGATTAGATTATATTTCCTTATGGACTTAGCTCGTTCCAGCAATGCGCGAGACGGCATTTCAATCATGTACATAAATAATTGTTATATTGTTATTTTTAAAAAAGAGCAACCGCCGAGTTTCTTACAGGTTCTTCTCGGCTGGAACTGCATTCCGAACCTGTGGTAGATTCAAATTGACGATTCAAAAGTACTTGTAAAAGTTTATTTGAATAAAAAACTTTTCTATTCTATTCTATTCTATTCTATTCTAATCGAGCTAATCACAACTAACTCAATAGAAAATTTAGTACAGAAATTATTTTTAGTCATTCATTTTAAATCTGTCAATGCTTTTATTTCATAAATATTAGCTTATTTTTGATTTTCGAATTTCATACAACTTTACTTCCTTTCTTTACTATCAGGTTCCTAATAAATTATTATTGACGACGTCAGAAAGGTTATTGTTCTTATTCAGTGGGCAACAACGTACATGCGGGTGCAAATTCAATAAGAATGGACGCATTTGCTTGGTAATAAGATATCTGTTTCAGCCATTATATTCCAGTTAATACGAGTAGATATAAAACTATGGCGAAACGACTCGGCGCGGGGTGAACACACTGTTCATTTGCAATTTTTATTATCTACGAGTTACGGCATTAGATTGTACAGTCTAGTAATTGTCTTTTATTAGTTCAACGCTTGATATTTTTCTCTTATTGAAACTGTTGACTGAAGTCAATGGTCGTTCTCTTTTAATAAAACTTTGTTGTTTCAAAGTAGCTTGTCATCGTCTTTTTTTAAATTAACGTGCTTGGATTAATTTACATTTGATATCATTTGGATTAATTTACAATTGGTATCATTTGGCTTAATGTACAATTGGTGTCATTTACATGGACACATTTAAATGAGTAAGTAAAGAAACCTTTGTTTTAGTATCCGTATCAATGACTGTATGCTAACTAAGATCAGAACCATTAATTATACAATTGATTTCTTTTCCTGTATTTTACTGTACCTACTACTACTATTTACCTACTTGTAATTACTTGAAAAAGTATATTTAAAGTCTATTAGATTTTGTTTTACACCACGTCTTTTTTCATGGTATTTGTGTACTTTAAAAGGTAATGCTTTGTATTTAGATATATTCAAATATATTAACGCAATTTCAAAGAAAATCCTAAAAAAACCTTAAATAAGACTGCTTAGAAAAAACTTTTGTATCTTTTAGGTAGATAGGTAGGTATTTAAATACAATTTAGAAATGTGTTTTACAAACATCGAATTGAAAACTGAATCACGGTCAGATTTAATTCCGAGCAATACAGTCACACCCTTGAAGCGTTCCCTCGTCTTCTGTGCCTGGTATTGCCCAGCACAGACACCCCACAAAAAGGTTGCGTGTTGTCTTTAAATGAAACACGTTCCTTACATTGTACGAAATTTTGGGACTCTTGTCGATTATTCATTGAGGCCTGAGGGACATAAAATTATCTTCTTATATTATCATACCTATTAAACAATACCGTGACTGACTGACTGACAGAACGCACAGCCTAAACCGGCCCGTTTATTTCTAATAGTTATGTTGATCAGTTAACCGAACTATCTACTGGATTTTTTTAGTTAAAAAAATCCCATTAGTTCGGCCAACAGAACTATTCAGAATTAAACGACCCGGTGACCATTTGAAATATGGAGGAAGTATTCCTTGAGTACCCTAGATATGATTGAAAAAAGGGATTTTTGAAATTCCATTCCTAAAGGGGTGATAGAGTTTGTATGAAGCAACATTTTTTGAAACTCAAATCCGCGCGGATGTAATTGTGGTCATCAACTATTTCATCATCATCATCATGATCAACCCATTACCGGCTCACTACAGAGCACGGGTCTCCTCTCAGAGTGAGAAGGGTTTTGGCCATAGTCTACCACGCTGGCCAAGCGGATTGGCAGACTTCACACACCTTTGAGAACGTTATGGAGAACTCTCAGGCATGCAGGTTTCCTCACGATGTTTTCCTTCACCGTTAAAGCAAGTGATATTTAAATACTCAAAACGCACATAACTCCGAAAAGTTAGAGGTACGTGCCCCGGGATCGAACCCACGACCTCCGATTAGAAGTCGGTCGTCCTAACCACTAGGCTGTCATAGCTCAACTATTTAATGACCATTAATTTTATTAATCGAACGGATCGGACTGAGCCTCCAGTGAACACGACTATTAGCTGACAAAAATATCTATCTCGGGAAAAACAAGACTTAAAAATCAATGTTTAGTAGCTGTATTGTTACGGCTGAAATAAGGCAACTCAACTTTCAAACTGTCGGATGCTCTTCCACGGATAGAGGTTATTCGATAAGTTTATTTCGGAACACAAAAAGCAGCCATTACGGCAGTAGGTAACTGATTGAAAGATTCTAAAGAAATTCCTCTAAACTAATCTCGTTACGAAATAATAAAAGCACGACGACCAAGTACCAGTCTAATGACTAGGTAAATCAAATTTTCACCTTCATAATGATAGACTATTCATCTCTGATGACACTTAAGATAAGACGTCTAAAATTTATCAAGAGGTATCAAAAGATTCCGATCCTTTCATAAGTTATGAAACGAGCGACGCTGGTATTATAATTAAAATAGACACAAGTTATAACAAGGTAAAAATATTGCGATATAAATCATAAGGTAACTTTACGCCATTCTTTTTGTATCTTCAGTCGTTCTAAAGTTCTTCTTTTTTCAGTTAATTACTTACCGGCTACTTACCGGTAAATAGTGAAAGTCCTATCAAATTTCTGTTTACAAGATTATATTGAGATATGGTTCAGCTTTCATTTTTTGTGATGTAGAGATTTTGCCTAAAAGTGAAGTGTTTATCAGGCTAGAAAACGTTCCATGTGGCAACTGGCATCGTACTGTACATAACTAGGAATGAATTTTGATATTTTTCGTTTCCCGTAAAATAAAATAACTTCCCTGGGAAGTGGGAGGTATTCTAGTTGACCAAGATCCTGTTCCCCGAATCGGCTTTCCTCAATTTTTATGTGGAAAAACATTTTCGGTTGGTAATGGAAGCCGTTGTTTGCCAGCCGCTCATTACGGGCACTGTGCTGGAATCCTTTGATGTGCTCGGAACCGGGGTCGTCACACAGCGGCCCGCTTGTTAAAACACTACATGTAAAACCTGTAGCAATTTACGTTCGCCGCACGCGTGAGCGATGAGCTACGCATCATAATTGGGTTTAACAATGCTCTTTAGTATTGGGACCGGCGAATATCTTCTTGGAAAGACAACTATAATTGGTAAAATCCTGCATGCGGGCAGTCTTAACAACTATCTTTTGTTTTGTACCATTAGCTCCAATCTTATGTATGTATCTTATGTGCGATTAAGTATTTTTGCAATGCTACCATTTTAAACATGAGCACTGAGCAGTGCATGAGTGCTATAATGTAGGCAGGTATTTAAATCATGTTTGCCATTGAGGTGACCTTTGGATGTGCCTGACTTGAAAACGGGTTTTCGTCTTTAACAAAATTCGTGTTGTTTTTCTCGTTTTAATCATTGATTAATATACCTATTACTTTATCATTTTAATGTATTTAAACGTCAGTTAACTTATACCTACTTAACTATAAAGGCATCGTGCCGTTCAAGGTCGTAGACGCGAAGCCGGTTTGGATTTGAATGAAACTCGGTAATCGGTATAGCACACGTTGTTACATAAGCTTGCGCGAGGTGTGTCGGTTGTCAACAAACCGGAATCGGGTGTCAACGATGTTATTAAGGAAAGGAAGCGGCTACTCAACGTCAAACTTGAAAGAATTAACAGAATACCGAAACAGGAGGATTTGAATATTATTGTTAGTGTTACATTACTGACCTCCATTAAGAACACTTTCTTCTGAAAACACTTCGTACCAACATCGAGCTTGAAAGAATTCAGAATACCGAAACAAGATGACTTGAACTTTATTGTTAGAGTTACATTACTGACATCCATTAAGAACACTTTCTTCTGAAAACACTTCGTACCAACATTGAGCTTGAAAGAATTCAGAATACCGAAACAAGATGACTTGAACTTTATTGTTAGAGTTACATTACTGACATCCATTAAGAACACTTTCTTCTGAAAACACTCCGTACCAAGTACCAACGTTGAGATTGAAAGAATTCAGAATACCGAAACAGGAGGACTTGAATTTTATTGTTAGCGTTACACTACTGACATCCATTAAGAGCACTTTCTTCTGAAAACACTTCGTACCAACGTCGAGCTTGAAAGAATTGAGAATACCGAAACAGGACTTGAACTTTATTATTAGCGTATTACTGACATCCATCAAGAGCACTTTCTTCTGAAAACACTCCATATAAACGATATTCGATTCTGAAATAGTGCAGTCAAAGTCAATGATAGGTAGGTATAATGTAGACACGCTTTCAGAAACTCTGTGTCTATCATTATTGTATCATCTATTCAGAATATCTGTGTGTGGTTCCTCAGATTTTCGTTAAAATAGGAATTTAGGTAGGTAGAAGATACCTACAATAGAAGGACTACTCATTCAACCATTCTACAAATTCTAAAAATTGTACAAATTCAAACAGTGAGCCCCTTGCAAGGGCATCGAGAAGGTAACCATGACGCAACGTCGTCGTCTCCAACCTCCATATCGATTTTGTAGCAGCCAGCACATAGTCACGCAAGTTTCCTACCTGTTATACACAAAAATAGTTATTAAATTAATGCGAACGCGAAAAAAAGCGATTACATAATGAACCTACAAATAGAGGTGCTGTTTTTAATAAAATAAATATTAATTAGGTAGGTACCTACTGTAGATAGATACTTACTTTGGTAGAAATTGTTATTTACTTACTAATAACAGAATAATAGAATAACATAATAATAATAATAACGTAATAACAGAATAACATAATTATTGATTGTAATAAGACCACATCAAAAAAATTGCAAACCCTGTCTGTCATAAACCGTGTTCTTGTTATTTGTCTGGTTACAGCAAGAAGGATAACGTAATTTTATGTAAACAGCCTCTCGCAATGTATGAATAGGTACTTTGGTGCATAGTTTACTGAGAGACTGAACAAATAAAAGCCCCTTCACAAACATTCCTTGACTTCAATTTGCCACTCACAGAATGGTGCTTCTAAATACTCTAAAACAACCGTGATTGTCGGTTGTTTTAGAGATAGGAAAATCATTGATCAATCAATTTTTATCTCAATCTATACAAATAAAAATAAATTGGAGTAGGGATTTTTCCGTGCTGTCGAAATACCGGCCTTTTTACCCGACTACGGCAAAGCCAAAAGTAAGGGTTAGATTTTGCGTCTATGTATGTACGAGTATGTTTGTGGCCGATTTTTGTATAAGATTCTGTGTGTTCCACCGAAGCGCCAATACTACTGGGCCGATTTTGATTAATGAGGTGTCAATTGATTTGTTCCGGGTGACATAGGCTACATTTTATATGTACTTATACGAAAAAAACTGAGAAGCGACGCCTGAGTGGCTAAAGTAAAATATTATTTAGTTTCGGATAGACATAATAGATGGCGACACTAGTTGCTTGCCCCGCGCTTTCTGCACACTAAATTATTATTTTAAATTAAATTAAATTACTAATCGTAATCGGGTTTTAGTTTATGAACTTTATCTCTTGTTAATCTTCAAAACGTCTGAACCGTTTTAGATAAATCTCATATGCACAGAGGCTTTGCGAGGATCCGGCTAGTTTTTTATCCCAGATTCATAGTCCCACGAGATAAGTTACTACAGATAAAGTCGGAGGTAGTTCGTAGACTATTAATAAATAGGTGTTTCTTAGAAGAACAATCCCAGGAATAAGACGATAACACTTGAGTTAACGTCAACACTTATAAATGAGGTCGTGACTCTAACATCTCCAATGAAAGCTACAAGTTGTCTAGAGCTACTTAAGTGCTAATTTGCGATTTTATATACATACTAGATGATGCCCACGGCTTCGCCCGTGTGGATTTAGGTTTTTAAAAATCCCGTGGGAACTTTTGATTTTCCAGAACAAAAAGTAGCTTATCTGTAGAAACCCGTCCCCAAAACGGAAAAATCCCGTGGGATCCCCACGATTTCGGAATACAATTCCTTACAGCATCAGGGTTGAGGAGTTGGATATGTACCTACTCGAGTTCATTCAACGATAAAGTCTTTAATTGGTATTTGGTACCCCCAATATCAATTTAAATAACCGAAAGTTTCTAAAACCCATTAGTTTTGGGGATTAGGTCCCCTACAGCATCAGGATTGAGGAGTTGGAATCCAATTTTTTATAGAACAGGGTCGCAATGTTTCTCTATCGATTAAAAAAAATTACGAAAATCGGTTCAGAAATCTCGGAGATATCGGTGTACATAAGTAGAAAAACACAACTCCTCCTTTTTTGAAAGTCGGTTAAAAAAGTAGCCTATGTTACTCCCTGGTTAATTCTCTACTTGTATGTGAAGGTCCCGTCAAAATCGGTTCAGCCGTTCCGAAGATTAGTCCGTTCAAACAGACAGACAGACAGACAAAAATTTTAAAAACGTGTGATTCGGTTATGGTAGCGTTCAAATAACCTTATGAGCTTAATATTCAGAGGTAGTAATTTCGATATTACAGACAGACACTTCAATTTTATTTATTAGTAAGTATAGATTAGTAAAGATATAGATTTATCCAGACTATCTCACTATACTGTCTATTTAAGAAATATCTGTAAATCTATCCTGGTATTGCACACAAACGACTTCTTAAAATTATGTATGTATATAATTATGTACATTTTATTCGGTAAGTTTAGGTTTCTGAGATAAAAAGTTGTAAACATTATTTTATTAATAAAATTATGTTTACAACTTTTTATCTATTTGATATTTTAAAATAAATGTAATAAGTAAGTACAATGCAAAACAGATAATTTTGCGGAGTTGGATATTAAAAAGTAAAATCACCGGTCTGCTATATTGCAAAGTGGAGTTTGGCGATCCATATAGGTAACATAAAAAGCCTTTGTCAAAAGCTGGTGGATAGCCCTATCCAAGTCCCATAAGTTAATGTTCTAATTCTAAACAAACTAAGTACCAATATAATTTAATTTGCAGGCAAGCGACAATCGTCGAAGTCCTCGCGGTCTCCGTCGCCAGAGTCAGCGGGTCCTGCCTCCCCGGCCAGCAACGAGTCCTTCCGACCAATCCTCCACACCCCGCCGCCTTCCCGCCCCGACCCACCCCCGTCCCCCCCGGTACCCACGCACCCGGTAGCCCCCGTCGCGCCCGAGCCCTCTGGCCCGTTACCGCTCCTGCCATGTCCGGTGTGCGAAAGAACCTTCGTGCCGCAGTCGCTCGCCAAACACGCGAAGATCTGCGAAAAGATGACCGTGAAGAAGCGAAAGACCTTCGACTCCTCGAGACAGCGACGTGAAGGTATTCGTCTTTTCTATTTATTTACCTACTAGGTTTTAGTACAAACATCAAGATCGGTTGAACGTTTGCGGAGTAAAAGGGCAGACAGACAGGCAGACAAATCGCATTTATAACATTTGTAAGGATTTTGTTTCCACTTCTTATGGTGGTGGCATTAGTGGTATATATTGCAAATGTAGTGTTTTGAAGTTTGTGTAACTAAAACCCTTTTCCCCAAAGATGTTGGTATGATTGGCGAGCTTGAACGAATTGCCCACGGGACTCGCATCTTGGCGCTTTTAGCTTTACCTTACTTCACCACAAATAAATCGTATCTGCCTTTAAAAAAACCTACGCAAATGATAATTTTATTGTTTTGTCAGTGTGACTCCAGTGCTCAAAGATAAAAACACAGCGCGAATAAATTACGAAAAGCGCCATCATGGAGATTTATAAAATTATAGCTAACGAACAGTTAATGTACTACCCGTACAATTAACCTAAAGTACAATTTTACCCTATTTCAGTGGCATTTTTGTAAAATTAAATTGTGGTTCGACTAAAGAGAATATGAACAAAGACTTGGTTCATTGTTATAGGTCGAACGTCATTTCATACAATTTTGGGGCGAAAAGTGTCCAGTGGGTAATTCGTTCAAGTAGCAAGGGATGTAAGTACCTAAGTATGTGAATGAAGCAATTATTAGTTTGCATCATTTTTACGGTAAGCTCATCTTAAGATGAGCTGCTACTGAACTATAAAAGTGGAGCGATTCTATTATTGGGTTTTATAAGTACATGCCTCCTTCGTATCCTCGCACATCTCTGGTGGATTTAAGAGTATAGACGTAGATATGGTATGGGATAACGATACGAATTGTGACACAAGCTATTATTAGATCTGTTCCGATGACCTAATTAAGTTCAGTGTGTAGATTTCTGAAGATGACGGGTTTTCTATAAAGCATGATTTGAATTCAAAATATACATATAGTATGTGCCTACCCAGTGGCGTCATGGTAAGAAGTGCTTAACTGCCTTTATGAAGTGCACGCCACTGTGTCTACCCACTGATTGAAAATTTTTGTTTGTGGTTAAAAAGGTGTGGGCACACCGAGCGATTGTAATTTTGGTGAGTGAGTGAACATGACATTCTTGCCAATATAACTGTCCATGTCGAATTTGAATGTGAACGTTTTACTAACACTGCCCGTGCATAATTTCTGCGTGTTTCAAGTGCCATGCCATAAATCTAGAACGAAGTAAAGCTGACTTGAATAGCATAATATCTTTATTGACCTACAAATGGAATGTTTATATTTATTTACTAGAGTGGTATATCGTGAGAGACGTGAAAGTTGTCTTGATCTTAATATCCCCTTTCGGATCAATGAGTCCCGATCTCGTTAAGTACATTCTAAGGGCGATATCTCACTAAGCATATAGTTTGTGGCCTACTTTTTGCTGACTCTAGAGTTGAAAATCGAAGGTTACTCCATTAATCTATCGTTACCTAAACTGCTGACTGGACGACTCAGCGAGAAATTGACCGCAAGACGTGGCAAGACGGACACAAAGTAATTAGTCTTTGGTGTCAACTGTTAACTTAGGGAAGCATCAGTTAGTCTCAAACTATATATTTTGCGACAAAGCCTTTATGACGGTTATTTCTATGCAAAGCCTAAGATGAAAAGAAAAAAAAATTGTTATTGACTTCGTTCATAAAAAAATTTTATAATAGCAATTTTGGTAAGTCTGTGTTAAAAGTGCACCGCATACATAAGCAACCGCATTATAATTATATTATAATTGTCATTCCACTAATGCGATCGTTTCGCTTTGCTTCGTTTCTACAATTGTAACGCATGCCGCTGGATTACGGAAATGCCTTTTCGGCGTCCATCTTTACTAAATCATCACATAGATAATTATTATGTAGGTCTGTCTAACGTTCTGGAGAAGTTAAATTCTGTTCGTTTTCTTACGGTCACCTTTCCGCGCGGCGTTTTGCCAAAGGCACCGCCGGTGACTTCAAAACATGCCGCGCGGAGTGTACAGGCACAAGGGATTTTGGCGTTTTATACCTAGGTACTCATCTTTTTTTATTAAAATTCTCTTTCCTTTTTATATTTTTTTATATTCGTATTTTATTACAATATAACCATAAACATAAAATATAATATTATTATCATGAACACGGGTCTTCTCTCAAAATGAGCAGGATTTTGACCATAGTCTACCACGCTGGCCAAGTGCGGATTGGTAGACTATTCGGAGATTCTGTTAGAATAGAAAAAAAATTACAAACAGAAAAAAAAAGCAGAATACTAAGAGCACCTGCGCCTGTACCAACTACCGACACTATGTTACCGAACGGACTATATACTTAGGGTTAGGTAATTTCTGAATCTATCCTGTAACCAAACATTTTTTACATTGGATTATTATAGTGGGAGATACAGTCATAGAGATTACTACCCTCATCTGTTATTTAATGCTGATAGAGATAATATGCTAGATAATTCATAGATTGATACATTGCACTTTGGTTGCCTGGCTAAATTTGGTGCCTATGATGTTAAACACAAAAAAATGTAATCAATTTTTTTCGATCTGCTTCCCTCATCTGTTATTTAAACGAATTATATGTCAAATGAAAGATTATTTTATTCCCAATCGAACCGTATTTGGTTGCCGGGTCAAAAGTGGTGCTAAATCATGGTTGTCTGGATTTTAAGATATAAAATTTTCTGTGCGAGTGTTGAAAGTGACGGAAAAGTGTTGCGCGCGCAATTCCATTTGACAGACAAAGATGCAGTGAGGCAGGCGTGCACTCGGCAGGTGCTTAGTCTATACAAAGATTAAAACCATAGACTAGCTGTGCCTGTCCATTAAAGATATTTGCAAAAAAAATAAGTGAGCGACGTAAGGAATAAGTAATAAAACGTAAAAAAGCTGTTTTTGAAAATTTTGTCTGTTTGTCTGTATATTTGTGCATGTATTACGCAAAAACTACTGAATGGATTGATATTAAACTAGGCATGATTTAAGTTCATACTACATAATAGCATATAGGATACTTTTTATCCCGAAATTCAGCACAGTTCCCTTGGGAGAGGGGATGAAAGTCAAAATGTGTACTTAGCTGTAATTCATTATCGCGTAGTCCGATTTCATTCATTTTTAGGGTTCCGTACCCAAAGGGTTAAAACGGAGCCCTGTTAATGTCACTCGGCTATCTGTCTGTCTGTCCGCCGGTCACAGGTCTCTAGCTCGCAGACGAAATGAGATTTACTCCAAACAATTTTCAACCTGTCAAGTCATCTTTGTCTATTACACAAAATAAGGACGCATTTTTTCGAATTTCTCCACTAAATTTAAATTTTTTGTTACTTCAACAAAAAAGAATTTGTTGATTATTTATTAAAACATTGAATGACATTAATAAGGCTCCGTTTTTACCCTTTGGGTACGGAACCCTAAAAATGAATGAAATCGAACTACGCGATAATGAATTACAGCTAAGTACACATTTTGACTTTCATCCCCTCTCCCAAGGGAACTGTGCTGAATTTCGGGATAAAAAGTATCCTATATACTATTATGTAGTATGAACTTAAATCATGCCTAGCTTAATTTCAATCCATTCAGTAGTTTTTGCGTAATACATGCAAAAATATACAGACAAACAGACAAAATTTTCAAAAACAGCTTTTTTACGTTTTATTACTTATTCCTTACGTCGCTCACTTATTTTTTTTGCAAATATCTTTAATGGACAGGCACAGCTAGTCTATGGTTTTAATCTTTGTATAGACTAAGCACCTGCCGAGTGCACGCCTGCCTCACTGCATCTTTGTCTGTCAAATGGAATTGCGCGCGCAACACTTTTCCGTCACTTTCAACACTCGCACAGAAAATTTTATATCTTAAAATCCAGACAACCATGATTTAGCACCACTTTTGACCAGGCAACCAAATACGGTTCGATTGGGAATAAAATAATCTTTCATTTGACATATAATTCGTTTAAATAACAGATGAGGGAAGCAGATCGAAAAAAATTGATTACATTTTTTTGTGTTTAACATCATAGGCACCAAATTTAGCCAGGCAACCAAAGTGCAATGTATCAATCTATGAATTATCTAGCATATTATCTCTATCAGCATTAAATAACAGATGAGGGTAGTAATCTCTATGATGGTATCTTAGACCATTAGGAGAATATTATTGTCACTTAACCGTCCTTGACATCGAATTAAAATTCAATGTTACAAAGATATTACACGGTGAATACAAATGCAACACTAAACCGCAAAATCTAGGACCTTACCGGAACGTTTCGTGAATAATAAGAAGTTATACGAGTATGGACCAAAAGCCAGTACATATGGCGTGCGTGTACCACCTATTTACGATTTTAGCTACGTTAATTTTGAATTCGACTTTTGTCTTTATAAGCTGGTCGCACAATACAGCATCACAACGCATTTCTCAAGCAGCGCATTAAGCGTATTTAAACTAACGTATAAAACTATAAACTCATGACGTTATCCGCATTTCGTTAGGTATTTAAATGGGTGAATACCCATGCCCGCTAGCCCTATATAAATGTACGATCTGACTAAACAAATCTTTATTAAACTCATTAAGTTATTATCACAAAAAAGTATTAATAAAAGAGGCATTAAATATAATTAGTGGTCTCAGAAGTGTTTCCGATTAACTAATCAATATTCTCAGTGGAGGCGCGGGTAGCATGCTCAAGGTCATTCACTAAATTAACGTCATGCAATGGAAAATAAAGATTAACATTTTGTAGATTTACCTACATTGTTTAGTTAATTGTTTTCCTCTGCGTTGCCAAAGTGAAATTCAGGTCAAGGTGTTTCTGGGATTCTAGTGGACCGATTTTGATGAAACTTGAACAATATTTAATTCGTGATTATGTGATTTTGAACTGCGAAAGATTAATCTCAAAAAATCCGATTGAAAACAAAGTGTTCCCCACACAAACAAACTGGTACAGTTTGATACCATCATAGTAGAGATTATTCATTATTGATGTCCTAAATCCTAATACGACAAACACAAATACATTTGCATAAAATGTAACTCGAGCTTTGTTTGGTACACGACGCCCACGACAGTCCATCTAACTCATAAGCCTCTAACACACAAAACGCGCAACGGAAACGTGTCCAACGCAGCTCGTAAAAGTTGTAAATACAAGGTATTAACTATTAAGATTGCTCTCTTCAGTAGCCCCAAGTCCTACTTAAAAGCATGCAATTTCATTCCGCAAACATACTCAAGAGCTAGATGCGCGATGTTTCGATAAAACAAAATAAACATTTGGTATTAAGTTTAAAATAACTTTAATAATTTAATTAATATTTTTAAACAAATTTAAGTCATTTGAAGTTACTATTAATTGAAGTATACCTTCACATTATTATATTTTCCGCAATATTGTATTTTCTTAAATAGTTTCTTCTTATAAAGTTTATTTACACACGAAATTGGTTTATTTACACTAAAATATTTTCAAGAGTCATAATAACTTTCAAACCAAATATAATTTCACTATTTAAATTGCGGTAAGCCAAGTTGCAAGAGATATACCGATATCTTGCTTAGTTCTAGATGCATCTAAATAACCAACCATAAAAAATACAATAATCAGTGTAAAACGTTTGTATGGAAAATCAGGTGACATCCGTAACTTTAAGACGTTCACAGTTCACACTGCAGAACATACATATTTCCTTGTACCTATTACAAATCGTACACGCGTACGCGCGTTCAATTTGAGGTCCTGCCGTAGATTAGATTCACGCGGTGTGGTCCAAACTTTACTAAAACATATGGCGGTCTTGAGTCATGATTAATAAATAAGCATTGCGAAGGCATGGATATATTCGCTCTACCTGTTACGTTTTGGAGTTTCGATTAAATGCACGTGTTGCCACGCTTTAAATCGTTAATTTAGTTGAATGCCTCAAGGTTTTCGGATAAAATCCGATGTAAAGTTGCAAACCGAACACGGATGCTGTAAGGATTCACTGTAGCATGCTCACACCATGTACAATTGCAGGCACGGACTTAGAACAATACTTGCCAAAGAATTTCGGTCTTCCAGAAAACAGCCCCTTCCTCGAGAAGAGCCCGCCCAACACTGCCAAGACTGCCCTCAAGCCCAAAACACATTCAGTGAGGAGTGCCGTCATGAAGGTAACTACATATCTGTTTGTTTTATTATTATCCTAAAGTACTTGGTTTTTACGATTTCGTCCGCGTGGATAGTTTTTTAAAAATACCTTGGAAAGTTTTTTTTATTTCCCGGCAGGTATAGAAAGTTCTCAGTGCCTTATTTCTTCGAAATCGGTGCGTTTATGAAAATTAAAAATTAAGCAACCTATACTAGTTTTGTTGACACAATTTCCAGATAAACTACCTGTTTCTATTGAACTCTAGAGAATCTTAGAAAGAAAAAAGATTGAACTCTGAATCTTCAATTAATAAGTTTGGTAAAATGTAGGTTCTACTCTCAACCATATTTTGTTATATAGATTCATGCGGGCTTAATAATATAGATAGGACGGAAGTTGTACAAAGTCTGTCGTTGAATCAGAAAACATTTAGGTACTTATTTTTCTGAATATTTTAAATTCTTGATTTATGGGTTTCTCAAGCATGCCACGCAGTCATAACTATGCGTGGCAAACGGGAACATTTAAAATGACCACTGCAATATCAGACTGTTTTCTGTTTCCAGCCAGCAGCAGACTTACAAAAGTGCCCGCACTGCAGCCGCAACTTCGGCGTGCGCGCGTTCGAGCGGCACGTGGAGTGGTGCGCGGACAAGGCCAAGATCCTGCCGGCCGCGCCGCAGCAGCCGCCGCCGCACATCGCCGACGCCAAGCAGCGCCTCAACGCGAGGATCCAGTACAGAGCTCCCCTTGCCCGCGGCAGACGGTACCATTTTATAAACTCTAATCGCCTCCTCAATTAATGCAGTGCAGTGGAGTGTCACTTCACTTCACGCTTCAACTGCGCGTGACACAGGACTAACAAAAATACCCGCAACGCAGACTCATCCTACGATCCCATCCAAACGCTAACTGACAGCCACGCCTCTTTAAAAGTGACATTTAGGCTGCGCACGCGCCGCGGTTAAACGCGACCATTTAACCGCAAGTCTGAAACCGCAAAAAAATGTAAGACATTGCTTTCTATGTAAGCGCACGCATTAGCGACTTTTTTCAGTGGCTGATTTTAAAAACATAACTTGCTACATTTGGATCACGGTTTGTAAACGCGGTTTTTTAGGGTTCCGTACCCGAAGGGTAAAAAACGGAGCCCTATTAATGTCACTCGGCTGTCTGTCCGTCTGTCCGCCGGTCACAGGTCTCTAGCTCGCAGACGAAATGAGTTACAAACCTGAAATTTTGGTATTTAGTGTAAAACGTTAACCCAAAATCAAATATTGAATTAGAAATTGAATTAAATTATTTTTCAGGGGGGCTCCCATACATGAAAAAGGAGCCGGAAAAAAAATTTTTCTTTACCCTAGCTTGTGGGGTATCATTGTTTAGAGCTCATTAAGTAGAGTACAAATATATATTTTTTTAATTTTTATCTCAAAAAGTAAGGGAATGGGAGGCCATCAAAGTTGTCAGTTTTAGACCATTTTTGTGACGGGGGCTATCTCAAAAACTAAACTAGTTGGGAATATGATATTTCAGTATATTATGTACTATATGCTCTATTTAAACAACAAATACTGAAAACAACGATTTATTAAATAGTTTATAAGCTGTGACCAAAATAAACGAACATTTTTTTGGGTTTTTCTTTCACGGTTTGTTGCGATGTCTAGCTCGGAAATTAAATATTTCTTAGACCCAAAATATTATATTGTTCATAATTATGTACGGTACCCTGAAAGAGCGAGGCCCGACTCGCACTTGGCTGATTTTTTTTGTTTTCCATAGTAATAGTATGGGGGCGCACGCACTGCGATTAATCGCATTCGGTTTTTATTCAGTCTCGACTAGGCGAGCGCAGAGCCACAACACGTGCTGTTCGCTAGAAATCCATGGTGGTACTGAAATATAATTAAGTAAAACGCCAACCGCAGTGCGTGTTTCTACGCGGTTTGGCGATTTCAGCTTTTCCTAAACCGCTCGCGTTTAATCGCGGTGCGTGCTCAGCCTTACGGAGTGTTGTTAATTGGACTTGTGTTCTTATTTTTCCAGTTCGTCGCAAACGCGAGACAAGTCTTCCAATAGTCGGTCGGCGTCGGTGGAGTCGTCGCACGGCGTGTCCCCGCCGCGCGAGTTCGGCGACTACAGGCACCCCAGGACGAGGGCGTCGGGTACGTGTTTTTAACCCCCGACGCAAAAACGACGGGGTGTTATAAGTTTGACGTGCCTGTGTGTGTCTGTCTGTTCCCCTGTAGCGCTCAAACGGGTGAACCGATTTGAATGCGGTTTTTTTTTGTTTGAAAGGTGAATTAGTCGAGAGTGTTGTTAGCTATTTGATGAAATTCGGTCCAAGATGGCCGCCGCTACAAAATGGCGGATTACATATTTTTTCACAACTCCCTTAATATGGGTATCAAATGAAAGGGCTTGACTAGTAGAATAGCACTATTGCAAATTCAAGGTGGCCGCCGCCACAAAATGGTGAATGTCGGGGGGTTTTTAAATTTTAAATTTATACTTGTATCTTCTTCACACTGACCAGGTATCCGCACATGAACCGTGAAGGTCTGTCGTGCGTCCAGGGTACCTACGTGTTTTATAAATACCTCCAAATTCTTGATCCCAGATTTCTGGACTATGGATGCCTTTCTTTTCATTGCTTAGCTCTTGAAACTCTTTACCATCTAAGACAAGACAAGCCACGGGAGTGCTGTGTACCACTTCAAACTATACAGAACGCATATCGCCGCCTTACTACGTAGATAAACATAGTTTCTACAAAATCACGCAAACACATTTACGCTCAATGCTGTGCAGACAGAATTAAGCCGTAGGATTAGTGCGTTAAGGTTGCAAATGCGTCGTATCGTTCGCTTACCTCACACATCTTTGCACTGTCGACGTCCTCGCCTACAGCGCGGCTACAAGGTCACGCGTACACCGCACTAATAGTGTCTATATTATTCAGAGTTCTGTGAGATAAGCTATGAAAATAAAGCAATCCTATGGATCCTAATGGATCTCATAGACATCCCTCGCCACGCATCTGCGTATATCATTGGTGGAAAGTTATAGGAAACACACGATAATGGTGTTTTTTTTTACAGAATCAATGTCAAGTAACGACTGCCACGAAGATGCTTCCCCTCACGTTCCTGTCATCAGGAATTCGAGGACTTCGCAAAAAAATTCATCCGGTGACGCTAACATCAAAGCGAGACAAGCGCGACTGGCTAGAGACCTAAGCAGCTCCAGGTATGTTGAGATCGAATGATTTAGGTAATTTATACTAGTAGCTATAGTGTCATTTGATTCCATGTGTAGCAAATAAGGGGGAAAGGAAGGGGAAAAGTTACATTTTTGTAAGGATATATTTATTTTTATTACATTTTTTATTTACTGTCTTTTTCCGTTCCTGACTCCTTGTTTGTAAAATGTATACTAAAACATTTAAAAATCCTTCCTTTCCCTTTCCATAGAAATATCCAAGAATCAAACCCGCCCTCTGTCCAACAAACCAATACAGATCCTAACATAAATAAACATGATTCGCAAAGAAAACAGCGAAACCAATTGAATACTAGAAAGAGGCAAAAACAATTAAAGAAACTTGAGGAAACGGTTTCTAAATTCAATGAAAGAATTAATGAAAAAGCAAATCAGGAAAAAATTCGTTCATCTGTAAATGACTCTACAGTTAAAACTCAAATTCCAGTATTGAAGAAAATTAAAGCCAAAGAAATGAAGGTACCTGGAAAAGTTGATGAGGATTTAAAAAGCAATGTTGCAGATTGTAAAAAAATTAAACCATCGTCAGTTAATAAGTCAAACCTGAGATCACTTGGGCCATTGAATGCCACTTCTAGAGTAAATCTAAAAGAACAAGCCAAAACTAAAATTAGAAAAGAAACTAAGAACTTAAAAGAAAGTACGATGAGTTTAGATAGTCTAGATGATGGTTCAGTGATCACAAACAACAATAAGAATTGCCAGTCAGTAGGTGTAAATACAGAACTTTTATGCCCTTGTGTACCTTGTGTGATACATGATACCCTAGAGGAGAAAATAGTCATTAAAAGACAGACCAAAACAAATAATAAACAGGTTGACCAGCAAAATCAACTTAATCCAGAAGTGGAGTTATTATTCAAAAATCCAAAAATGACTACTTCCTCAGATATTATGTTTAGTAAAACCGATCTGCAGTTGGAGTCTATCAAAGATGTAACATTTATAAATTATAATCCATCAACAACAACTTCATATAGCATTGATGCTGGTGACGATAAGGTTTCTTTAGACAAAACTGATACAGAAGTCAAATACTTAGAAAATGATCATACAGAATCAGAACAGTTTATTGCTGAACCTATAAACGAATTTAATAGAAATGTAACAGATGATATTCCAAATTTATCTATAGAAAATATAGAAGAAAACTACGAACACGATTTAAGCGAACATAATTCTGAAGACTCGTTTGAAAATAAAAATGAATTAAACGATGATAATATTGTTTGTCGTCATGGCAGTGGCGATACATATACGAAATTCACAGAAGACCCTGCCGATTTAGAAGAATTTCTTAATTTGACTGATAAAATGATACAAAGTAACAACGAAACCAATTTTGTCAACGACATAGAAAAATCGCTTGAAGATATTCATACGCCTCAGACCGATTCACTTGAATCTATTAATGAGAAACCAACAGAGACAGTAAAACATAACTTTTCAGATACTTTACAAGAATTAAAAAATGATTTAAAAGATCTTTTACAAGAAGCAAAGGACCAGAAAACCGATATTGATGTTACAAATAACAGTGAAAACGTTACGGATACGGATAAACGAAAAGTTTCTGATATGGAGCATATTACTGTATATCAACTTAAATTTTATGAACGAGATTCAATTACACAGAATGAGAATAATTTATTAGAAAAAACTACTTCAGAACTAAAGCTTCCTGCAATAAATGAGACCAATCGATTTTCACAAGAAGATAGTTTCAAAATTAAAACTTCTAAAAAAAACAAAGGACATAGAAACTGTAAATTGTTAGGTCAACAAAAAAAATCTGATAATGAATATCGAACTTTTATCATAAAAGAAAAACAAGAAGAAAATAGTGACGAAGAACCGCCTTTGAAATTGCCTCGTATCGATATTAAGAGGTTATTTTTTATACCTTTTTGTGTTTCCATCCTATTCCATAATATTCGGGAGTAGAACCTAATATTTTTATGTAGTTTCAGATATGTGTTTATTTATTTATGTAATAACAAATGCCAATAACCGTTCCAAATCCAAAATTTCTATTACACCGTACATGATGAGATTTTTAATTTATTTCAGGCTTGATGAAAGTTATGACCCCTTCGCGTCAGCTGCTAGGCAGATGAAGGAACTCATGTCGTCAGACACAGATATTCCTAAAAAAGTTCATAATACTTCCAAAGATCCCAGTAGAACCTTACCTAGCTTACGTCCTGCTAAAGATAAACAGTCTACACCATACCAGCGTTCCGACAACACTAAGAAAATAAAAGACACAATTAACAAAACATATCAAAAAACACCAACCTTGCAAAGAATGAAATCGTTCGGTAGCACAAACAATGACAACAGTAGTAACGCTTTTGGTGGTAGGTGTAATTCTTTTAGGATGAACAGAAATGACAAAAAAGGTAGTCCAAAGCTAAATACAACATTTACGAAGTCCAGTAAGGAAAACATTAGTTCAAATGAAAAATCTTACTTCAGTCGGAGCAGCAACTTAAATAGGTCCTTTTCAAGTTACTCAAATTCTAGTTACAGTACACCAAAATTAAAAGATAAAATCCCAAAAATATCTCAATCAATGCATCATGGTTTTCAGAGAAACACTATTAAACAACCTCTAAAGTTAGATAAAATAAATAAAAACGAAAAGAAAGACTTCATTAATCTTGATTCCTTACTTTCCTTTGAAAATACATCAATGACTGACAGTAATTACATAGACCCTAGGCTTATTAATGAAAATGACAACTTGCCAATAAACGTAAATACTATATTAAATAATCCAGATATCATAAGTAGCATGGAATCATTACTTACTACAGAAAATCTACCGGCAAAATTCGAATCTTTTAGTGCCACTAAAAATAACCATAGCGAAACTAAGAACATTACAGATTCATCCTCATCCCTTAAAGTTGAAAAGAACAATAATCTTAACTTAAAAAAAATAAGTACGTCAACTATAAGCGAATTTAGCTCACAGTACGATAAAATGATGTCTTCTTTAGAACAAAGTATAGCATCTAAGACTTCCATTAGAGATGATGACTCTCTATGTGAAGACTTTGATCTTGAAGAATTTATGACTTCTTTCGATGAAGAGGTTCATAAACAAAAATCAGAAAATAAACGCATCTGTAGTTCCACAACTAGAGTTGTAGCGTCTGACATGTGTAATAATATCAGGGGCTCTGAGACTAAAGTTGTCAATTCTCCAAAAATAATCAATAGCGGTAGTAATGGATTAATTCCAGTAAACAAATCGACCTCTCTTATTTTTAGCAGTAACAATGTGGTGGGTGATAAGCTTTTCCCGTCCTCCGTCAAACGTTCCACCTCCCTCCTTGATTCCATTCAAAAGAAAACAGGATCAAAGACTGAAAACTTGAAGGGACGCCACCAAACGGACCAGTTAGAAGAAGATTTGATGCAATCTTTAAAAGATTTCGATAAATTTTACGAGTCCGAAAGGAAGGACAACCATACGTCGAACAAAGAAACTGTCAGTAACAACAACAAAAAACCATACAACAACACTACGACAAAAAAAGATTTTCGACGAAAACCTGAACAAAGCCATAACAGAGGAAAAGCTGAGAACATGTCAAACGGAAACTACACACCGAATGGAAAATCAAGCACCGATTCGGCGTATAGCAGGTTAGTCAGGTATATAACCAATTACGAGGTATATACCTGAGATAACTTTTAGTATATATTTTCATCTTTAATTGTGTACGTTTCAGCTTAAATAGAATCTCACCGTCGAAACTATCTTTATGTAACGCAAAAGAATCGAATGGACTCGCCTCCCTGGAACAAATACCTGCCGGCTCAGACACGAGCGGTAGTCAGAAGGATGATGTTCGCTCCATATCCAGTGAGGAGTTCTTGGCGATGGAGCGATCGGCGGAGTTGGATGGACCAATTCAATCTTCCAATGGAATGCAAAGATCTGATATAAGCAAGGACTTGGAACCTTTAACAATAAACGGTAATTCATTAATACTGGTAACATTTCATGATTACTTTAAGAGGTTGTAGGTCCATTTTCGACCGTAGGTATAAACTATAAGGGATCATTTGATATCACTGGATTTTAAGACGGTCCTTTTAAGAGGTTGTCCTTCAGCCTCTTGGCTTAAAATCACCTGAGGGAGGTCGGTATGCACACACAATAATAAAGCTCTCCAGCTCCACACAAGACAGCTCAACAATGCGTTCAGTAGAAAGACTGTCTTTTCTTTCCTTACTAGCTATGTTTTTATGGACCAAGATTAAAGACCCACCGTGGATTGCAGACTTTCTACTGAACGCACTTGACAACTTAAAGTTATTAACAATTACTGACAATTGTTGACTAGTAAGCCAATGCTCAGTAAGACATAAAATGTGTACATCAAATTTTTCAGAAAAAAGTTCAATTTCTAATTCTTTGCCGGTGAGGCTCTGTATATTTTGATGTACAATATTCATTTTACAGTGCTCCTCCGTTGGCTGTTTGACTAGTTTAAACAAGTAGTAGGTTTACTATTACTTGTGTCAATAACTAAAATATTGGTACTAGAAGTACTTGAGTCAAGGGTATGATTCAAGATGTGCTAATATTAATTTTATTTATATTCCGATTTATTGATAGTGAGTTATTAAATTAACTACGTCCATAAGAACCAATATATAATACTAGTAGGGCGCGTGGGTGCGCGGCCCGCTAAAGCGGACCGCGAGGATTCGTGTAGGTTTTGTTTGAACACGTCCCATCTATCTTCAATACCCTGGCCGTGCTCTTCACCCGTCTCCAAAATCTTCGATTATCAGCTTTTTCCACATTTTCCTCCGCATGATTTTTTGTCTTCTATATGAAACCATCAAAGTAAAATTTTTTTTGTGTGGAAAAATAAATTCCGCAATCTTGATTTTTTCTGTTCATCAAGAAAACCTTATATCTTAATCATCTTTTGCCAAAAAACCCATTCTTCCATCTTTTATACTTGATATGATAGACACGGACGAAATTTGTATGGCCGTCATCTTGAATCCGCCATTTTGGAATTTTTATTCAGCTCACTGCCAATTGGATGAGGTTTCGAGTAATTTTTGTTTGAGCACCTCCCACCTATCTTCAATACCCTGACCGTGCTCCTCACCCATCTCCAAAATCAATCATCAGCTTTCTCCATATTTTTCCTCCACACAAATTTTTATCTTCTATACGAAACCATAAGTGAAAAAAACTTTTTGTGTGAAAAAATAAATTCCGCCATCTTGATTTTTTTTGTTCATCAAGTAGATTTTTAGGTCTTGACCACCTTTTGCCAAGAAACTACTCTTCCATCTTTAATACCTACTTGGTGAGATAGACACCGACGAAATTTGTATAGCCGCCATCTTGAATCCGTCATTTTGGGTTTTTTTTCAGCTCAGTGCCAATTGGATGGCACTGAGCTGAAAAAAAGTAGGTATAAACTATAAGGGATCATTTGATATCACTGGATTTTAAGACGGTCCTTTTAAGAGGTTGTCCTTCAGCCTCTTGGCTTAAAATCACCTGAGGGAGGTCGGTATGCACACACAATAATAAAGCTCTCCAGCTCCACACAAGACAGCTCAACAATGCGTTCAGTAGAAAGACTGTCTTTTCTTTCCTTACTAGCTATGTTTTTATGGACCAAGATTAAAGACCCACCGTGGATTGCAGACTTTCTACTGAACGCACTTGACAACTTAAAGTTATTAACAATTACTGACAATTGTTGACTAGTAAGCCAATGCTCAGTAAGACATAAAATGTGTACATCAAATTTTTCAGAAAAAAGTTCAATTTCTAATTCTTTGCCGGTGAGGCTCTGTATATTTTGATGTACAATATTCATTTTACAGTGCTCCTCCGTTGGCTGTTTGACTAGTTTAAACAAGTAGTAGGTTTACTATTACTTGTGTCAATAACTAAAATATTGGTACTAGAAGTACTTGAGTCAAGGGTATGATTCAAGATGTGCTAATATTAATTTTATTTATATTCCGATTTATTGATAGTGAGTTATTAAATTAACTACGTCCGCAAGAACCAATATATAATACTAGTAGGGCGCGTGGGTGCGCGGCCCGCTAAAGCGGACCGCGAGGATTCGTGTAGGTTTTGTTTGAACACGTCCCATCTATCTTCAATACCCTGGCCGTGCTCTTCACCCGTCTCCAAAATCTTCGATTATCAGCTTTTTCCACATTTTCCTCCGCATGATTTTTTGTCTTCTATATGAAACCATCAAAGTAAAATTTTTTTTGTGTGGAAAAATAAATTCCGCAATCTTGATTTTTTCTGTTCATCAAGAAAACCTTATATCTTAATCATCTTTTGCCAAAAAACCCATTCTTCCATCTTTTATACTTGATATGATAGACACGGACGAAATTTGTATGGCCGTCATCTTGAATCCGCCATTTTGGAATTTTTATTCAGCTCACTGCCAATTGGATGAGGTTTCGAGTAATTTTTGTTTGAGCACCTCCCACCTATCTTCAATACCCTGACCGTGCTCCTCACCCATCTCCAAAATCAATCATCAGCTTTCTCCATATTTTTCCTCCACACAAATTTTTATCTTCTATACGAAACCATAAGTGAAAAAAACTTTTTGTGTGAAAAAATAAATTCCGCCATCTTGATTTTTTTTGTTCATCAAGTAGATTTTTAGGTCTTGACCACCTTTTGCCAAGAAACTACTCTTCCATCTTTAATACCTACTTGGTGAGATAGACACCGACGAAATTTGTATAGCCGCCATCTTGAATCCGTCATTTTGGGTTTTTTTTCAGCTCAGTGCCAATTGGATGGGGTTTCGAGTAATTTTTGTTTGAGCACCTCCGACCTATCTACAATACCCTGCCCGAGCTCATCCACCATCTTCCAAACCCTCAATCATCATGTCTTCCCATAGTTTTCTTCTCTCTCATTCTGAGACTTCTCCAAAAAAACCGCATCAAAGCCTTGCATAGTTCACAACTTCTCTCTCTCAATATTCGCCATACATTTTCTATGGAAAAATAAATTCCGCCATTTTGAATTTTTTTTCTATTCATCGAGTAGACCTTTGGATTTTGATCATCTTTTGCGAAGAAACCACTCTTCCATCTTTTATACCCTCCGAGATGGAGACCGACGAAAGTTGTATGGCGGCCATCTTTTTTTCGCCATTTTGGATTTTTTTTCAACTCACTGCCAATTGGATGACGTTTCGAGTGACATTTGCTCGAGCACCCCCCACCTATCTTCAATACCTTAAGCGTGCCCATCGCTCGTCTCTGAAATCCTCAATCATCAGCTCTCTCCATATTTTTGTTCTGAATGAATTTTTATCCTCTATACGAAACCATTTGTGAAAAAAAAAAATTTCATACAAAATTTTACAGGAGAGGTGATCAATCAGTCAGTCAGTGAATGAATCAGCACGAGCAGCTATATATATATTAACTAGTATGGTGCGTGGGTGCGCGGCCCGCTAAAGCGGACCGCGAGGTTTCGTTTTCAGGTATTTTTTGTTTGAGCAGCCTCCACCTGTCTTCATCCATCTTCCAAACCCTCGATCATTATCACTCTCCATATTTTTTCTCCGAATCATTTGTCAGAATGAGAGTTTTCCATAAAAACAAAAGAAAAGAAACTGTATCAAAGTCTTGCATAGTTCCCAACTTGTATTATCTTCAATATTCGTCGTATATTTTGTATAGATAAATAAATTCCGTCATCTTGTTTTTTTTCTATTTAACTGTCAAGTAAACCACGTCTTGATGATCTTTTCCTAAAAACCACTCTTCCATCTTTTATAATCAGTAATATAGACACCGACGAAATTTGTATGGCCGCCATCTTGAATCCGCCATTTAGGACTTTTTTTTCAGCTCGCTGCCAATTGGATGAGGTTTCGAGTAACTTTTGTTTGAGCACCTCCTACCTATCGTCAACAGTCAACACCCTAGCCGTGCTCTTCACCTGTCTCCAAAATCTTCAATCATCAGCTCTCTCCATATTTTTCCTCCGCATAAATTTTTTGTCTTCTATACGAAACCGTCAGTGAAAAAATTTTTTTTGTGTGAAACAATAAATTCCGCCATCTTGATTTTTTTTTCTGTTCATCAAGTAGATCTTTAGGTCTTGATCATCTTTTTCCCAGAAACCACTTTTCCATCTTTTATGCTTGGTGAGATAGACACCGACGAAATTTTTATAGCCGCCATCTTGAATCCGCCATTTTGTTTTTTTTCAGCTCAGTGCCAATTAGATGAGGTTTTGAGTAATTTTTGTTTGAGCAGCCCCCATCTATCTACAATACCCTGCCCGGGCTCTTCATCCATCTTCCAAACCCTCAATCATCATGTCTTCCCATATTTTTCTGTAAGAGTTCTCCAAAGAACCGTATCAAAGCCTTGCATAGTTTACAACTTGTAGTCTCTTCAATATTCGCCATACATTTTCTATGGAAAAATAAATTCCGCCATTTTTTTTTTCTATTCATCGAGTAGACCTTTGGATCCTGATTATCTTTTGCGAAGAAACCACTCTTCCATCTTTTATACCCTCCGAGATGGACACCGACGAAATTTGTATGGCGGCCATCTTTTTTTCGCCATTTTGAATTTTTTTTCAGCTCTCTGCCAATTGGATGACGTTTCGAGTGACATTTGTTCGAGCACCCCCCACCTATCTTCAATACCTTAAGCGTGCTCCTCACCCATCTCCGAAATCTTGAATCATCAGCTCTCTCCATATTTTTCCTCCGAATGAATTTTTGTCCTCTATACGAAACCATTAGTGAAAAAAAAATTTTTCATACAAAATTTTACAGGAGAGGTGATCAATGAGTCAGTCAGTGACCCAATCAGCACGAGTAGCTATATATATATTAATTATGTACTGATTTAGTAGGTAGATACTTTTACAAAAAAAAAATTTAAGTTGCTACAGTATACAGTAATGCTTACAATTTACAGGCGCACCAATCCGCTGGATTTGTCGCTGGCGACAAATCTGCGTGTGAATGGTAGGGTTCGCGGTTCGCGATGAAACTCGCGGGTACCATTGACTTATAAAATTAATAACGTCAAGTCCTGTCAAGAGCTACATTTGCTTTAAAGCTTCATAACCTCTTGACTGAACCTAAAATTCATACTTTTCCCATCCTCCATATATCGACTTGGCCTTGGCCACAAAGAACACAATACTCAGCACTGTGGCAGGGGTCGGCTCCTCACGATAGTATGGATTAAATTGTTGAGATTGTATGTATTTTTGTCAGATAAGCGCGCCAGCTCGCGCGCGTCGTCCCGCCACAGCCCCGCGTGGCGCGCGCGGGCGGACGCGCTCAGCTCGAGCGGCTCGGAGTCGTCGCTGCACGCGCCGCGCCGCGACGTCGCGCCCGCGGCTGCGACGCGACTGTCGCGCTTCTGCCACGAGTGCGGCAGTCGGTTCCCCGTCGAAACGGCCAAGTTTTGCATCGAGTGCGGTGTTAAAAGACTCGCAGTGTAAATTATACTGTGACCGTGTGTGAGCGATTTCTAGTCTAAAAACCCTAGTACGCATTGGGCCAACGTGCACGAAGTACGAGTATCGGCAGTGCATTGGCCCGAGGCTCCGAGGGCCATTAATTGTGTGTCGACGAATTGAGCTACGTCATTTTGAAGGATTCGAAATAGATGACCTTTCTGTTGCAACGTTTTTCGGGGAGATGTCAAGGTATCTCTCTGTCAGTGGTGTAATATTTGCGTTTTGCTCATTTTTAAATACAATATTAATATATTAAAATATTATGAGTAAAAATTTTTATATTACTTTTTTTATTTTAGAGTTTGACTTTGTTGTTTTAATATATTCAAAGACGAAAAGATCTCTTATTCACAAATAAAAATAGTAATGATTTTTATCATGTCAACCGAAATATCCAATAATTATGAAAAAATTATTAATCTTTCTGAAAAAGTTACAAGCATATTGCTTAGTAATAAAATGTAGAGAGTATGTGGTCCATTCATTTTTAACTATAACATAGTGTTACCAAAAATAACTGCTGTTGTAATTAGTGCCTTCCCTTGTAGGTAGTTAAGTTGATTAAATACTAAATATTCCTAAAAATATACTTTACTTTTTGTTTATTTATTGAACTGGGGCCAGCAGCTTTTACATTTAAAAAATCTGTGATATATCAAACAACATACATGATCATTAAAACAATTTACTACAATCACGAAAATGAATTAAGTGCCAATTTTTGTTTGTGTTTTGAATGGAATTTTGGGACACAATATTTTTTTTTTATGTTTTTGCACTTGTTAGTAAAAAGTATGTTTATTTTTAATTTAATTTGAATGCACTTCATTAATTTCTTTCTTATTAACATCTCCTTTTCTACGAATATAGCCATTTTTAACAAGACTGATTTTATTTTCATCTTTTTGAAAATATGATCCTAACTAAATGTTATGATTTGTTTTAATAAATAATATAATTATTACGATATCATGTAATAAATAAATTAACATTTTAATATATATTTGTTTTAATTCTCCCTAGCTTGACTGTTCCTAGAATACAGATATTTAGGTCAAAGTTATATTCTGCCCTCCATAAGATAAAAAGCACAAGTACAGACAACTAGTATTAAGATAAATTAAAAAAACTGCACATTGCTTCAATTGTTTTATAGGAAAATCAAAAATTATATAAAAACCTATGTCCAAAAGACATAATTATGTAGTAACAAAAAAAATTAAAAACAATTGAATCAATATGTTAATAACTATATTCTGCACTTTTACTTTTTCTCTTAAGGAGAGCAGTATTGTAGCAGAGTCCACAGAGTACTTTGTCTATGCAGAGTCGAAGCGATAGTCGCACTTAGAATTCGCGTCTTCGCACATTGTATAATTGGACACTTAGCTTCAATTATGCCACATTGTGCTATAAAACTGCCTCATTGGTTAGCATATTCAACCACAGATCACGAGGTCCCGGGTCGGGCGAATCATTGATAGATATTGGGTTTTCTATTAAGGCCGAAATTGGGCCTGTTCCACTTTAGTGCCAGCCCAGAGTTGGAAGCTGGCGCCTCCGTGCCTCTGAGAGCACGTTAAGCAGTCGGTCTTGAGTATTATCACTATTATGTGACAATAGTCGTTAAAGCCCGCCAACCCGCATTGGAGCAGCGTGGCGGGTCTAAGCTCTAAAACCCTCTCTCCTATGGGAGAGGAAGCCTGTGCCCAGCAGTCGGAGGTTAA
This sequence comes from Melanargia galathea, assembly GCA_920104075.1. NCBI lineage: Eukaryota > Metazoa > Arthropoda > Insecta > Lepidoptera > Nymphalidae > Melanargia > Melanargia galathea. The sequence goes on from OV049876.1 coordinate 8,314,613, forward strand.
GAGGTTGTAGTGAGTGGTGCTATGAACATTATATTGAGACAAAATGATTTATTACAAATATTTATTTAGTATTAAACTTAAATATATTAAAATTTCTAAACAGTCATACTTAATTTAAAAATGAAAAAACATTAAAAGTAATATTTACAACTACATACTGTAAATGTTGTATTGCTATAGCCTGAAGGTGCCCTTGTAAGCTTTCCGGGTAGCTATGGCACCTTTCATTCGAAGCCTCCTCAAGGCTTCTCTCAGGTGTTTTGGCTGTAAGGGCCCTGGCTCGCCAGAAGTCTCCAATACCTCCAAAGCTAAAAAAAGCAATTGTTCCCTTAACATTACTATTACATTCTGAAATTATTACATGTAGGACAATCACGTTAAAAACTTTTTGAATAAATGTGGTGTGGGTTTTGTTTTATGGCCACTAATTGGTTTGTATTGCTGTGATAGCCTAGCGGTTAGGACAACTGACTTCTAATCGGAGGTCGTGGGTTCGATCCCGGGGCACGCACCTCTAACTTTTCAGAGTTATGTGCGTTTTAAGTATTTAAATATCACTTGCTTTAACGGTGAAGGAAAACATCGTGAGGAAACCTGCATGCCTGAGAGTTCTCCATAACGTTCTCAAAGGTGTGTGAAGTCTGCCAATCCGCTTGGCCAGCGTGGTAGACTATGGCCAGAACCCTTCTCACTCTGAGGGGAGACCCGTGCTCTGTAGTGAGCCGGTAATGGGTTGATCATGATGATGATCATGATGATGAATTGGTTTGTATTAATACAAATTTTTGAATTGTTCAAGTACACATATTATCTCTGCTGATTAACTTAGGGCAAAAATTAATGAATATAACTGATATTCATTTGAAGTAGCACTACATAATAAAAAAAATTGTGTCTGCTGACAAGTAAAATGATGCCTCTAATCCATAAAACTACTCAATACACAAACATTTGATGCAGTTTGCAATGCCCAGGAAGGTTTTAGATATGTTATAGTCAGACCACCAGGTCATCAGATAAGACTTCGCTTATTGATTGACATTTGCCTGTAGTGAGAGACAATATTATCTTCTCTTGATTATTATGTGCATTTTTGCATTGCAAAAATTGACTAATGTGCAGATTTAGGTCACGCACTACAAAAATACATACCTTCCTCAACCACCTCTCCAACAAATACTTTGGCAATACCAGACATGGCTATCACCACATTCTGTCCCACTGAACACCCAGTGATGGTCTGCATCAATCGTTTCACAGCTGCCTTGGGGAACGCCGCTCGCCTGTACATCTCGTATCGGTTCAGTTGCTCTTCAGTGAAGTTTGATACTAACACTCTGTCAAATAGAATTTTTAATTACAACTTTGTTACCAAGGGCCCTCATGGTTCTGTTTTGCGGCGATTCTTGCAAGAGACCTAAGTCCAGCAGTGGACATCTGTGGGTTAAGACTACGACGACGATTTAAAGCCCTACCTCACATCGACGTCGCGACGTTGTCAAATAATTCATGAAATGAATGATGGCTTGAAAACTTACATGGTTTAGCTGCCAACATTTTAATATGAATTGTTCACACCAATGTCTTTGTGAGATAGAGCATTTAGAGTAGAAAATTAAATCAATTGTGATCATGCTTGCCCAAATGATATAATACTAGCTTCTGCTCGCTGTTTCGCCCGCGTGAATTTCGGTTTTTTACAAATCCCAGGGGAATCGTGGACTTCCGGTTCCCGTTCCCGCTCCCATTTTCTCCCTTTTTGTTAAGTCAGGGCATAATCTATCTCCATTCGAAATTTCAGCCAAATTGGTTCAGTAGTTGCGGCATTAAAGAGTAATAAACATACACACACACACACACTTTCGCCTTTATAATATTTAATGTGATTCTCATATTCTAAGAATAGAAAAAAAAACTTACTGCATTTTTTCTCTCTCTTCCTCCTCCATTTCTTTTTTAGTTTTCTTCTCTCTTTCCCTTTCACTCATCATTTCTTCTGTAGTTTGATAATCCATATTGGACATATCATTTTGCTGATAGTCATCTATACTTTGCATTGCTAAATCATTATTTCCTTCGCTTAGTTTCTGTTCATCTCTATTTATCTCTGACTGAGACTCATCTAAAGTATGATTGTTCTCAAAAGAATAATCGTTTATGTATGACTCATATGGATCATTTGTGTCAGTCAATGGATCATTTGTGTCATTCAATGTATCACTTTGTGTAATAAAGTTGTCACTGGTTTCAGTGTAAACATTTCCAAGACCTTCTTCCGCCGTAATATTTTGTAAGTTTTCAGTAAACTCATCCTCAGTTATGTTTTTATTATTCGCACCATGTATGCTTTCGCTATAGTTTGTTAGTGTTGTGTCTAAATAATTGTAAATGTTTATAAGAATAAGGTCCTGTTTCACCACCTTCTGATAAGTGTCTGATAACTTATTCACAACTTTCGTCTTTGTCACTTGACATAAAGTAAAAGGTGACAAATCTTACGTTTAGGCTATTCGACACTGATCTTAAGGTGGTGAAACAGGCCCTAAATATTTATAAGTCAATTTTTGAAGTGAAATTTTTTAAACACAGCAGTAGGTACTATTGAGGAATGTTGATTAATTGCTTCAACTTTGGAAATAACTTGCCATGTGCAGGATACATCTTTGTTTACACTATGAAACATAAATTTTAATTTTTGGACAGTCTTTTATAGTTCAAACTTAAATCGTTCAGTATCTAACACTTAACAGGTTTCCAGAATTCAGAACGACCTGCATCATGTCGAAAAACTTCTATAAATACATAATAATAAGTCTAAAACTCTTGAATACTTACATTCTGGTTCATCTCTAAGCAACTTATCTTCTATCTCTAAGGATATATCTTGGGAGTCTTCTTCATTTGAATCACTATGATCCAGCTCATGAGCCAATTCTTCCTCTACAATAAATTAAGATTTATTCAATTTAAAACCAAAGAAGGGCGAAACAAGTTGGTACATGATTGCATTCTATACTAACCTCTTAACCTTTCAGCTTCCGACAAACCATCACTATCTAGATTATCAGCCATTGCGTATAAGTCCGTATAACTTATTATTATGTTCTGTCTAGGTTTTTTAATATTTAAACCAAATTAAACTCAGCTATAAAGTTTATTTTTCTCATTTTTTCTATTATTGTTTTGACATTGACGTGATTTTGACATTTGTTACAGTGTGGTGACACTTGTCTCTTCTCTATGTCTCTTCTTGTCTTTAGACCATGTCTTGACCATTGAGAAATTAATAGTAGTAGAGGCGCCATACCTGCTTTAAAAATCAGCCAAGTGCGAGTCGGGCCTCGCTCTTTCAGGGTTCCGTACATAATTATGAACAATATAATATTTTGGGTCTAAGAAATATTTAATTTCCGAGCTAGACATCGCAACAAACCGTGAAAGAAAAACCCAAAAAAATGTTCGTTTATTTTGGTCACAGCTTATAAACTATTTAATAAATCGTTGTTTTCAGTATTTGTTGTTTAAATAGAGCATATAGTACATAATATACTGAAATATTATATTCCCAACTAGTTTAGTTTTTGAGATAGCCCCCGTCACAAAAATGGTCTAAAACTGACAACTTTGATGGCCTCCCATTCCCTTATTTTTGAGATAAAAATTAAAAAAATATATATTTGTACTCTACTTAGTGAGCTCTAAACAATGATACCCCACAAGCTAGGGTAAAGAAAATTTTTTTTTTCCGGCTCCTTTTTCATGTATGGGAGCCCCCCTGAATAATAATTTAATTCAATTTCTAATTCAATATTTGATTTTGGGTTAACGTTTTACACTAAATACCAAAATTTCAGGTTTGTAACTCATTTCGTCTGCGAGCTAGAGACCTGTGACCGGCGGACAGACGGACAGACAGACAGACAGACAGCCGAGTGACATTAATAGGGCTCCGTTTTTACCCTTCGGGTACGGAACCCTAAAAACCGGCCAAGTGCGTGGCGGGCCACGCGCAGTGTAGGGTTCCGAAGTCACAATCCTCGAAAAACAGATATAACTCCTTAACCTGTGAACCCTACTTAGCCATGATAGTTTTCCTTTTAAAAATTGATTATATATACTACTGCTGTGAATTTTTTCAAGTTCCTATATACTGCTATTTGGCTGATAGAGTGTCCCCCACACTTGACTCTAATAACAAGTGTAAATTGAAAATTTAAAAAACCCCCGACATTCGCATTTAGTGGCGGCGGCCATCTTGAATTTGCAATAGTGCTATTCTACTAGTCAAGCCCTTTCATTTGATACCCATATCAAGGGAGTTGTGAAAAAATATATCATCCGCCATTTTGTAGCGGCGGCCATCTTGGACCGATTTTCATCAAACATAGCTAAGAACACTCTCGACTAATTCACCTTTCAAACAAAAAAACCGCATTCAAATCGGTCCACCCGTTTGAGCGCCACAGGGGAACAGACAGGCACACACACACACACACACACACACACAGACACGTCAAACTTATAACACCCCGTCGTTTTTGCGTCGGGGGTTAAAAATTAGCATTTTAAAACATCATATTTTACAAACGGATCTAGAAATCGAAAAATGATGTTCCCACACCCACAATATTTTTAAAAGACCTATTCCACGATACTCCACACTATGGGGTAGACGAGAAAAAAAATATTCATCCCCACTTTACATGTAGTGGAGCTACCCTAAAAAAATATTTATTAAAATTTTATTTCACCACTTTGTCGGCGAAATTAATATTTATACCCATGCTAAATTACAGACTTCTAGCACTAATAGTCTCTGAGATTAACCGAGGACGGACGGACGGACGGACAGACGGACAGACAGACTGACAGACGGACGGACATGGCAAAACTATAAGGGTTCCTTGTTTACTATGGAACCCTAAAAACGTGTCAAAAATACACTCACAGACGCTTAGATTAGGTAGGTATCATACACGCACAATCCGAAGACATAAAATGGCGCGTGTTCATTGTGATGTCTCATGTTATGCGTGTGTGAGTGTTCATGTATACATTTTAGTGAGGCCATCTTTTGCCTTAAGGGCCCTTTAGATTTGGCTGGATTCAGTGCACTAAATGAAAAAGACTCTAGAGGAAGACAAGTGTAAAGGCATTCAGACAGTAAGACACACTAATTAGACAAGGGCCCTTTAGATCGGCAGTGTCGACTCTGACTGTATAAGTAGTGTGTCTTACTGTCTGAATGCCTTTACACTTGTCTTCCTCTAGAGTCTTTTAGTTTTTGTAGTTTTTAGTAGTCATTTAGTGCACTGAATCCAGCCAAATCTAAAGGGCCCTTTAAAAAGGATCGTACAAGGAGGGTTAGCGTGGAACAGTACCGATAAATCAAGGATTTATACTAATTATTATTCCTATTAAAGCCTCATAAGAAGGTTCAGGGTCACTCAGCGGGCGATGGAGAGAGCTATGCTCGGAGTATCCCTGCGGGATCAAATCAGAAATGAGGAGATCCGCAGGAGAACCAGGGTAACCGACATAGCTCATCGAGTCGCGAAGCTGAAGTGGCAATGGGCGGGGCACATTGCTCGAAGAACCGATGGACGTTGGGGTCCCAAGGTGCTTGAATGGCGACCTCGCACCAGTAAACGAAGCGCAGGTAGACCCCCCACTCGTTGGACAGACGATCTCAAGCGAGTCGCTGGCAGCCGCTGGAGTCAGGCGGCACAAGATCGTGTGCTGTGGCGATCCTTGCAAGAGACCTATGTCCAGCAGTGGACGTCTATTGGTTGAAACGAACGATTATTCCTAGATTTACGTAAATAATACAGGAAAAATAAAACACAAAAACCAATAATGGTCTGGTACAGCATTTTAGAAACCAATAAAAAACATATAAGTACAACTCATTATAAGGGCATTTTCATTTTAAATGACACATGTTTTAAATTTGTTACATTTTAAAAATTTATTAATTAAGGCTGCAAAAACTATGTAAACAGATTATAAAGGGTCTAGCCGGATAAGTATAGCGAATTGGCCCCCAAATGACAACCTATATCGAAACTTATGTTTCAATATTGGCTTGGTGTACGAACGCGATTGACACCAGTTTTAGCGCCGTGCTCCGCTTTGACCTTGAGTTATTAAAAAAAAATGAGCGCAACTATGACTATCATTCAAAGTGACATATCTCGGAAACTATTAAAGCTAAAAACTTAAAACCAACGTGAGGTTTTAGGTAACCTTTAAGAGCATATTTCGAATTTTTTCTAGATTTTTCGAATAGTTAAAAGTATATTTTTTTTAATAAAAAAAAATATAATTATTATTATTCCTGTGTTTCTTATGACGGACATTCACTAAAAAAATATATATTATAGTACTTAATATGTACTAATACTCGTAAAAAATTCGTTTGAAAACAAATGGTGTAACACTTCGAAAAAAAATAAAATTCGACCCGAAATAAATGTATCAAAGAATACGAGCTAAACAAAGACATACGAATATAAACATTAAACACTTTATAAATTATAATCATAAAAATCAACCACCACTACAGCCTTTTTAACGTCCCACTGCTGGGCAAAAGCCTCCTCTCTCATAAGATAGAGGGATTTTTATAGCTTAGACCCGCCACGCTGCTCCAATGTGGGTTGGCGGGCTTTAACGATTATTGTCACAACTGATAGTAATAACAACCCGGACCGACTGCATAACGTGCTCTCCGAGGCATGGGGGTGAAACCGCCTGCTTCCAACTCCAGGCTGGCACTAAGAATTTCTTGACAGAAAACCCAATACCAAACAATTATTTGCCCGACCCGGGAATCGAACCCGGGACCACGCGATCTGCGGTCGGCTATGCTAACCACTAGATCAACGAGGCAGTTCATCATCAAGATGATAAAAAACTGATTAGTTTAATTTAATTAGTATTAAAAATTGTGTGCTTTATCTTTGTTTTTATGATTTTTATGATGATGAACTGCCTCGTTGGTCTAGTGGTTAGCATATTCGACCGCAGATCGCGTGGTTTGATTCCCGGGTCGGGCAAATAATTGTTCGGTATTGGGTTTTTCTGTCAAGAAATTCTCAGTGCCAGCCTGGAGTTGGAAGCAGGCGGTTTCACCCCCATGCCTCGGAGAGCACGTTATGCAGTCGGTCCGGGTTGTTATTACTATCAGTTGTGACAATAATCGTTAAAGCCCGCCAACCCACATTGGAGCAGCGTGGCGGGTCTAAGCTATAAAAATCCCTCTATCTTATGAGAGAGGAGGCTTTTGCCCAGCAGTGGGACGTTAAAAAGGCTGTAGTGGTGGTTGATTTTTATGATTATAATTTATAAAGTGTTTAATGTTTATATTCGTATGTCTTTGTTTAACTCGTATTCTTTGATACATTTATTTCGGGTCGAATTTTATTTTTTTTCGAAGTGTTACACCATTTGTTTTCAAACGAATTTTTTACGAGTATTAGTACATATTAAGTACTATAATATATATTTTTTTAGTGAATGTCCGTCATAAGAAACACAGGAATAATAATAATTATATTTTTTTTTATTAAAAAAAATATACTTTTAACTATTCGAAAAATCTAGAAAAAATATGAAATATGCTCTTAAAGGTTACCTAAAACCTCACGTTGGTTTTAAGTTTTTAGCTTTAATAGTTTCCGAGATATGTCACTTTGAATGATAGTCATAGTTGCGCTCATTTTTTTTTAATAACTCAAGGTCAAAGCGGAGCACGGCACTAAAACTGGTGTCAATCGCGTTCGTACACCAAGCCAATATTGAAACATAAGTTTCGATATAGGTTGTCATTTGGGGGCCAATTCGCTATACTTATCCGGCTAGACCCTTTAATAAAGTTTATGTTATTTATAAAAGTTTATTAAATAAATTTATATTTCTTGCTTAAATTGATATTTTTGTGAGTAGGGTGGTCAAAAATTGTCTGTTTTGTAACGAAAATAAAATCACTATAAAAATAAAATAAACCAGTTAATACATTGAAAAACATAACTTTTGTTAACTTTGGGGCACATAAATATCAAATAACTATAAATATGAAGCAAATTATTCAAACTGAAAATACTATTTAACATTTTGTTTGGTTTTGTAACGAATTTGGTCAAAATAGAGTTTTATCTTTAACGTCACACTTTCAATTTTTTAGATACCCTAAGGATTTATGCTGTAATAAAAAGATTTTCACTTTAATTTTAATTATGACAAAAAATATATAGAATATATATGACAATTTCTAAGAAATTAAAAGAAAACAGAGCAAAAATCAGCCAAAAGTTACAAAATGGACACGATTGTTACAAAACAGACATTGTAAGGAATAGTTCTTAATGTACCAAAAAATATAAAAAGTGACGTTTTTGAAGTGAAACTTCTTTAGCACCGTGGTAATAGGAAAATTCGATGAAACGAAAAAGCGACACCATTTTTAACCCCCGACGCAAAAACGACGGGGTGTTATAAGTTTGACGTGTCTGTGTGTGTGTGTGTGTCTGTCTGTTCCCCTGTGGAGCTCAAACGGGTGGACCGATTTGAATGCGGTTTTTTTTGTTTGAAAGGTAAATTAGTCGAGAGTGTTGTTAGCTATGTTTGATGAAAATCGATTCAAGATGGCCGCCGCTACAAAATGGCGGATTACATGTTTTATCACAACTCCCTCAATATGGGTATCAAATGAAAGGGCTTGACTAGTACAATAGCACTATGTAAATCCAAGATGGCCGCCACCACAAAATGGCGAATGTCGGGGGTTTTTTAAATTTTCAATTTATACTTGTTGCCTGCAAAGTTAAAGTTGAGGTTGAAGTTAAGGTTATGGTTACGGTTAAGGTTAAGGTTATGGTTATGGTTATGGTTACGGTTATGGTTAAGGTTAAAGTTAAGGTTAAAGTTAAAGGTTTAGGTTACGGTTGCGGTCGAGGTCGAGGTCGAAGTCAAAGTCTAGGTTTAGGTTAAGGTTAAGGTTACTTTTTTGAAGTTTCATTTCTGCCGTGTGTGAATTATTGCACACACATGCGTTTTTTTTCTTAAATAAGAGATATTATATCTTTATCCATACTAATATTATAAATGCGAAAGTAACTCTGTCTGTATGTTACGCTTTTACTCCTAAACCGCTGACACGAATTTGATGAAATGTACAGAGATAAATTAGACTTAGAGAACATAGGCTATCTTTTGTTGCGAAAAAAAGGCTGGAAGGGGAAGGAAATAGGGGATTAAAGTTTGTATAGGAGTCTGTCATCATGAAATTTTGTATTATGACACTTGATAAGAAATAATGAAACATTTGTTTAAGCATTTTTGATATTTTGACCTAGGGGGGGAAATAGAGTCCATAATTTTTCACAATCAATACATTTTCACACAGTTTGTAAGGAAATATCTTCAATGTATAAAAAAAAATGAAACACTTTTTTTGTTTTTTATAATTTTATAATTATTCAAATCAATAACTAACAAACTCTGGATAACTCTTCAGATTATTTATTATTTATTTATAAAAAAACTATTACATTAAATATAACTTCCGGCACGTAAGTCAAACGGTGACGTTCAAGTGCGCGCAGCATCGTACAAGTGAGCGGGACACAATACGATTGGAGAGCCAATCAGCGCTTACGAGGGATCCGCGAGAGCTAATCAGTGTTTTTGTGATTTACGTAGCGGTAGGTACCTGCGAAACCGCGCTCGCGACGACGCCGATACGTACCCTAGAAGATTGTATTTAGGTAGTATAACAATAGCGCTAAATTTCGGAAGCGGTCTCCTTATACCCTGTATTTGAAAAAAATCCAATTCTTTTTTTATGTCGATGATATACATAAAACATCGACTCGTCCATCACTTTAATAGACGCGCTAAAATGACAGACGAGGTGGACCGATGACATCAGAAGAGTCGCAGGAAGCCGCTGGATACAAGCGACGCAAGACTACGCCGTGTGGAAGTCCCTACAAGAGACCTATGACCAGCAGTGAACGTCTATCGATTGATGACAATGATGATGATAGTTAATATTATTAAAGTGTCTCTATGCACAAACCCTTACTGTCTAACGCTACGAAACGGACGTTACAAAATTGCTACCGCTTCGAAAACAATTTAAATTTAAGCCAATTTAACACGATAAATGCTTTCATGATGTATTGTTTTTGGATAAAAGACATTCCAAGGCATGCATTTCACATAAGTAAACAGAAAGTTTAGACCTTAAAAATACTCAGGATGGCGCACAAAATGGACATAAAAGACGGTTAATTTGAATCACGAAAAATGTTTATTCATTTATAATGCTATCTGACGCTTTTTTCAAGTAGATTTATGCTTTTTGCAATAGTCTGATGCTGGGGATTGCAAGACTAAACAAAATTCCACAATTGGGTAAATAATCGAGCTAATATTAACGTTACAAAAGCGGACATGTCCGCAATGCGAAAAACTAGGGGACAGACTATAAAAATTAATAACACATTAACAGCAATGAGAACTATTATTATATTTGTCATATGATAAAGTACAAGAGTTTTGTTATTAAAGTAAGTAATCTCAACACTAGCCATCATATAAAAATATCCCACAAAATCAATCCAAAGTTGACCACCCAAAAAGGGGACAGTATGAAACTCGAAATTCGGCTAATTTCAAATGTGATTTTTACTAAAAAAAACTTATTTTATGTTGCTGCAAATATCGAATACAGGATGTCTATTTCATATATTTTCAATATAAATTAAATTAATTACTAAAATGAATGTCTTAATATTTATTAAAATTATGCATTTAAAAGGACACCTCGAAAACAGCAATGTGCCATTTAAAGTGAAAATGCCCATAAACCAAACGGTAGATTAGGTAGATTTTGAGTAGGTACTTACGCGAAGAAAGACAGCCAAAGGACCCGAAATAATAATAAAATTTCGTGGTTAAGAACTTGAAAAACAAAAGTGAGTACCTACCTATGATCTACTATCCTATCTTTATGACTGTGAGACGCATATGCTGATTGATGAGTTACGAATTACGATACGTTCCCGTATCGCGAGTACATTTTGCAGTCAGCGCTCCACTTAAAGCTCTACGCTATAATTAATAATAATAACTAGTTGATCGAATAAATTAGGTACCTACTCAAAATTACGGAACCCACGATCGCCAGTCAACTCGCTCTTGAAGTGTTGACTGGTTTTTTTTTTACTTTTTTGACAGTGACACTGACGGATAAGGCCGAGAGTTGACTGTTGAGAGATCGAAAATCGAGAACACAGAGTACATTATAAGTATATACTTTATATCGAGAACGAAAAACGAAACCGATAGATAACGTGAGTCGTGAAGGTGGTCGATTTTGGTCGCGGCGCAATATTTCTGGATAGAAAGTGTAGAATTGTAGACTTCCAATTTTATAAAATTGTACTCCGGTGCGGACAGAGAGTTCCATCATGAGTACAATAATGAAAGCCGCTTTATCCCGCAGCCCTGCCTCTCTGGTAAGTCCGAAATAATAATTAATGCGTATGCGTATAATTCATTATATTTTGTTATGTAATATTACGACATAGAAAATGCTTCGCATCGCATCTTAAATAAAATAAATAACCATTTCCAAGTTCCATATATGAAATACATTCATTTGGAATTTATCCAAAACCACAACTGCATTCCAAACATGTTTTTTGTGTATGGGTATTGGTACAGTTATTGGGTATGGAAATTTTGGTGTCTATTTCGCAAACTCAAATCGGATAAATAAATAATTTCCAATCAATGAGATGTGCCTAAATAACTGACAAATAATAGTTGTAGAATTAACATAACTTGATTACCTTCCTTCTTCATTCAAAGTAAGATTGAATATTCATCCTTTAGGCAAGCGGTTACACTACATCATTGATTTCCAACAGACATGACAAGTGAGTTAAAGCTGTGATATCATGGTCAAATCATTGCTAGATGACAAACTTTCCAAATCATCTTGGTCTCACAGAAACAGCAATTTTCACTGCCAAAAAGACTAGCATTCTGCTATCTCACATCAGTACAGTTTGATAAGTAGGTTAAATTAGTGTAGCTTTAGGTATTAGTCATAATGTAAATTTACATTGACAGTTGTTAGTACAGGTAGTTATTAGGAAATTAGAAGTAAATGTAGTATATAAAAAAATCATTGTTTCTTTTCTGTCCTACCCTCCAAGCTGTTGTTACTTAAGTAGGGCAAGCCAATTCTTGCATGAAGAATAGTTATTACATTAAGTATAGCTTGGCACAGATCGAAAGGCATCACCTACAATTTCAAGATCAATCGAAAGGCATGGTGTAGGTATTGTGTTTGTTTCATAAGGCACGATGGGTGCAGCATCTGTTTGTTTGCTGTTGTGTTCTTTTCTACTCATCTTCCTATGCATTGAAGCAGGGTATTTTGTAGGGCGAGTGGGCGTGTTTGCGTGCGCAAGAATCGCCACTATTTTCCCTCATGCCTCAATAACCACACCTATACCTACTTTTTAGTAGTTTTGTCTCTGTTCTTGTTCCAGGCCACACATTTATATAGGAACCTGCATTTATCAGTGGGAGGTGCATCTCCACTGAAAGATGCTTCAGTGAACACAGGGAAGAGCTACACAGTAGTTGATCACCAGCACGATGCACTGGTGATAGGAGCAGGTGGGGCTGGTCTCAGGGCAGCCTTCGGCTTGGTACAGGAAGGGTTCAAGACAGCTGTGGTGACTAAGCTGTTCCCTACGAGATCACACACGGTGGCTGCACAGGGAGGCATTAATGCAGCTCTAGGTAATTATGATTGTGCTATGTTAAAACTAAAACCATTTTATAGAGGAAGTTTTTATTATTTTTAGTTTTAGTGAGTGATGACTAAAACTACTAGAGTAGAAATACAGTTCTATTCAAAAACCTTCAAACTTTTGACTAGCCAGAGGTTGGTTGCGAATACAATGCGATGCGCTGCAGCCCGCCGCGGATATTTACGGCGCGACCCTCAGGGCGCCTTCAATTTTGCCACAAAGTTCCGCGCGGTTGCAGCGCGGAACTTTGTGGCAGTGGCAGAATAACATTTTACTTAAGTTTCTCATATTTACAATATTGTATCATGTATGTAGATTTTATGTAAAATTAACTTTATTTAAGGTAATATGGAGGAAGATAATTGGCTGTGGCATATGTATGACACTGTCAAGGGTTCAGATTGGCTTGGAGACCAGGTAAGCATGTAACTAGTCAGCATTTGACTGCAATCTCATTACATTTTTAGTCATCTTGAATTTTTAAATAAATCCTAAATTAAGACTAAATTAAGTTTCTTAAAAAAATACAATTCCAAAGAAAGTGTGTGAATCCACACTTTCAAATGGTAATAAAATACAGATAAAAAAGCCATTTAAAAAGGACAAGACGAACAAAATAAAAGCAAATGAACATGGACCAACCAATATTTTTCTGCTTGACCATTAACAGTTTTGTCTGTAAATTCTGACAAATTGTAGGATGCCATTCACTACATGACAAGAGAAGCGCCCCACGCTGTGATTGAGCTGGACAACTATGGCATGCCTTTCTCCCGCACACCCGAGGGAAAGATTTACCAGAGAGCTTTCGGTGGACAGTCTTTAAAGTTCGGGAAAGGTGGACAGGCACATAGATGCTGCGCAGTCGCTGACAGGTATGATTACAGAAATTAGATTTTTACTAATACTAAACTTAATAAATAAGGTCTTGTTGGCTTTGTTTTAGGGTTCTGTGTGTCATACGCTATATGACATCGTTTTATGTTGTCAAAATTTTTTTTTTTATTCAGCTACAAGTTAGCCTTTGACTGCAATCTCACCTGATGGTAAGTGATGGTGGAAGTCTAAGATGGAAGCGGGCTAACTTGGAAGAGGTATGCATACCCCTGGCATCGGCATCGTACCGGAACGCTAAATCGCTTGGCGCACGGCTTGCCGGTAGGGTGGTGACCAGCCACGGCTAACGCCTCCCACCAAACCGGACCAGAGACCATTTAGAAATTATAAAATCCCAAATTGCCCCTGATGGAAATCGAACGCGGGACCTCACACTTAAAAGACCACAGTGCTCACCACTGCGCCAGGGAGGTCGTCAAAGTACGTCAAAATACGTAGTTAGTATGAGAGCTCTAGCTCCCATAGGTCAAACTACATTTGGACAACATATTTTTAAAGTGTATTTTTCGTAAAAGGTTGGATCTGTTGAGAATGTGGTGGTAATAACTAGAAATCACATGGATATTTCTGAATGTTTATTGTATATCTTGGGTTATACTAGAACTTATCGAACTTTTGCCTTTTTATACTATTATTTTTACTAGAACTGGCCACTCTCTGCTTCATACACTATACGGACAATCCCTACGATACGACTGTGAATACTTCATTGAATATTTCGCGCTGGACCTGTTGATGGAGGACGGAGTCTGCAAGGGCTGTATTGCGCTCAACCTGGAAGACGGAACTCTGCACAGGTAACCAAACAGTCTATTTTTCTATGACCCTGTACTGTGTGTTTTCAATTTAGCAAATATTAAAGTGACACAGTGGCTAATTATGTTCGACACAATCTCTTAACTAAAACCAGTGCTATCCTTTTCCGCAGGGTGCATTATGAAATAGATAGAATTAGATTTAGACCTTGCATTTTAGTTTATAAATTGTTTAATACAGAATCGCTCAAAAGTCACTATTTCTTTATATAAATTTTATGACAACCAAGACAAGACAATAATTTTGTTATTACCAATTATTTTCCTTAAAAAATAAAGTTTTGTCCCTGTATATTAGTATCACAAAATAGTCATAGCTATTGGTTAATAACACTAGTTTACAAAAAAATATTATTTTTTTGTTCATGAAATGAAACATATATTTTTTATGTTGGCTATGGATGGTAATTGAAAAAATATTTTTTTATTTTTCGTAGCACGTCACAATTCTGAGATATAGAGGTCTTTATTTTTTACCTACCCGCAATTGTTTAAATACGTTTATCGTTCTATTTTGTAAACAACTGTGTGATTCAAAAGTCTTATTTTTATACAAAATGTCACCTAGAGTGTGTAAACTACATCCAAATAGATTTTGTTATGTTTGTGGGAAAAATTTTCAGTTAAATCGTGGTTTCCCTATAGCAAAACCATTGCAGGAAACCTGTTTACATTATTTTAGATTTCTGGTGTCAAATCAAAATAAAAATTGGGTTCCTCATATGATTTGCACTAATTGCAGATTGGTCCTTAGCTCCTGGTATTCAGGTAAAAAGAGATCACTGAAATTTGATAAATCAATGACATGGAGAGAGCCAATTAACCACGTAACCGATTGTTACTTTTGTTTAACAAAAACTTTTGGTTTAAACTCAAAAAATAAAGATAGTATAAAATATACAGACGTTCCATCAGTGACTAAGCTGGTCCTTCAGTCAGAGGATTTACCAGTTCCCACCCCACCCGGCAGAAGTAACCAAACCCAGTATTACAATGCACGAGCATAAAGCTTTGGATAAGTTCAAGTCATTTCAATACATCTGCTCTGTATTACCGAATCTTTCTGCAACTAAATTAAAGGAAGGAATATTTGTGGTTCCTCAAATCAAGAAAATATTGAACGATACAAAATTCGAGAACCTTTTAACCGAGGTAGAAAAAGCAGCCTGGAACTCTTTTAAATGTGTCGTTAAAAATTTTTTAGGCAATAAAAAAAGTGATAGTTACAAAGAGATTGTTGAATATCTATTACAAAATTTTGAGCGTATGGGTGTAAATATGTTACTGAAAATCCATTTTTGCATTCCCATTTGGAATTTTTTCCAGAAAATCTTGGTAGTGTGAGTGATGAATACGGTGAGCGATTTCACCGAGATTTAAAATCATTTGAACAAAATTATCAAAGTTTTTGGGAGCAAAATATGCTAGGTGACTATTGTTGGTCTGTTGTGAGGGATATAGATGAAAATATTTATAAAAAAAGAGCAAAAATTACCCATTTTTAACTGTCTATTGTTTATTTAGTTGTAGTTTTTTGTAAAAATCTTCTTAGTAAATATTTCAAAAAACTGACGTGCTGGATTTTTTAAAATATTTTTTCCGAGATGTAGATACCCAAAGTAACGTAACCGTATATATTCCATTTCATGAACAAAAGTCATGTAAACTAGTGTAATTTTCCTTCCCATATAGGAATTACTAGACAAAATTTTGTAAATTATTCATATAATAATATTATTTTATCCATAAATAATTAAAAATATATGTATATATGCAACAAAAAATAAAGAAATAAAGAAAATAAAGAAGGAAAAAAAAAAGAAATCTGAAATCGCCTTTTTGTGTTGTATTAAGTTGTCTGTAGTAACTTGCTATAAAATTATGTGTAATTGGATGGCAATTTAACATACAAATATTAACTCAGCTGTAGAAAATTCAGTAACAATTTGGGCAAATAGTAAATAGTAAATACAATATAAATGATAACTGCTTTGTAAACATATTGTAGACATAATAGTGTCGATATACAGCTATTATACGTCAGATTACTCATGGTCCTTTTTTATTCAGTGTGAACATGATTTTACTGTCTTTATTGCTCTACCCAAATCTACAAGAGAAGAATCCGTTAACACAATGTATTAGCACGATAATCTGACAAATACCTAATCTGTGTTGATATTTTTCCAAATCATTACATAGGTAATTCCGTTTATGAAAAATATCAATAAAATTTTTTACACCGGGCCAATGGCTTTTGTAGAATAGTCGGAAACTGCCTCATTGGTCTAGCGGTTAGCATGACCGACTCAATATTGCAAAGTCCTGGGTTTGATTTCCTGGGTCCAGGGGTCGGGCTAAAAATTGTAAGGTTCTTCTGCCAGCCCGGCGTTGGAAGTTTTCAGTGCGATGTTTCATCCCCGTCCTTGGGTAGCACGATGAGCCGTCGGTCCCGGTTATTATCACTCTCATGTGACAGTAATCGTCAGAGCCCGTCAACCCGCATCGGAGCAATCCCTCTATAGGAGAGGAGGCCTGTGGTGTGGTGTAGACCCAGGCAGTGTTTGTTGTCGTAATGTTCCAAGCCAAGAACACGATCATGGCGACGAGAGGATAGTTTGGTGTAGTGGTGCCGGTGGTAGGTAGTATTTAAGGTATTCTCTATTTCAGTTCGCCGTTGGTAGTTTTTACTGTGCGGTGTTTCACCCCGATGCCTCGGAGAGCACGTTGAGCCGTCGGTCCCGGTTACTGGCCCGCCTGCCCGGATCGGTGCAATCCCTCTCCTATAGGAGAGGAGGCCTGTGATGTGGTGTTAGTGGGTGGTGGTAGAGTAGAGTCACATACAGTATCGTTAATCATCAGCTTCCCGGCCAAGAACACGATCCTGGCGACGAGCGGATAGTTAAGTCTAGTAATACCGATGGTAGTATTCAAGGTATTCTCTGTGCCAGCAAAGATCAGACCGACCAGCCGTCGGTCTGGTCAATATCACTATCATGTGACAGTAATCGTTAAAGCCCGCTAATCTGTATTAGAGTTCCCTCTCTCCTATAGGAGAGGAGGCCTGTGGTGTGGTGGTAGTGGATGGTGGTAGGGTAGACACATGTTGTACCTATCGGTTGTGGTCAGGTTCCAGGCTAAGAACACGATCCTGGCGACGAGCGGATAGTTTGGTATTCAAGGTATTCTCTATGCCAGCAAAGACCAGACCGACCAGCCGTCGCTTTGGTCGATATACTGGTCGACTATTCATTATCATGTGACACTTGACAGTAATCGTTAAAGCCCGCTAATCCGTATTGGAGTTCCCTCTCTCCTATAGGAGAGGAGGCCTGTGGTGTGGTGTTAGTGTGAATACAGTGTCGGTCGTGGTCAGGTTCCAGGCCAAGAACACGATCCTGGCGACGGGCGGCACGGGGCGCTCGTACTTCAGCTGCACGTCGGCGCACACGTGCACGGGCGACGGCACGGCCATGGCGGCGCGCGCCGGCCTGCAGAACGAGGACATGGAGTTCGTGCAGTTCCATCCCACCGGTGAATATACCATACCCCCTTCTAGCGTACAGTGTACAGTGTACACCTTCCGAGTGCAGTGACATGTTGCTGTATGTTCGCGATTATTTCAAAGTCCAATGAACCGATTTTGATGATTTTTTCACTATCGTATTCTACATACTTTCAGGAAGGTTTTAGTATATAACATACCTAGTTATCAGTCTTATGTACGAAGTTACAGGCATAAATGTACCCATATGTCACTAATATGTTTGATTGGTACACCGATTTCTCTGAGATTGCTGGACCGAAGTGGGTTTAATTCTTTTTAACCCCCGACGCAAAAACGACGGGGTGTTATAAGTTTGACGTGTCTGTGTGTGTGTGTGTGTGTGTGTGTGTGTGTGTGTGTGTGTGTGTGTGTGTGTGTGTGTGTGTGTGTCTGTCTGTTCCCCTGTGGCGCTCAAACGGGTGGACCGATTTGAATGCGGTTTTTTTTGTTTGAAAGGTGAATTAGTCGAGAGTGTTCTTAGCTATGTTTGATGAAAATCGGTCCAAGATGGCCGCCGCTACACAATGGCGGATGATATATTTTTTCACAACTCCCTTGATATGGGTATCAAATGAAAGGGCTTGACTAGTAGAATAGCACTATTGCAAATTCAAGATGGCCGCCGCCACTAAATGGCGAATGTCGGGGGTTTTTTAAATTTTCAATTTAGACTTGTTAAAATATAGCTTGTTTTGATCCGTGTTTTGTTTCCATTATACCAATTTCAACCGTATGTCGAAGTGAATAAAGTTGAGTTTGTCATAAAAGACGCTGTCTCGATGTCACTCGAATGCATTGGGCGCAAAAGAGCCTTCGTCTTAACCTATACACTTTATTTAAAAAGATCGATTTTAAAATTTTTTAAAGGACCAATACCAAATTACCTACATTAAAAATCAAAGCTTCAGCTTTCAGCTAGTGAGTGGTACGATATCTCATAAGACGATATGATATCAACAAGTGAAAAGATTTTGTAAATCCAGGGAAATAAAATTACACAGTAATTGTGAGAATCACAACTTTATGTTTATCTTATCAGTGTAAACTCCAAATTCAAGTATCACAATAAATTGTACTGTCGACTGATATGTTACATTTACAAGTTCTCTGAGGGGGGTTTCTTTTGATATCTAAGAAACAAACCATCTTATGATAAAATGCTGATTTTGATGAATCGAAGTCGATAAGGAAAGAAGGAATTAGGAATGCACTAACCTCCATGCAGTGTGGCGGTTTCCTGCACCCAACAATAGATCGAAGTGTGTTTTCCTATTGGGCCATCCAAGTTTGCTCTTCTTACATTCACATCAGAGGAAAATTAATAAGATATTACAATAGGGAAAATAGTTGAGATCTATAGAGCATACTCTCTATAGATCTCAGCTATATTCCCTATTGTAATCTACTCAGACATGAGACAGAGTTAAAAGTTATCAGGTTTATGTCGTAGACATATTTATGTCCCTTTTTAACTCTATCTCAAGTTTGAACAGGTTCAGAGTACGCCCAGCCTTAGTGTGGTTTGAATTGGGGCTCAAATATTTATCAACAGGAAATCATATATAAACTCATGTCATTGGTTAGAAAAGAAGCTGACGTCAACACGTAACCCATGCCAGCCAATGTGTGACGTCAGAATACTCATTACGAAAGCGCACCAAAAGCGCACCAAAATGGCGGCCGCTAAACCGTATATGATTTGGGTTCTAAAACGGAACGTAGGCGGAGAGCGGTCGTCATGGATACCGACTGTATTCTATCTCATTCTCTCGCAGGCTAAATCCTGAATATGTATGTTTGTCTCTCTCTTCCGCCTCGGAACTCAAGTGACCTTATGGACACCTGGTACACAAGAGAGGATTTTGGTGTCGCTTTTTCGTTGCATCGAATTTCAAATGCACAACTATACTAAAGAAGTTTCACTTCAAAAATGTATGCAAACTCCGTTTACTTGCACGCAGGTATCTACGGCGCGGGTTGCCTGATGACGGAGGGGTGTCGCGGCGAGGGCGGGTTCCTCGTGAACGCGAAGGGCGAGCGCTTCATGGAGCGGTACGCGCCCGTCGCCAAGGACCTCGCCAGCCGCGACGTCGTCTCGCGCGCCATGACCGTCGAGATCATGGAGGGTGAGTTCCAACATTATGAATTTTTCACAGTCGATTATGGAACAGCATTCTTGTGTTCCCGGCATCCAGGAAAGGCCGATTTACACCAAACGAGCGGATGCTCGTTCTATCCCCTCTCTGTCGAATTCTATTAGTGTAAACAGACAGAACATTCCTTCGTTGTTCTATCGTTGCACGCATAGATTCTATGGAATATTCTAAGAATGCTCGCTCGCTTGATCTAAACAGCGCTGGTGCGGGCGAACAGCAGCTCTTACGTGTTCGCACGTGCTCGCTCCCCGGAGCGGTCTCTTCAAAGTGTTCTTGTGTTCTAGTTCGTGTTCTTATACTTGCTCGTTGATATTTTGGTGTAAACGCTGTCAACGAGCTTCCGTTTACACTAAAAGATTAAGAAAGAATGCTCTAGCTCTAGCTCTTTGTTCGTTTGGTCTAAACCCACCTGAAGACAAGAAAAGTACAAACTAGTTTTAGGAGGCTTAAGACGTAGATGTTAGTTTTATATTGTCGGGTGATATGGTCACATGAGTAGATATCCCTAGATATCTACTCATGTGACAGTGTGACATGTCGCAGTGACCAAACCCCTCTAAATAAATTAGATAAAAAAAAAATCACACATTAGGGCGTGAGGAGAACCAACCAATTTACATATTCCCGGAATAGCTTCGTGTCGTCACCGGACTTTCGACAATGTTGCCAAAATTCTCGGAGCGTGGTCGGGCAGTTGCTGGTTTTGGTATATCCTTCATTAAAATATAATTAGTACTGTATGTACAGTCTTGCGAAAAAACTCATTAGACGTACATGACGGTGAAACATCCAGCATCTTAACCCAAGCTTACCTGCGAGTACATCTTACAATTAGTGGCATGAACACAGTGGTACTACATACGCATAAAGTTACAAAGAAACATTGTCTTTACCTTCCACGAGTCAAACTCCTAGGGATCTAAATACCTAATCGCACGTCATTGGTCAATGCGCGTGGCTACAGATAAGTAAACACGCACTGGTTTTAAAGAAAAGGCTTACATGCTGGCAGGCAACAACTATGCATTATATTTTTCGTAGAACATCATTTTTTAGTGATTTGTATTTCATAACAATATTCTGTGTGTGTGTTCTAAATATATTCAATTCTAAATTCACAATATCAGACATTTTAAATATCACTACCACACACGTCCAACCGCCTCAAGAACTATGAACGTACTCAGAAATATCCGGTTTTTTTTTTTAAAAACGATTTAGCTAATGAAGGTCACGCGCATTAATCAATGAGCGCACAAGGGTAACTTTGTTTGGGAGGTTGTTTCGTAGAATCGACTGTAGTAATTGTGCGCACACTTAGGCAGGGGCTGCGGGCCGGAGAAGGACCACGTGCACCTGCAGCTGCACCACCTGCCGCCCGACCAGCTCAAGCAGCGCCTGCCCGGCATCTCCGAGACCGCCATGATCTTCGCCGGCGTCGACGTCACCAAGGAGCCCATCCCCGTGCTGCCCACCGTGCACTACAACATGGGCGGCACGCCCACCAACTTCCGCGGGGAGGTAGCTCACACATTCATAACTAGCCGTATGCTCAGTGCAGCAGGGCTATTCTGTAAAGCCATTTTCGAATTATAGAGAGTGAATTCGAGATGAGTTTGCTAATTTGTACTCTGTAAAACTCGATAGTACAGGTCTTCTCACTCAAACTCACTTCACTTCGCAAGTGCGTAGCAGATGTTTACAGAATATCAAACCAAGGTGAAGTGAGTTTGCTTTCGAAGCGAGTTATCTCACTTGAGTGAGCTTCGATATCGAGATGGTATTTTAGAGAATAGCCCTACAGGTTTGCAGACTTCGAGTATCGTAACACTTCACATTATCGAAGTAAAACGGACCTAATCTTCATGGATTTAAGTTCGGTGTCTTCTATACAATCAACAGCCAGCGCTCCAGCGGAAGCTTAAAAAATTAATCATCATCATCTTCATCATCATCATCACGATCAACCCATTACCGGCTCACTACAGAGCACGGGTCTCCTCTCAGAGTGAGAAGGGTTTTGGCCATAGTCTACCACGCTGGCCAAGCGGATTGGCAGACTTAACACACCTTTGAGAACGTTATGGAGAACTCTCAGGCATGCAGGTTTCCTCACGATGTTTTCCTTCACCCTTAAAGCAAGTGATATTTAATAGTTATTTATGCAACTGTTGTGTAATAAGGGGTATTAAAACACGAATGTGGGTTTATCACACGAAGCGAAGCTGAGTGTGATAATAGTATCACATGAGTGTTTTAATACCTAATTATCAACAGTTGCATACAAGACTTTATCTACACCCATAATATGAATCCTCTATAAGATTCTGAAACAGTTAGCTTACTGCTAACATTAAAACAGCCAGTCCTAGTAGTAACCTAATATCATCCATTACTAATATACAAATAAACTAAGAATTAATGAAAGAATTATTTATTTTAGTAGTAATTTACATTTTGTATGGCATGCGCCCATGGTTCCGAATATTAGCGCAGTCTGAAAGAATAATATTGTAATTTATTCATCATATCACAAGAAAAATAACATTATAATGAAGTAAGTAACTAACGTACCTTTATCGCTAGATATAGTTGATCAGGCGCTTGGCTTAAAAACCTATTTATTTCATCAGGTGAAAACGTTTTCGATTTCTTCCCTGTATAGCCTTCTCCTTTACGTTTCAGCAAGGTAATTAATTTTGAATATTTTGAGATATCCACGTTGTGATTAATACTCAGTGTACTTTTGAGCATTGGGTAGAAGATCCATAGGGATGAAGATTTAAATTTCTCTGATAAAGCTTGAAAATAAACTAAAAGTACTTCTTCAGAAAATGATGATGAACCCTTTGATAGTTTCCAATTCATAAAATCTTGATACGTTTTTTCATAACGCGTTCTTGATTTTTCCGGTAGTAATTTATTGTAAATGTCTTTTGCAGCGTTTAAAATATCTGGCGGTGTGCTATTAAAACTTGAATCGCTCATTTTCTGTAACAATAAAAATATCGAAGAAAAATGGCGGGGATTCGAATAACTTAATTTTTTTACGGCGCGCGACGTAGTCAGAACGCGTGTAAACGAAAATGTTCTTTTTTTGAAATTCATACAGATACCGCGCATCAAGCAATGAATGTGGCTGTATATTGAAACTCTTTGCGCATGAAGGGATTGAAAAAAAAAAACAAAGGAGTGTTGTATGAAATTCAGTACAAAATAACATCATCCGTTTGGATGATGTAATGGTTATTAGGACATTGGGTGTTTTAATGTTGGCAATAAGCTAACTGTTTCAGAATCTTTAATAGAGGATTTAAAGCATGGGTGTAGATAAATACTTAAAACGCACATAACTCCGAAAAGTTGCGTGCCCCGGGATC
Organism: Melanargia galathea; assembly: GCA_920104075.1. Taxonomy (NCBI): domain Eukaryota; kingdom Metazoa; phylum Arthropoda; class Insecta; order Lepidoptera; family Nymphalidae; genus Melanargia; species Melanargia galathea. The sequence continues at coordinate 8,338,244 of OV049876.1, forward strand.
GCACCCACGACCTCCAATTAGAAGTCGGTTGTCCTAACCACTAGGCTATCACAACTTAAAAAAATTATTAATTGTATCGTATAATTAGCTCGTTTTATCTGTAATCGTTCGGCAGGTAATCACGTACAAGAACGGCTCGGACCATATAGTGGGCGGTTTGCTGGCGGCGGGCGAGGCGTCGTGCGCGTCGGTGCACGGCGCCAACCGGCTGGGCGCCAACTCGCTGCTCGACATCGTGGTGTTCGGCCGCGCCTGCGCCATCACCGTCGCCGACACCAGCCGCCCGGGCGACTCGCAGGCGCCGCTGAAGGAGGTAACTAAAACCTTGCACAACTCGGGGTCAATGCCCCGCGAGCGGCGGCCGGCCGGCGACTACTTTAGGTGTTTAAGCGTCAGCTGATTGCATTACAGGAATTTTTTTTGGTGGTATCTTATCAGTAATGACACAGTACAGATAGACAGGTCTCGTAGATGTGCATGTTTGTGTGAGTAAGCCGTTTTGAACGTTTGTAGGTAGTTTCACTACTGATTGTATCTGTGTACTGTGGTAATGATGTCTATTTGTTATTATATATTACTATAATATCATTGTCTACTATTACATGTCTTCGTTTCCGATAGCGGTCCCATCACACCCGTTATAAGCATGCTTAATGATTCCAGTCGACGGGACAAGAGAGTATCGCGAACCTGGACAAGTTGAGGCACGCGAACGGCAACATCTCTACGGCGGAGCTGCGGCTGCGCATGCAGAAGTGCATGCAGAAGAACGCCGCCGTGTTCCGGCAGAAGAGCACGCTCGAAGAAGGTTACTTACTAACAATAATATACATAATATAATTAATGTATTTTTACTTAAAAAATTGCGTGTATGTATATCTGAGTGTACCAATAAAAAGTTTCACTTCTTTCACGTATACATGCGAAAACAGAAACTTTTTGGATACCAAGGCGTAAGATGTCCGAAACGGAGACGAGAAGAGATGATTTAGCTAGGGTGTATTTGACACGAGCGGAGATATGCGAAAATGCGTATTGGCTAGACTAGAGCGGAGACATGCGGAGATGAGTACTGGGCCATGCAAATATGAATTATGATATAAATCTTCGCTCAGTGAAGCTGAAGCTGCGTGGTGACGAGATGTGTGAATAACAAAATTCTATTGGTTGTTTAAAATCCATTTCCTCTCCTCTCGTCTCGTCTCCGCTTTGGTGGAGTCCGAGTCCAACTAGAATTTTCTACTTAACACACTTGCAAGATAAATAACCTGTGACGGTCTACTAAATCCACAGGCCATCAACAAATCCACGAAATCTACAAGCAGACGGCGGAGCTGAAAGTGTCGGACAGGTCGCTGATCTGGAACAGCGACCTGGTGGAGACGCTGGAGCTGCAGAACCTGCTCATCAACTCGGTGCAGATCGTGGAGGGCGCGCTGGCGCGGGAGGAGTCCCGCGGGGCGCACGCGCGCGAGGACTTCAAGACGCGGCGCGACGAGTACGACTACTCCAAGCCTCTGCAGGGACAGGTCAGTGCGGACAGATGCATTCAGGTCGCTGATCTGGAACAGCGACCTGGTGGAGACGCTGGAGCTGCAGAACCTGCTCATCAACTCGGTGCAGATCGTGGAGGGCGCGCTGGCGCGGGAGGAGTCCCGCGGGGCGCACGCGCGCGAGGACTTCAAGACGCGGCGCGACGAGTACGACTACTCCAAGCCTCTGCAGGGACAGGTCAGTGCGGACAGATGCATTCAGGTCGCTGATCTGGAACAGCGACCTGGTGGAGACGCTGGAGCTGCAGAACCTGCTCATCAACTCGGTGCAGATCGTGGAGGGCGCGCTGGCGCGGGAGGAGTCCCGCGGGGCGCACGCGCGCGAGGACTTCAAGACGCGGCGCGACGAGTACGACTACTCCAAGCCTCTGCAGGGACAGGTCAGTGCGGACAGATGCATTCAGGTCGCTGATCTGGAACAGCGACCTGGTGGAGACGCTGGAGCTGCAGAACCTGCTCATCAACTCGGTGCAGATCGTGGAGGGCGCGCTGGCGCGGGAGGAGTCCCGCGGGGCGCACGCGCGCGAGGACTTCAAGACGCGGCGCGACGAGTACGACTACTCCAAGCCTCTGCAGGGACAGGTCAGTGCGGACAGATGCATTCAGGTCGCTGATCTGGAACAGCGACCTGGTGGAGACGCTGGAGCTGCAGAACCTGCTCATCAACTCGGTGCAGATCGTGGAGGGCGCGCTGGCGCGGGAGGAGTCCCGCGGGGCGCACGCGCGCGAGGACTTCAAGACGCGGCGCGACGAGTACGACTACTCCAAGCCTCTGCAGGGACAGGTCAGTGCGGACAGATGCATTCAGGTCGCTGATCTGGAACAGCGACCTGGTGGAGACGCTGGAGCTGCAGAACCTGCTCATCAACTCGGTGCAGATCGTGGAGGGCGCGCTGGCGCGGGAGGAGTCCCGCGGGGCGCACGCGCGCGAGGACTTCAAGACGCGGCGCGACGAGTACGACTACTCCAAGCCTCTGCAGGGACAGGTCAGTGCGGACAGATGCATTCAGGTCGCTGATCTGGAACAGCGACCTGGTGGAGACGCTGGAGCTGCAGAACCTGCTCATCAACTCGGTGCAGATCGTGGAGGGCGCGCTGGCGCGGGAGGAGTCCCGCGGGGCGCACGCGCGCGAGGACTTCAAGACGCGGCGCGACGAGTACGACTACTCCAAGCCTCTGCAGGGACAGGTCAGTGCGGACAGATGCATTCAGGTCGCTGATCTGGAACAGCGACCTGGTGGAGACGCTGGAGCTGCAGAACCTGCTCATCAACTCGGTGCAGATCGTGGAGGGCGCGCTGGCGCGGGAGGAGTCCCGCGGGGCGCACGCGCGCGAGGACTTCAAGACGCGGCGCGACGAGTACGACTACTCCAAGCCTCTGCAGGGACAGGTCAGTGCGGACAGATGCATTCAGGTCGCTGATCTGGAACAGCGACCTGGTGGAGACGCTGGAGCTGCAGAACCTGCTCATCAACTCGGTGCAGATCGTGGAGGGCGCGCTGGCGCGGGAGGAGTCCCGCGGGGCGCACGCGCGCGAGGACTTCAAGACGCGGCGCGACGAGTACGACTACTCCAAGCCTCTGCAGGGACAGGTCAGTGCGGACAGATGCATTCAGGTCGCTGATCTGGAACAGCGACCTGGTGGAGACGCTGGAGCTGCAGAACCTGCTCATCAACTCGGTGCAGATCGTGGAGGGCGCGCTGGCGCGGGAGGAGTCCCGCGGGGCGCACGCGCGCGAGGACTTCAAGACGCGGCGCGACGAGTACGACTACTCCAAGCCTCTGCAGGGACAGGTTAGTACTTCGACCTGTCAACTCAGTCGTCTACACTTCATGTAGAGAAATTTTTAGAGTGGTATTGAGTTGTAGAATACGCCCCTAAAATATCGCTAGTTCGATCCCGGACACACTGTATACATGGTATACATATCACATGGCATTCATATAACATGGTATTTATGCCATTGTTTTAGACAAAACTGCCGTTCGAACAACACTGGAGGAAACACACGATAGCGGAGACTGACGCCAACACCGGAGCTACCAAACTGACCTACCGACCCGTCATCGACCACACGCTCGACCAGCAGGAGTGCAAGACCGTGCCGCCCGTCATACGCACGTATTAGAACACCTAGGTGAGACACCACGTCTTTGCTAGACCTCACCATCGCACATACACTCTTATAGTCTATTCCACGAAACAAGCTCCCAAGGGAAATCCGTGTGCGCTCACTGGTTGACGCGCGTAACCTTCATTAACCTTCGTCTTACATGCCGCTTTTTTCTCTGTACGTTCATAGTTCTTAGGTGGTTGGACGTGCGTGCTAGTAAAAAATATTAAAAATATATGTTATTGTGAACTTAGAATATATTTATAACATACACGGAACAATTCTATAAAAACTTGTTTTAGTAAAAATATAATGCATAATAGTTGCCTGCCAGCCCAAATTAGACGGTGCCCCGTTCATCGTTCATTTTTTCAATGAACGATGCACGATACGATATTTGCTATGGCACATAGTGCCTATGAACGATAAACGGTCGTTGTTTAGACAGTTCATTTTCGACAATTCATCGATGAAGCCTCGAAAATGAAAGCAAAAATCTCGAAAAATGAACCGTCTAATTTGAGCTTTATACTTGTGCGTCTTCACTTATCTCTAGCCGAGCGCATGGACCAATGAGGTGCAAGTATTTTGTTCCCTAGGAGTTTGATTCGTGGAATGGACTATAGTTGCCGATCTGTCACTCAAATATGCGAAATTGACTCACACAAACGCACACAATGTCACACACATGAATTACTATCTCAATTTTGGCGCACAAAAAACGAATACAAGACTGCTAGTTTGCAACCGTATTGTCGGAAAATACTACAGTCGTAAACAATTGACGTGCGGCCAAACTCAATTTGTTAGGGAACCGTGTTAATTACAAATGATAAAAATGGATATCCAACGGAACACGGCGATTTGTTCGAAAAGTAAACACGTCAATATCCTTTCATTAGTTTTATTTGTGAAGAAATCTTTAAAATGAATTACTTACGATACGGTTAAAATTTTTTCGAAGGTAATCAATCTCACTGCATGGCTGCTCACCGCGCTAAGAGCAGTGTCCCTTCAGCGCGCATCTCGGCACTATAGTGCGTGCTCACGTACAAACCGCGCACGCCTCTAGAAAAATTGTCACCTCTTGTGTCCGCGAGTTTTATGTGACCACGCCCTTATATCCACCTCATAATTTATTTCATTATTCATTGTAGTGTAGATTTTAAGAGTAACAAACGTTTATCGCGCACGATAAACACTTTGTTTAGTTTCACTTATAAATCATAGCTATAGCTATATTGTATGTATAAATCGTGTTGTTATTTTGAGCTATGCCAGATGCCTGTCCATGTTATTTTATTCTTCTTGTCGATGAATTTGTGACTATAGATTTAAATATTTATTGTTTAAACATGTAAATATACCTATATTAATTGAGCAGCATTTTTAATTGTAATTTTTTAGTGTTTTAAAAATCAGCAGCACCGAGGTACTTAAGTTAGAGTAAAATCATGTTTTTCTCGGTATTTTCTCACTACGAATATTTATTTATTGCATAATATAATAATGCAAAAATATAAAAAAATATATAATAATGCAATAATTATTTCAGATATTATACTGAATTGTGTAACTATTGACTGAGGTTTAATACGTATGGTACAAAATAATGGTTCTGTTTGCAGTATTAAATCGAAATTTTATATTATGATAATATAATATGTTGTACGAGTATAATTTGTTGTAGATTTTAAGACAGAAGTATATTAAATATAAAATATGTATGTAAATGAGATGTTTTCTTTCAATATGTTCTATGTTCCTAAAATGCTGATCGCACATTACCAACGGGCCGCACGCGTCGCAAGAACATCACACACCGAACGCTACAATGTGTATGACGGCCGCACTTGTCGCACCGTCCGCACTGCTCTAGGGCGTCAACATATTCGTCTCTGAATTTTTGGTGCATTAAAATGCGTTTACACTCCAGCATTGTGCGTTGTTTTCGACGAAAATTGTTTTATTGGTGCGGACGTTTTTACTTATTACCACCACACTGTCGAGTGACTGATATTTAACACACGACGCAATTTTCGATAGGTGTGAATGTTAAGTAAGATAACGTAAGTTTCGCTGATATTCTGTTTTCAAGACTGCAGGTTGCGGTGGTTGCGGCTCCATCCATAATGTGCGATCAACATAAGTGGTCAGTGGATCAAAAAAATGATGCAGTTATTGTTATTTCAGAAGTAGGTTCAACACAAAGTTCAAATATCAAAGTTTAACTGTTGACGCACTCATCGCTTCGTGACGTCATTGACGTCATTGGTAATGTTTTTAAAAACAACAGCATTTGTGGATTTTACCTATCACGCTCCACATCGAATTAATCAACAGTATATTTGGAACAAAAACTTTTATTTAATATTTTATTTAATATGGAAAATTTTCGGATTTCCTGAAAATTTTTTTTTCTTAAAAAAGTATTCCTAGATTTTTTTTTTAACTAAACGAGATTAGAAGTATTTAATTATCTGTAGACAGTAGTCCATAAACTACTATTAAGGTAAAAGATATATATTACATTATCTTAGGGTAAATACTTCAATTGAAATCAAGTAGGTACAGTAATCGGCAATCTTTATGACAGATGTAAACATACTCCGCGTTTCGATGTGCAAAAACAAATCTCGCGCGAGTTCGAAACATTGACTCTATAGGAAGAGGACTTGGCATAATGTCCTATAGAAAATAGTGGAACGGAAAATAGCTCAAGCTTATCAAAATTTTCATAAGTGTGTAAGAGACAACACTACATTTTTAAACATAACAATAAAACAGATCGTGGCAGAAATTTTATTGCAACTTCCCTTAATATGGCGGATATCACAATAAAAACAAACAAGGTTATAACCTACAAATCACAATTCTTACTTATTATTCAATAGAACTTTTTCATTAAACACTTAATAACATAAATGTCAACTAACAATATGATTTCCTTCACTTCCTGCGACATCAGAGGCTGCCAATGGAAAAATAGGAAAAAACATCCAAAATTGTCAACTCATCGGTAAGTACTATAAAATTCTTTTGAAACGTGTATATTGCACGGATAATTATCATAAAAGTGATAAATAACCTTTTAATTCATAAATAAAAGTTGTTCCACTATATTTTATATCATTTTCTTGGTATTTATTTAACCTTATTGTTTTGTTATGACAGCTGATCAGCTGATAGTTAATGTTCATAGATTAGTAGAAGATAGGGTTGTACTTATTCATAAAATATATCGACAGGATATGAGTATATTTTAATAGGTAAAGGTTACCAAAAGGAGAAGATAAACGCAAAAAATGGCTGGATATAATAGGTACTGAAAACATAAATCTAAATAAAAATGTGGTTTATGTTTGCTCTGGGCATTTTAACGGAAATTCATTTAATAGAACAGTGGATGTCTTAAGGTTACGGGATAATGCAATGCCATCAGCACATTTACTAGTCAGAATACGGAAATTAGGTAGACCAGAATCTCATAAAAAATAGGACAATTTTGTATTAAGCAACACTAGGGTAATTGGATTAACACGTCTTGATACTTTCAATTTTTTACTAAAAGGTCCTAATGTCATTCATCTAAAATATTAATTGTATATACTGTAATTGGGGTTATTGGTGTTATATCTGTTATCATCACAATATCACAATCACAATATTCACAATATATAATATTATAAAGGCAAAAGTTTGTGTGTATGTTTGTTCCTCTTCTGCGCCACAACTACTGAACCGATTTGGCTGAAATTTTGAATGGAGATATATTATGTCCTGACTTAACATAGGCTACTTTTTATTCCGGAAAAGTATTCCTGTGGGACTAAAATAGATATAGACTCCCAAAAACGCGATAGATGGCGCTGACTGTTCTTAGGTAAATCACGCTCACTTATCAAATTATTTCAATAGTTTGCTGTAAAAAAACTATGTGTTGCCAATGCACGCAACACATAGGCTACTTTTTATCCTGTAAAAATGCACAGTTTCCACGGGATTTTGAAAAACCCGAAATCTATATCTACAACTATAGGTAGATTACTATAGCAAACTTCCTTGAAAGTAGGTATAAAGGTTGGAAAAGGGAGCGGGAACGGGAACCGAAAATCAATGATTCCCTCGGGATTTGTGAAAAACCGAAAGCCACGCGGGCGAAGCCGCGGGCAGAAGCTAGTATAAAAATTATCGTAGTGGAAACCCCTATCAGTTTAATAATAATTTGTAGGTAGGATTAACTAATTAAAATTTATCGATAAATTTGTCGATAAATTGTATTACACTTTACTCTATGAACACACTTTACTCTATGGAGAACCGCCATTTTAAAGGAAGCATTTGTGCGTGTGTGAGTGTAGGTATGCACGTTAAAAAAGTAGGTATGCCAAGTCCTCTTCCTATAGAGTCAATGGTTCGAAATTGTTGATTGGTCGATGAGACTCGAGGTCTCGCCGCGTGGTTCAGAGCGGCCATTATGATTGGCAAGGATTGTAATTTTTTAAATCTGTGGCACATAGAAACTAGTTATCAATAAAATTAAAATTTTAATGAAGTAGGAAATGTTTTATATCAGTGACAGAAATAACTTCAAGAAAGATTATACTTGCTACCAGACCTCGTTGACCCCTGAACAGTGTAACTTATAAGCAATTTGTTTAAAAATATGACTACCAGATTTTTAATCTTTTTTAGTGAGACAAAATAGTTGAACTCACAGAAGCTGGAGTAAACGACAATGACTTACTGTGAAGTGTGACCACGTATCAGAGAAATAAGGATTAGGTACCTACCTACTATAACGATGACAAGTATAAATTAAAAATTTAAAAAACCCCCCATATTCGCCATTTTGTGGCGGCAGCCATCTTGAATTTGCAATAGTGCTATTCTACTAGTCGAGCCCTTTCATTTGATACCCATATTAAGGGATTTGTGGCAATATGTATTCCGCCATTTTGTAGCGGCAGCCATCTTGGACCGATTTTCATCAAACATAGCTAACAACACTCTCGACTAATTCTCCTTTCAGACAAAAAAAACTGCATTCAAATCGGTCCACCCGTTTGAGCGCCACAGGGGAACAGACAGACACACACACACAGACACGTCAAACTTATAACACCCCGTCGTTTTTGCGTCGGGGGTTAAAAAACAAGTTTTTAATGCTAATCATGAAGCCAGAAACGTATATTCTGGCATACCGCCAAAAAACGTTTCTTGCTTCGTGCTTTACGAGTAGGTACAAAAACTAGTGGTAGGCCACTGGCTAGATTAGATAAGACTACGTGGAATCGTCCCGTCGCTCGTTATTATCTTTAACCCCAAGTCAGACCAACCGTGCTGCTCCTGTGCGGGCTGCAACTTTGCAATTTAACCTGCGTTTAGTGATTTAGTATGATTTCAAATCATGACGTTCTCCCCAATAGTTAATTGCCATTTGCCATTGATCGCTGATGAGCGGTTCATCAGTTGATGGTCTCTCCGCGTTCCTCCGGACGGCAATCGGCGGAACGAAGGTTTACAGCCATCGCAACGACCGATCATTTAATCGGCTATCTATACTAATATAATAAAGCGGAAGAGTTTGTTTGTTTGAACGCGCTAATCTCAGGAACTACTGGACCGATTTCAAAAATTCTTTCACCGTTGAATATGTACGTGATCCCTGAGTGCTATAGGCTATACATATATTACGTACCACGGGCGAAGCCGGGGCGGACCGCTAGTATATAATATGCAAGTATTTGGGGTGAATTAAAGGATAATTTCACCTAAGTATAGGTACCGAATAATAATTATTTTGTATCAAAGTTTGAGTGAAAGTACCTAATGCTTGAAATATGCTCTTTTACTTACGTCTTGTATCATATTAATAACTAGATGATGCCCACGGCTTCGCCCGTGTGGATTTAGGTTTTTAAAAATCCCGTGGGAACTTTTGATTTTCCAGAACAATAGTACAGTAGCCTATCTGTAGTAACCCGTCCCCAAAACGGAAAAATTCCGTGGGATCCTTACGATTTCGGAATACAATTCCTTACAGCATCAGGGTTGAGGAGTTGGATATGTACCTACTCAAGTTCATTCAACGATAAAGTCTTTAATTGGTACCCCCAATATCAATTTAAATAACCGACAGTTCCTAAATCCCATTAGTTCAGGGGATCAGGTCCCCTACAGCATCAGGATTGAGGAGTTGGAATCCAAATTTTTTGTAGGACAGTGTCGCAGTGTTTTTCTATCGATTAAAAAAAAATTACGCAAATCGGTTCAGAAATCTTGGAGATATCGGTGTACATAGGTAGAAAAACACAACTCCTCCTTTTTGTAAAAGTCGGTTAAAAAAGTAGCCTATGTTACTCCCTGGTTAATTCTCAACTTGCATGTGAAAGTCCCGTCAAAATCGGTTAAGCCGTTCCGAAGATTAGCCCGTTCGAACAGACAGACAGACAGACAAAAATTTTAAAAACGTGTGATTCGGTTATGGTACCGTTCAAATAACCATATTATGAACTTAATATGAGGTAGTTATTTCGAAATTACAGACAGACACTTCAATTTTATTTATTAAGTATAGATGATATTTAGTTGTATCCTGTATATCAACATAAAACATGACCAACCTTTTCCTTAGTGATACCCACTGATAAAGTTCATTCTCCCGGCGCGGCGCGGCGTCGCACAGTGGGTCGAAACTGCTATTTGAGGGACATAGGATTTTTTGTTACAAATTCCATTTAAAAAAAAATACGAGTTATAAGGTTCATAAAAATGAAGAAAAAAAAGTAAGTAAAAAGTATTTTTAGGGATCCGTACCTCAAAAGTTACCAAAAAGAACCCTTATAAGACCACTCTTTTGTCCGTCTGTCTGTCTGTCCGTGTGTCACCACCGATTTTCTCAGAAACAGGTGAACCGAGCAAGTTGAAATTTATACCAGATACTGAAATCTATAGTCCCTATTCATCATGATCAACCCATTACCGGCTCACTACAGAGCACGGGTCTCCTCTCAGAGTGAGAAGGGTTTTGGCCATAGTCTACCACGCTGGCCAAGCGGATTGGCAGACTTCACACATCTTTGAGAACGTTATGGAGAACTCTCAGGTGTGCAGGTTTCCTCACGATGTTTTCCTTCACCGTTAAAGCAAGTGATATTTAAATACTTAAAACGCACATAACTCCGAAAAGTTAGAGGTGCGTGCCCGGGATCGAACCCACGACCTCCGATTAGAAGTCGGTCGTCCTAACCACTAGGCTATCACAGCTTTAGTCCCTATTAGGTGTATAAAAATTAAGGTCAACACTGAGTCAACACCATAAATAGATAAGGTAAACCATAATTAGGTAAACTTCAGAGATAAGGGGGGCGCAACGGAATTTTTTTCGACATTTTGGACGATAAATCAAAAACTATTATGCATAAAAATAAATAAAAATCTGTTTTAGAATGTACAAGTAAAGCCTTTTTATATCATATCCCATTTGGTATAGTTATCTTACTTTGAAAATTGAAAACACTAATTTTATTTGTTTATGAACACATTTCTGAGAAAATTGGTGGTGACACACGGACAGACAGATAGACGGACAAGAGAGTGATCTTATAAGGGTTCCTTTTGGTACCTTTTGAGGTACGGAACCCTAAAAATTACTTTTTACTTACTTTTTTTCTTCATTTTTGTGAACCTTATAACTCGTGAACGGGCAACTTTGGGTGCGTGCTGATAGCGTAGAATTATAGCCAACAAGCCAAAGAATAAGAATAAAGTAGTTTTAAAGCAAGACCTGTCAAGACTTGGCCAAATTTTAGCAGTTTATGTTTCATTCCATAGAACAAAAACAGAAAATATTTTTTTTCGGGCAAGATATCAGTTTTAGAGAAAAACTTTTAATAACAATTGTTCATCAAAATGACAAGATCTTTCGATAGGTATTTTTTTTAAATGGAATTTGTAACAAATAATCCTATGTTCCTCAAATAGCAGTTTCGACCCACTGTGCGTCGCGCGTCGGCAGGAACTTGTTAGGATAATAAATAAGCATTTTACTCAGGCCATTTTAAATACCAAGATGATGTTCTTAGGTTGGGTCCACATTAGTGATTTGTATCGGTTTGTTATCGTTATCTAGTTGACGCATAGGCGTAAGGGCACACCGCACACGTTGTTTTGCGACGTCACAAAGTAGTCTGATGTAAATTGGTATGCCACACGGCTGGTACGTGTTGCTCTGATTTTTCTATATAGGATACCGCAGCGGCACCACAGTAACAACGCATCGCGTTGTGTGGGCGTCGGACGTCAGGTAAAAATAACTATATTGATAATGAACCCTGCAGTGGTTGATCGGTTTTTGTGTACGAAATGAGAGGCAACACGCGGCGGGCGCGTGCCGCTGCGCTATTGATTCGTCAGTCAATCGCTCCTCGTGCTGTTGGAAAATACATAACCTAACCCATGTGCACTTGCGCAGGCATAGCTCATCCACGTCTTGCAGATCCAGCGCTACATACTTTTACAGGAATGAGAAGTTTTCGCACCACGTCTTCATCAATCGGGTAATTTTTTATTTATAAATCATGCCAGTGTTTTACGTACCTACATTTTGTTGGAGATACTCAATTAGACCAGAGGTCGGTAGTTCAGAATATTTACGAGTAACAAGATAGGTACCTATGTATATCAGACAAAGATGGTTCACTTTTATACTTATTATTATTTATTTTTCGAGTAGGGTCTGAAAACTGCTATTAAGTATGTGTCCCAACTCCCACTATTATGTGCAAAAGACATCAGCATCGCAAAACATATCTACTAAATTCAATGAAATAACTTTGCTTTACTTTGATGCTTATTAAGTATATTAAAGTACCTAGGTAGATACCTATCTATACTTAAAAAATAATACCTAACCATCAAGTGGAATTTTACTACGGGACCCGAAACTAGTTTGTGCTTTTTTGAAGTTATACTTCTAACTTCTTTATCCCATTTAATTAAATAACATTTAGTTAAATGAGATTAATATAATCTTAAATAAGATGAACTAATTTTGAAGCTGACTGAGGGTAGTAAGGCATAAGGTAATGTGGTTAACTACTGCGTATTAACACTGGATGGCGCTATACGAACGACATACGAAGGATCTACAAACAATGGATTCTAGTTTTGGCGGGAAAATCGTAGGAATTGCATATGGCTCTCGTTTTATTTTCATTAATTTGCTGCATTTTATAATTTTATTGCATAAAGCAGAAGGCATTTTTATTCAATATAGTTCTGTAAAGGTGCACAAGTGAAGTGGAGATTAAGCAAGAGTGTTATATGTGATTAATTAGATTTTTTCGCAAGACTCTATCAAAAGTTTTGGTAAGGTTGCCTTCGCCTTACTTAAAGCATGACATGACTTGACTTAGGACCGACTGATAGACAATGACGGACGATAGACTATGTATATTTGACCGCTTTCGCCCAAATTGGGCAAATTATTTATATACTTTATTACTTGAGGAGTTGAGGACTGGCTATACGCAACCATGCGAAGCCATATTGGAAACAAAAAAAACAATCGATTCGAACGCCGCGCCGCGCGCCGTAACGAAGCAACTCACAATAATCGAACTAGATGTCGCCCGTTAGAAAAATACTAAAAACAAATTAAATTCAACGCCAGTAAAAATTTAACAGATTATTATTGGTATTAGATTGTGTTCAGGTAGTATAATAATAGCGCTAAATTTTCGATAGCGGTCCCCTTATACCCTGTATAAGTAGGTACCTATACAAGATTCAAGGATTCAATAGGATCAGCAGCCATCATCTGGATCACCGTGCACAACATTTGAGGAAGATGGAGGAAGATCTTCATAATGTTACGGTCGAGCCCATATTACTTAAATACCTGTTCACAACTTCTTGCCATTGGAAAATACGAAGGCGTGAAGTAAATATCCATATTTCTATAAAAACCACGTATAGTACTTACCTACTGTACGCGACAAGACAGGAGTGCACGCGACACACGTTCCCCGCATGCATAGATTAGTCCCAATCCGGGACAATGTGGAGTACACTTATAGACCTACGATTAAACGTAGGCTAGGCAACAACAAAAAGGTGGATATTTTAATTTTTGTCCATTTTTCTAAAACTAAGCTACCTAGCAGATAGCTTTTCAAAAATATTAAATAACTAGCTTTTGCCCGCGGCTTCGCCCGCGTGAATTTCGGTTTTTCACAAATCCTGAGGGATAAGTAGATTTCTGGTTCACCCGCCCCCCGCCGAGCGGCGGCGTACCACGGTACCGGGTACGGCGGGCGCAGGGCGCAGGGGCGCGCGGCGCGGCGCGGGGAGTTCCGTGCAGCGCGAGCGTGACCGTCGCGCGCAGCGAAAATACCTATCAGGGCGTTTTTTAACATAGGTACTTACCGATTTCAACACAACTCCTTTTTTGAAAGTTGGTTAAAAAAGTAGCCTATGTTACTCCTTGGTTAATCCTCTACTTGTCTGTGAAAGTCACGTCAAAATCGGTTCAGCCGTTCCGAAGATTAGCCCGTTCAAACAGACAGACAGACAGACAAAAATTTTAAAAACGTGTGATTCGGTTATGGTATCGTTCAAATAACCATATGAGCTTAATATGTGGTAGTTATTTCGAAATTACAGACAGACACTTCAATTTTATTTATTAGTATAGATTTAACATAGGTAGGTACATATTATAATTATTAAGTTCCGTTCATTCCTTAACGTCCTTAATTTATATGTGTACCCAATCCGTGGACGTAAATTAACGTTATCACGAAATGACCTATTATGCTGTTAGACGGCGATAAACTCGCGAGGGTCAGTATTTCGCAGCCATTTTGTAGTTAGTACAGTGGCATCTCCGACTCCGGTGCTTCCACTTGCCTCCGCGCTCTTTCGTCTGCGTTTTTTCGTTCATTGATTTCCACAGTATAAGGTTCATGGTGCTGTATCACGCATTAAATTCATCCTCTCCCAACGGTCTCTTCTCGGGCCCGGCAAAAGGCTTCGTTTACTTCGAAGCCTCTTACTACGTCACACCAAGAGACCTGTTCGCTAAAGTGTGCAAAGGTAAGCTATTTTACCCGCCTTATTTTTTTTTAATATTAAATTACCCATACGAATACGAATAAATTATAAATCGAAAGTGTGTCTGTTCGTTAACTTTTCACGGGTCACGTGTTGATCTTGACGAAATTCAAAAGACAGAAGTGGATTGCATCCCAGAGACATGGATACTTTTTGTTGTGAAAAATCAAGTTTTTAAAATGTATCCACACGTACAAAGGCATCAGGAATAATAAAGGCTTGCTTATTATTATTTTATACGTAGGTATTTACCAATAAGATTTGTACTAAGTTCCCTTATATAAATTAAGTCGGTAGTTTCTCTATGTAGGTATACCTACTCTATATTTTTTTACATTAAGTAGGTACCTATAATCAACGACGACGATCGAAGTATCCACTTTTAAAGATACTTCGATCATCTACTACTAAGTAGGTTGTATTATATCATACTACGCATATCATCTCTACACGGAGAAGGCTGAAGGACTTCTGAGGAATTTTTATTATCTGAGAAACTAACTATTTATCTGCAAATACTTAAATTTAAAAGTCAAATCCAATGCGGCAGGCGGTGTGCATCAGGCTCTCATTAATGTTTTTTGTTGTTCATAAATGTTTTCTGTTGCTAAAGTATTGTTACCGTTAAACCACCAGAAAAAAACCTGTTTTTGTGTTGCACAACTCAGGTTTCTTCTTAAAATTAAATGAAGACTTTTAAATTTAACCACGAAGGTACCTACGAATATTGCCATAAGCTAGCCGATATATTACTTGTTTCTTGATGGGCAATTATTAACGGTTACCATACGTTGCCTAACGTGCAACTGGCTTTAAGTAGATTTTTCCTTATTATATTTGATATCGTATTGGTTCATGTTATATGTTAGGTGTACCAACTATCACTAAAATAAATACTATAGAGCAGTGACCTCAAGATAGTTAGTTTGATAAAACGTGCAGACGGCATACCTATTCTACATAGATATGTACCTAGCTACCATGTACCTATCTAAGTATAATATGTACGTGCATTCGAAAGATCCATTGAAAGAATACCTGCCAGTGCCTAATATCTGTAGATATTATACCTATTCTGTACTTATAAGTAAGTTAGGTCAGTCTTGGAAGGCCTCTTTTAGAATTTTCATATTTTTAATAAAGAAAACATTCAATTTAATTTACCGAGGTTTGTGTTATATTATTTTACGAATTGACAAGTAGATAGGTTACCTCGTGGTAAATAAATGCACAGGCGGCTTTACCTATGGTGCAGGGTGTGCGTTGCACACGGGCGTAGCGGTGTTAAAAGGCGCCGGATGGGCGCCGGCCTCGGCACTTTCACATTTGTACCCATTCTATTTTGACCGCGCACTTACTAGAGGGCGCTAGGATAATGATTGCACACGGGCGCTACATGGGCTACAGAGTACAGACGCCTCTGAATAAATGACTATGATGCTATACGAGGTAGCAGGTAGTAGTGTATTATCTATGGAGGTAGCGGCCGGACTGAACCTGAGACTGTTTTCGTTGTACCGCTGCACTAAGGAGATCGTTACATAGCAAATGATCCAGCATACCTTACATATTTAATAACACATTTCAGCTTGTCGGGACAACATGGCTTCTATACCACCGTCGGCTTTCTCCGCTGGGCGCATTCGTGAAACACAACGTGAGATGAAGGTTTCAACTATCAAAAAAGGCGCAGAGTCGACCCAGTACTTCCGTACTAAACGTAAGATATATAATATTATACCAATATTTTTATATCCGTACGATACTTACGATTTTGATGCTTAGATTCTCGGAATTCGGAAATACATATAATTTTTACCGGCAAAATGAATTGAAATGTGCTCTGAAACTGCATCTTCTTGATAAATAGATAAAAAAACAATAAATGTGTCTTTAGTTCGTGAGAGATTAGCCCATTGATGAGCGCCTGATTTTCTATGAAAATGTAACCCGACATTTAACATTACAAAGTATTTTTGCTATAAAAATTCTACAGGCGAAAAGATTTCACCGATTTCTCTTTGTTGTTAACTTGTAGTCGTAGCTTGCAGACGTCCACTCCATTACACGATAGGTTCTGCATTTAAAGTCAATCCCGTCAATGAGTCATGAGTCATGAGTCATAACTCATGAGTAATGTAGGTATGTCAGATGGAGAAGAGTAGAGAATGTTTCAGATTTTTGTCTGCATGCAAACATCTATCATCAGTCATCACATATACCTTCTCCGTCAAACACTGCAACAACACTGCATTAAGACTGGAACAAATGACGGCAAAATCTATCTTCTAACGGTTAGAAGAAGAATCTACCCATGTCTATCCTATCTTTAATTATTATCTAGGTACCTATGTATGGTTCTATCTAATCTATTAGGTTGGTTGGTACTGTACGGTGTAGGTACCTTCTTACCTTACTCTATGTGGTAGACAATGGTGATGGTCTCCTTAGTTCAGTATGTTCCTAGTATTCGAATGCAATTAAAATAAATACACAATGGGCCTTTCATTTGCATAATAATAAGATTCCTAGTAGGTACAAATGTCCAAAAGTCTGACACACTCACAAATGACGCGCATATACCTACCTACATTAGAACACTGAACCACACGCGTCTCAATATCATCTACTCATGTGACTGAACATCTCTAGCATATAAACTCGGTTTACAGTTACGGAGCTATCGCCTCTCAAATACAATAGCAAGTTGATGAATAGCATCTGGGGCTTCTACAACCGTTACTCGCCGCACAACGTCAAGAAAGTCAACGATGCCTTTACTTTCAATGAGGAATTGCAGCAGTAAGTACCTATAAGTACAGTTTAGACCACATCTTTGGAGCAAACGGTCGCGCAAAGCTGTGCGCAAGCCGGTTATTCCCGCGCCATACAAATGAAGAACGCCGACTACTCCACTAAATATTTGCAAAAATCACATCGGCCGCCATCTTGTTTTTCTGAATTATAATAAAGCGTAAATAATTAAAATGTGTACTTATCTGTAATTCATTAACGGGTAGTAGTAGTCATTCATTCTTTTTTGTTAGAAAGGAAATATTTTAAAGATTGTTCCGTAAATATTTCAAGGTCATCCCTTTTGCAGTTCAGAAATTACAGCCATCACAACTCTCAGTATTTCATATAACTTGGAACTCGGATTCCACAGGAACCTTTGAACATCCGGATTATCATCTGGGGTGCATTACAGTTTGTGTTTGTCCGTCTACGAAATGCTGTACCGATTTTGATGGGACTTTCATTGGGAAAATTTTAGTGATGGGAAAGAGCTATTAAAAAATTAATACTTACTCATTATAACTGTAGTTCCATTTCAATGCGGTTTCAACAGTATGAGCTTAGAAAAAGTATGAGTTTAAAGTATGAGTAAAAGTATTAATTCAGAGTATGAGAAAGGAGCTTAGAAAAACAAAAAGTTCCCGCGGGATTTTTAAAAACCTAAATCCACGCGGACGAAGTCACGGGCATCCTCTAGTCTTATAATAATCATCATAATCAGTAATCTTCTAATAGTAAGTATTCTGTGACTACACTGCCCTCTTGCAAGCAAGATACTTAGTTGGTACCTATCCCTGTGATTCAGTGCGACTGATTCACAATTCTAGTATGTATTTACAGTAGGTTTAACATAACGGTAGAACGACCTCAGTGTTATAAGGCCGTCCGCCGTGTACAAGCAGCAGGCATGCTATACGACACTCGCTGTATTGAATTGCAGTGAACGGGAACGCAAATAAGAATATTATACCGTGACCGGTGACGCTCTGCTATGTCAAGGATAGTGGACTGTATTTAATTTTGAATGAAATAAATAATCTTGTTATACCTACCTAATATGAAAAGAAAAGGATTAGTGTAATATTTATACAAGTTTGACAGTTGGCTTTCTTCCTTTGTATATGGCATCTTAGCGGTCAAAAGGATGGACCGATTTTAATAAGGTTGTTTTTATTCGAAGGAGTGATAATGATTTTTAGCTGTTTGAGGATTATCAGCTTTTTCTCAGCTGTTGTAGAAATTTCAGCCATACAAACTACTATTCACACGTCTGGGGTGATTTAAATTCTTAATTTGCACTAATAATAATTGTTCAATTAGTAGGTTTTCATACCTCGATTAGGTAATGGTATACTTACTAGGTAACTTTGTTAACGCTCTCCGAAACAGCAATGAGAAATTTTAAACATGATAAAGTCCAAATTAAAATCAGACTTACTAGACGTAATATAAAAATCATCAAAATCGGCTAAGTAAATGGTATTTGAATTAATCGCGAAGATACAAGTACATACATAATTTGAATATATAACCTATTTTTTTTAGTTGGTTAAAAATACCGTATTAATTAATAATTACACGATTGCAACTGAAAGACAATTTTATTTTATTTCAGATCTGCTGCCAATTCCTCTAACAAGAATGAACCCATGATAACTTTGCCTGCCGCCAAGCTTGACAATGTTTGGGCCATCAACGTGTCTCAATCTCACTAAATGTGAAGACTATTTTGATGCTATAAAATATGTATGGAAAATAGGATTTTAAGTTAAATGAAAAGGCAGTCTACGTTTTGTTTCAAAGATAATTTTAGACAGTAAGCCTATTTTTAGGGTACTAACATTTTTGTATGTTCACATAAAGTAAGTTTCATTTAATTAAATAATATTATGTTAGCGACACAGACCGGTCAGTACTGGTCTGTAGTTTAGGATGTTATTAGATATTGGCCAGTGAGGCAAAAACTTAATAGAGATAGACGTTTGATTTTAAAGTCTTTCAATGCAATTTTTATTTTGTTTAAAATCCACATTATGTTTCGCTAGACCAAATTCTTCTATCTTTTATAGCTTAATTTTTGTCTCAATGACCACTCTCAAAATAACACCTGTAAGTAAGTATATGGTAACATTAATAAAAAATGTCTTCTTATTAGATGCTAAATGCTAATAAATATTATAATAACATAATTATACCTAATGATGATGAATAAACAAATATTATTATCTACAAATTGTGCATTTTATTCCATCTTTAGACAAATAACAAGCTTACTTTCCTATAAGTGAATTAAAGAAAAAAATAAGCTTATAATTGTATAATGTGGACTTCTTCAAACAAGTGCCTGTTTCTAATCAACATTAATCTCTTGGATCAATTTAAATAAAGTACACTATACATCCAGACTAATATAAAAAACTTGAGAGTAGAAGTGATAGGCACAGACTTGATACTGTAATGGCCTTTGTTTACATGACATGTTAACAAAGGCCCTAATAGTAGTAATAGTATGTATTTACAAATTAATCTAAGCTTATATACTAAAAATATGTTACAATTAAGTGGAAAGTAACCTTCACTGAACATGTATTGCTGACCGAGGCAATAGCCTATTGGTGACGTCCATATGCACCTTTTAGGCAAAGAAGCAGTCTAAAAGACAGACATGGCATCTACTTGCATCCTAGAGGCACAGGCTACTTGTCCTCCTGGAAAATCAGTTCCCATGGGATTTTCAAATAACCTAAATCCATGCAGATGATGTAATAAGCATTCCCATCTGTGCTACTATTTAACTACATTATTATACAATGAATACAAAATTACTTTGCTATAATCCGCGAACGAATGTTGACTTCACAACGGACGATTGCAAAGACTTTGCAATCGTCAGTTGTGAAGTCGACATCTCCTGAAGATGCTCCTGTGTCGGAGCGAAACGATCATCGAGTTAAATTTGTGGTGAATTTGTGAGGTGTTGTGCCTACAAATTTGTCACTGTTAGCGGATTATAGCAAAGTAATTTTGTGTTCATTGTATAATATCATGGAATTCCGCAAAGTAACGCCTGCTTCTATTCAACATTAACTACATTACTAGTCTTTATGGATTTAGCTAATAATCCAATATTCAGTGTTGCAGTGTTGTAGGTGTAGATAAAATAAAAATTATAAATGAAACAATGTTATGACTAGGATAAGGAACAATTAATTATTATATTATTTATTTATTACACATACCCCTAACTTTTTACATATCTATCCAAGTAGTTACAAATTATAGTATTTATCATTATAAAACTAATCAATTTTGATTGAAAAGCTAGCACCACACGAGCAGCCAAGATCTGCATTTGGATTTTGTACAACTCTGAAAGCTGACCGAATCAATTCAGTGTGGTAGTCGATCGTCGAGCCTTTAATATATTCTAAGGAATTCTCATCCACCACCACACGTACACCATCTTTCTCAAATATCCTGTAACAAATTATATAACTTTGTGACAACAAAATTGTAATACACAACAGATACTTAAAACTATTGAGTAAAAGACCATGGAGCAGCAATTTCAATGGATTTTTCAAAAATTCCATCCCAAACTGAGAAATGAAAGTTTGTATGAAAGTTTAAGTAATATCCATAAAAATTTGAATTTTTGCTTTCAGTTAAAAATGATGAAATATGTAGGAGTTTCTGATATTCAATCCCTAAGAGGATACTAGTAGGCATAGGAGATGAAATTTTGTATCAGTCTGTAATTTTTAAGTTAAGTATAGATTTTAGAAAATTCTATCCTGAACGGGCAAATGTTCGGTAAATTTCGTGAAAATCCATCAAAACTAATAAGTAATAATATTATAAATGCGAAAGTGTATCTGTCTGTTTACTTTTTATCCCGGAAAATCCAAGATAGGTATCCCATGTTTATACAAAACCTAAATGTACGCAGACGAAGTCGCGGGCATCAGCTAGTATTATGTAAATTAAGTCATAACTTCATAGGTGGACTCACTTATCGTCGTCAGCTAATTTATCGTCCAAATCGAATTTGTACTGGAATCCTGAGCAGCCGCCACTCTCCACACATAGTCTTAAAAAGAAGTTACCGTCACACAGCTGTTTCAATTTTTGTACACAAGTATCACTCAAGACTACTGCGTCTCTATCCGAAGTCTCCGGTCTCTGAGAAGAGAAATATTTACCGTACCTATAGCCAATTCTAACTGACCTCCAAGATCTGAGAAACATATTTATAATCTTTCTCTAATAGTTACTAAAATAAAAAACAGCTTTTTTGCATTTTGAAAATACGTAAGAAAACTGCGAACGAGGCAGACTGCATTAGTGTATTATCTATGCAGACTGCACTCTGCATTTGCAAAAGGAAAAATTCATGAAAAATTGAAAATATAAAAAAATTGACAAATTGACACTTGAGTCATGACAGTGATTGACACTGACAGTGACAGAATTGTCAAGAACTCAAGATCACAGACTTACTCCAATCACAGATTAAAATATGATTAGTCGATTACATACTTATTTAATCGATATTTTTCTATATTTGAATACCAAGTTACTTATAGACCGACCAGAATCTCATGCAAAATAGGGAAATTAAATTTTGTAGTAAGCAACACTAGGTTAACCATGCATTAGGCGCGCACCGAAAACTCACGTAATTGGTCGCGCGGATTACATAATTATGTATGCCATTTTTGAAAGCGAAAATAAAACTGAAATTGGTCAAAGTAGTTAAATATTTTAGATTATTAGCAATCCACTAAAGAATCGATATCTTTTACGATCGAAATTAAGAAACAAATTGATTTATTAGATTTATTTACAAGATTCGTCGTTTTTAAGTCCTTACAAAAAATGATTGACAGGAGGACAGGAACACACAACCTTTCATCTTACTACAGCGAGGAAAATGCCTATACTTCGACTTTTAATTATATGCAGTAATCTGAAGTTTTGTGGGTTGTCACTTTTTAACGAAAATAAAATAGGGATGGGGTACAGGTGATTGATTTGAATCATTCAATTATTTTATTTAAATTAAAGTTTATTTATTAAGTAATTATTATATTTTATGTACAAAGTTTACCTATATATATATATATATATATACATATATCTTTAATATTGGTTACGCTAGAATTCATATATATTTTTAGTTATTTTTAATTTCACGAATATTCGAATGCGTTCCATAAATTCCTATCCATCCTATACCCGAACGCAGTACTGAATTGCTGCGATACGAAGACCGTAAGACGAGCGAGTGGAGCCTTCTTTATTTGTATATATTTTAGTTTTTCTTTTACTGCACTTTGGCTATTGTACATTAGTTTTTCTTATATTTATTTTACTCCAAAAACAACCTAAGACCAATGTGCTAAAGTGGCCGTTAAAATATTATGTAATTTTTTTATATTTTTACTCATCAAATTTAGTGAAAGTAAATTAAGTTGTTAACTACACAAGCACAATAAATATAAATTATTTACATATTTTGAGTAAGAACTAAGAAGTCACAAGTTCACTCTTCAAAAATTATAGTTCTGGACCCGTATTTAAAACGTATTGTGTTTTCTTAAGAAATACCTAGTTAACTAAAGCAAGTCTATTTTAAAGATCACATTTTAATCAATAAAATTACCTAAAATTATACAAAATGTCTATCACATTGTTTGTTAGTAAAATCACAAATTAATAAAAAAAAAATCTTAACTGGCGTAAAACAAAGCATCTCAAGAAACCAGTACATTAACGCTGAGTTGTACACTAATGCTGAGTTACTTTTACAGATATATTGATTGGAAGTCATCTGTTAGTTATTTATGTAATAACTTAAAGATGACTTCGATGATAATAAACGTAACAACACGATAAAAAAATTATGCAGATTGTCCGGAAGCATAGACAAGTGTAAACAAGTGTAAGTCTAAAATTACTGTAGCGACACATTAGGTGTGCATGCAAGGCGTTCTGTCGACGTAGCAAAACGCATTGCATGACGACACACGGCGCCGCGGAGGAGAGTCTATCCCGGCACGTCGCGACCGTTAGACGGGTACTAAAATCACTGTAATTAATAATAATAAAATTGGTAATTGTGTTTGGACATATTAACATTAAACAACCAGTAACTTGATAAAGCCCTTTATTTATTTATCATCTTTCCAACAAACATTTAATTACCCAGCTGGTAACATATCTACCAAAGTGGTGACCCCGTGAAAAAACAACATGCAGCCTGTACCAGCACCCGGGTCGATAAATAACCTGGCAGCGCCCGTACCCCAGGTAAAGGAAGAAAGGATGGCGGAATTGGCAGCGATTACCGTCACATCGCGCGTGCCTGAATTCTGGGCAGACCACCCAAGGTTGTGGTTCCTCCAAACGGAGGCTATTTTAGCCCCACAAAAAATGTCGGACGAGGCCCGGTACAACCTTGTCATCACCAAGCTGTCCAAAGAAGCCATACAACAAGTCACAGATATTCTTATCACGCCGCCGGATGCACAAAGGTACGAAGCACTGAAGGCGCGCCTCCTCGCCGTTTACGAGGAGTCGGAGACGCGCCAAATTCAACGACTCATCGGCGAAATGGAACTGGGTGACCAGCGGCCGTCGCAGTTATTACGACGCATGCGTGACTTAGCCCGAAGTAAGGTGCCAGATGACACGCTTAAAATATTATGGCAGAGCCACTTACCTGCCGCAGTCCAGGGAATAATCGCGGTGACCGAAGCGACGGAGTTGGATGTCCTCGCGCGCATTGCTGATAAGGTAATAGAAACAATTTCCCCTAACAATGTATTTGGACAGAAGGGTCCGCAGCTCGCGGCCATTGCAAGACCCAATGGACCGCAATACGGTCCCAAATACCGTTCGCGCTCCAGGGGACGCTCACAGGAAAGATCCAATTTTCCAACGAACACCAGACCCACCACCACCAGACCGACGCCCAAAGACAGGAAACCGGATTGGCTGTGTTTTTACCATTTCCGCTATAAGGCCAAGGCACGTAAATGCGTTGCCCCGTGTGCGTGGAAGCCGGCGGAAAACCAGGCGTAGTACAGGAGGTGGCGGGACCCTGTACCCATACTACAAGTAACCGTCTGTGCATCACTGATCGTACTAGTGGACTTCGATTTCTAGTTGATACAGGAGCCAATGTTTCGGTGCTCCCCGCACGTAAGTCAGCTAGTGTTAATAGTGCTACTTATAAACTTTATGCTGCCAACGGAACTGAAATAAGTACTTACGGTGTTAAAACATTAGTGTTAGATTTAAACATGCGTAGACCTTATCGTTGGACATTTATATTAGCAGCAGTGAAACAACCTATTTTGGGTGCAGACTTTTTGACCCACCACAGACTCTTAGTAGATTTAAGCAACCGAAGGTTAATAGATTTAGTAACTAATGTAAATAGCTTAGGCTCTATAGTATCTTGTAACCAACCTAGTTTAAACACGTTGGATACATCGCATCCTTATTTTAATATTTTGTCAAAATACTCAGACATAACGAAACCTGTGTCTTTCAAGGATACCCCTAGGCATACAGTGTTTCATCACATAGAGACGACAGGGCCGCCCGTGCATGCGCGTGCGCGCCCCCTCCCTCCCGAAAGGTACAAAAAGGTAAGTGAAGAATTTCGCATAATGCAGGAATTGGGCATTTGTCGTCCTTCGAAGAGCGCATGGTCAAGTCCGTTACACGTTGTTCCGAAGAAAAACGGAGATATTCGACCGTGTGGCGATTACAGACGACTCAATGCTATTACGAAACCGGACAGATATCCAATTCCGCGTTTGCATGATTTTACTTATATATTGTCTGGTAAAAGTGTTTTCAGCAAAATCGATGTGAATAGAGCATATCACTGTATTCCTGTTGCTCCTGAAGACGTTGAAAAGACTGCGATCATCACCCCATTCGGATTATATGAATTTCCTCGAATGTCGTTCGGTTTGCGCAACGCAGCACAATCCTTTCAACGCTTCATGAACAATACAGTACTACAAGGTTTAGGTATCGAACGAGCCGACGGAACTTTTGAACCTAGTTCAGAGTTCATATTCTGTTATATTGACGATGTTATTGTAGCCAGCGACTCGAGTTCTACACACGAACTTCACCTGGAAGCCTTATTTAAACGGTTAAATGAATACGGTATTACAATAAATTTATCGAAGTGTTCATTCGGACAGTCACATATCGAGTTCTTAGGACACGAGGTGACCACCGAAGGCATAAAGCCTTCACTTGATAAGGTCCAGGCTATTATCGATTTCCCTAAACCAGAAACAGTCGCACAGCTTAGAAGATTCATTGGTATGGTGACGTTTTATAGACCTCACCTACCAAACGCAATGAAATATCAGGCCGAGCTCAATAAATACATCGTTACCGCGAAAAAGAACGATAAATCACTAATTGTTTGGGACGATTCAGCTAACGAAGCATTCTTGAAATGTAAGAAAAGTCTTCAGGAAGCTGCGACATTATCTTATCCCATACCGCACACTCCACTAGCGTTGATGACGGATGCATCAAATACTTGCGTAGGTGCCGTATTACAACAATTAGTCAACGGTCATTGGAAACCATTAGGTTATTTTTCGCGCAAATTAACAGACACTCAATTAAAGTATAGTACATACGATCGCGAATTGTTAGCCGTATACCTAGCTATAATTCATTTCAGAAAAATGTTCGAAGGAAGAGCGCTTACCATATATACAGACCATAAACCGCTCACCTTTGCATATAGTAAACTAACTAGCGATAAAGAAACGCCTCGCAGAACTAGACAACTCATGTATATTAGCGAATTTACAACGGACATTCGATATATTCTCGGTAATGATAATGTAGTCGCCGATTCGCTAAGTCGAATAGAGACAATAACATGTCCAAGTAGTTTAGATTACGAAGAAATCGCTACCGCACAGAGCGATGATACCTACATTGCACAATGGAAACAAGACGCTACTAGCAGCGTAAGCATTAAAAAGGTATGTATGCCTAATGTTGCAACACACATTTATTGCGAAATGTCAACCGACAATATTAGACCTTATTTACCTAAACAATTTCGTAAATTAGCTTTTGACTTAGTTCATAATTTAAGTCATCCCGGAATTAATACCACACGTAAACTAGTATGTCAGCGTTATTTTTGGCCAGGTATGAATAAAGAAGTCAATAACTGGACCAAGACTTGCGTTCAATGCCAGAGAGCGAAGGTTCAACGTCACACCGTATCCGTTTTAGGTCGATTTGAACCGGCCGGACGTTTTGAACATATCCATACTGACATTGTGGGTCCATTACCAATCACGGTCGACGGATATAGGTACTTACTTACCATTATCGATCGCGCCACACATTGGCCGGAGGCATTTCCACTTAAAGAGATTACAGCGGAGGCCGTAGCGAAAGTCATTTATGACGGATGGATCACCAGGTTCGGAATATTTCAGCTCTTAACTACGGACCAGGGCCGTTCTTTTGAGAGTAAATTGTTTTCCGAACTTTTGAGGTGCATGGGCGCACATAGAATTAGAAGCAGTCCTTACCATCCGCAAAGTAATGGAGCTATAGAGAGATGGCATAGATCACTCAAGGTCGCTCTCAAAGCCCGACTTAATACTACTTCGTGGGTTGACGAGTTACCTACCGTTTTACTAGGACTCAGAACTACCTTACGAAGCGATTCCAACATTAGCGCCGCTGAATTAACCTACGGACGCACGTTACGGTTGCCAGGCGAATTTTTCGCGTCAGCGAAAGAGGAAACTACTGACCCGATTACATTAGTACAGGGCATACGAGACAAGATACGTAAGTTGAAGGCCGTTCCTGAAAGACAACGAGATTCTCGGACTTTATTCATCCATCCAGATCTAAAGTCCGCTGAATATGTATTCGTAAGGAATGATGCAGTTCGTAAACCCTTACAGACACCTTACGACGGTCCTTATCGTGTATTACGTAGAAGCAGTAAGGTATACAAACTTCAACTTCCTAACAGACAACTAAATGTATCTATAGACAGACTCAAACCTGCCTATATATTAAACGACTCATTGACGGATGACATCATGACTGATAGTGATAACCCTACGATCAAAGTATCTAGAAGTGGTCGAGTTATTCGCCCACCTATACGTTTCAATTTATAACTTACATGTATTCATTTTACCTTGTAAGCATAAGTAGTTAACTAAGAAATTATAATATGCAACTAAGTATAATTATTATTAAGGTTTTATGACACATACACATTTATATGAACGATCATTTATAATAATATTTTATTTGCAACTCTTAGCTATTGTGATCTACTTTTTAAACATGCAAATCTGTCAATATATGGTATTTATGTTAAGATGTGAAGTAACGTAAGCAAATTTTATTTAGGTTAAGAGTAACTTCTTCTCGTAAAAATAATTTTTGGAGTGCATTAGTTAATTAAATTTCAAAGAGCTAACACGTCCATGATTTTTACAAATATGGGCAAAAATCAGTCTAAGGAACAAAAGGAGCAGATTATAATAGCTCAGAACTCAACAGAAGTAGAAGCGCACATGTCTCGGCAGAGCGTTTTAACCATGGTAATCATCGGGTTACTCCTGCTTATCGTTGGGTGTGCCTTGATCCGAAAGGTTCGTCGAGGCATTCGGCGGCAGTTCCGCAGCCGCATGAGGGCCTGGCTCCGCGAGGAAGTTAGTGGACCAGCGGCAACCCTTACGCACGTGCAAGTACAGCCGGCAGTAGCAGCACCAGCAGCGGTCGCGAATCTCGCACCAAATCCCGCGCCTGTTGCTACCCACTACGCGTAACACGTTCCGTAATTAATTCTTTTGTACTTATTCATTTTTTATTACTGTTATCATGACTCCACAAATTATTTTTACCTTTAACCATACTTATCTAGATATAAAATTTATTTTTATGTAACTAGTTCATACTGTGTATTGTGAAACCTACTGTGTCAGCGCACTCGGCGAGCGCAGCTGCCGATCATATTACAGCGCGCTCAGCAATGTTTGCCCCAGTGCAATTGTATGTTATTATTATATTTTGTAACTACTTAGTTATCATGTTTGAAATGTATTTAGTTTTGCTTTCATGTAGTATCAACCCTTCTTTTTCCAAAAGGGGAGGTTGATGTAGCGACACATTAGGTGTGCATGCAAGGCGTTCTGTCGACGTAGCAAAACGCATTGCATGACGACACACGGCGCCGCGGAGGAGAGTCTATCCCGGCACGTCGCGACCGTTAGACGGGTACTAAAATCACTGTAATTAATAATAATAAAATTGGTAATTGTGTTTGGACATATTAACATTAAACAACCAGTAACTTGATAAAGCCCTTTATTTATTTATCATCTTTCCAACAAACATTTAATTACCCAGCTGGTAACATATCTACCAAATTACCATTTGGCCCTTGTACGTTTATTTTTACGACACATAGGCTGTTTTACTGCAATAGAAAATAGTACTTACTTCTTACTTTTTTTTTCAATTAAAGCTCATATTGTTAATTGTACCAATAGGATGCGTTAAGCGTTTGCCACAAAAAAGCCAAGATGACAAAATTGTTAATTTGGCTATTATACGTAGGAGCCATTGATTTACTTACAATTAGTAGATAAATAAAATTATGATGATAATGAAAGAGTAAATTTGAACGAAACTTTTGTGAATGAAATTGAATGAATTGAACGGAAGCGCATTGTCTTATATAAAATTTTAACTCCTATCATCGAATGTCCGAAAATGTTTCTCATACAATTTAAAGTCATAATGATCATTCTTCATAAAACGTTGACAACCTACCAATTGAAAGACATAATCATTGAAATTCATAATATCTCTATTCATATACTTACTTTGTACTAATATTTGTTTTCATATATTTATTTATACTAATGGTCGAAACTCATAATCGTGTTTTATTCTAATATTCGTTTTCATACATTTCTTAATCATAAGTTAATCATAACCCCTGACGCAAAAACGACGGGGTGTCATAAGTTTGACGTGTCTGTATGTGTGTGTGTGTGTGTGTCTGTTTCCCGTAGCTCTCAAACGGGTGAACCGGTTTTTTTTATTTGAAAGGTGAATTTAGCTATGTTTGATGAAAATCGATTCAAGATGACCGCCGCTACTAAATGGCGGATTACATATTTTTTCACAACTCCCTCAATATGGGTATCAAATGAAAGGGCTTGACTAGTAGAAATATAGCACTATGTAAATCCAAGATGACGACCGCCACAAAATGGTGAATGTCAGGGGTTTTTACGGTGTCTTATTTTTGGTCGAAGGTTAAAAAAAACACCAGGATTCCAACTTCTGTAGGTTAGGTTAGAACAGTTACCACAACGCACGAGCCGAGCGAGCGAAGCGAGCGTGCCGCGGTAGCGGCCGGCGAAGTGCCAGATCCAAATTCCATACAATATAAAATTATGCAAAAATTCGAATTTTTTTAAATATCTATTAGGTACTTTCTAAACCTTCTTACTTATAAATTAATAAATTTTATTTATTTTATGTTATTTATTTTTTATTAATTTTAAGTATTTATTTTATTTTATATATAGGTATATAAATGTTATTAATTTTATTTTATTAATTTTTTATTAATTTTATATTTTTATTTTTTTTAAGTATTTATTTTATTTTATATATACATATATGTCGCCAGGACGGACCAGAGACGACATCAGAAGGCTATTATTAGCTAACCACTATGAGGGTAGATCGAAATACTTTGCTGTGGGCGTCACATGGGTACGGGCCTAATTGAGAAGCCTTCTCATTAACTGACACACTAACTAACAACCCTAACCTACCTACCTAGGTCGGTCTCCACCTCCCCTTTAACCGAACCACTTCCGACCAATCTAATCTAAGCGACACACGACACACACGTCGCACGACGCGACCTACGTCATACTGCACGACACACACGTCGCACAACACGACCTACTCCTACACGACACACGACACACACGTTGCACGATACGACCTACTTCGTACTACACGACATACGACACCCACGTCGCACAACACAACCTACTTCTACACGACACACACGTCGCACGACACGACCTACTTCGTATTACGCGACATACGACACACACGTCGCACGACACGACCTACTTCGTACAACACAACCTACGACACGGCACACCGCACGAAAAGGAGTAGCGCTCTCGGCGAGAGCCCAAATCGGAATGTGTCATACACGCTTGCGCCCTCTCTCTTATAATAAAATGTTGGTAGGGGGAATGACGTAATGGCGTAATAGTCGATTATTCACACTACAATATCAACGAGCCTACATATATATATATATATATAAATTTTATTAATTTAATTTTTTTTTTGTTTTTTTTTTTAATTTTATATGTATTTATTTTATTTACATTTATATATTTTATTTTATTAATTTTAATTTTATTAATATTGCTTTACAAAAATTATGATAATTGACGTTATGAGTTGAAGTATGTTTTTAGTAACAACATTATTTAATTAAAGCAATATGATCATTGAATGTTATGAAGAACAAAGTTCTGAAAAAAAAATTATGATTTCAAACTGGTTCTTGGTACTAATAGTATTAATAAAAAAATATGATCACTAATGGTTATGAGATCCGTTGGTATGAATAAAAAATGTATGAATAAAAAGTATGAAAAACAGAATTATGAAAAACGATTATTATGAGCACAGAACGGTAGTAAAACAACGAATATGATTTAGAATTTTATGTGAGCCAATATGGACCCGAATTGAACGTATCACATCACTATAGAAATGTGGTTGGCAACATTATTTTATGGAATAACATTAGGAAAAGTCAGATTACTGCAGATAATTAAAAGTCGAACTTTAGATAAATGTACAACTATTCAAGCATAGCGTTTAATTATAATTTAGCATTTTAAGCTTTAAATAGAAGAAAAAAACCTACCTATAAATAACATAGATAACACGCATGTTTTTAATTTCCTTAAAATATATTACAAAACAAAACGATGAGACGCACGCACTGCGATTAATCGCATTCGGTTTTATTCAGTCTCGATTAGGCGAGAGCAGAGCCACAATACGTGCTGTTCGTTAGAAATCCATGGTGTTGGTGGTACTGAAATATAAACGCAAAACGCCATCCAACCGCAGTGCGTGTTTGTTGTACGCGGTTTGGCGATTTCAGCTTTTTCTAAACCAAACCGCTCGCGTTTAATCGCGGTGCGTGCTCAGCCGAGCAAGCGACAGAAAAGTTCTCAATTGATGTTGGTGATGATTCGGAATCCGAAGCCAATAATTCGTATATTGAGAATTCCGACTCTGAGCAAATAACAATATAATTAATAATTAACTACCTACCTACTGTTTTTCTTTTCTTCCATTATCATAACCTCATTCCTTTATAATAAATTAATGTGGCTAATTCTGTTGTACACAATTCTCTAAACTAAACTAAAATGACAGGTCTAAATCTATTGCTATCCTTTTCCGCAGTGAGCACTGTGAAAGAGATAGGAATAAATTTAGACCTGTCATTTTAGTTTAGTAGATTTGTGTACAACAGAATTAGCCACATTATGGATTTATATTTCACGAAATTTAAGTACGTTTCGTTTTCAATATATTTAGGATGGTATTAGGTAAGTACAATTTTTAAATATAATGTCAAATACATAAAATGGTAAAATTACAATTTTTCAATAGGCTATTTGACAAATTTTTGGAAATTGTTTTAAATTACCTACTTATTCTTTATGACTTAATAATCACATTAAATTGATATTTTTCCGAATATCTACAGTACCTACCTATTAAGAATTAAAATCAATGATAAAGTTTAAGTTTTGAAAACCGCGCCAAAAACGATATTTCTGTAATGACGTTGATCACTTGGAGATTTCAGGCTAGTAAATGAAACACCGAATCGCACTTGCTTTTTCTTATTTCTAACCATGTCACTAAATTGATTGTCAAATGGATTTATACGACCATTCTATCTGTGAACTGAGGGAGGTCGCTAGTATCGCCTTAGTATTGCCCACAAATTTACGAAAATCCCATAACAGTACGTACTATGAGGTACGAGAAGTCGCCCGCGACTAGTAATCCTAATCTGGGATTCACTACGACTCATCGCATCACATGCACTCCCGCCAAGACGCATTAATATATTATCGTTACTTTAATGTGTATATTTTACATATTACGTAAGTATACTGATTTTTAACAGCTCTCAAACCGGTTGCACTTGATAATACCACACGAGTAGATATTATACAGAGAGAAAGCTACCTACAAGCGGCCCGCTGTAAGTACACTCACACATAGCGCCGCTCACGCACACACGAGCTCTCACCAACGGTTCACGTACGCTCCGCTGGTAGGACAGTTGGTAAACAAGCAACAGGGCTGTGGGTCGTGCGCACTTTTCCAATCTCTTTTTTTGTGTACCCTAGAGATCAAGTGAAGTAAGTATACCTACCTTTACATATCTATACAATAAAATTAATGAAATGAAATTAATTGAAATGACATGAATTTATTTATTGTAGGATAATATGTGCCACTTATGATACTATGTCAAGACTCTACTACTGGTTAAGCAGCATTCTAATGCAGATTCTACTGAATAGAATAATTGAGTAATAACATTGCCAGGTACAACCCGTTTACTAAAAGATTGGACCTGGCGTCGATGACGTCACTGCGACGCATGGGTACGGTGTGCAAAAAAGCATCATTAAGAATATTTAGGTATTGTATGAAACTTAAATGTTTGTGAAAAACTCTGGGTATGCTGTGTTAGTATTGTCTTGCGAGCGAGCGAGTCAAAGCAACTTGGCAGCGAGGTCCTATCTTTTAGTAAACGGGTTGTAAGTTAAAATGTGTTATAGATCCTCTATGCAACGGGCCATCGCGATGGGCCTATCTAAGGTACCTATCTAAATAAATAATTAAATAAATACTCACACATACACACACGGCCGTCTATTCCTAAAGTAGGCAACTTCATGCCTGTGTTATAGGTAATAGCCAACTGATAGATATATTTACATATAAATACATATATATATTTTATATAAAGGTATATATACATACATATTATAAATACACCCAGACTCGGGGCGGGAATCGAACCCGCGACCACGGAACGGAAGGCAGGGATTCTAGGTACTGTCACTAGGGATATCTACGCACGTGCTATCACACTTATTTTTAGTAAGTATCTGTTCATAAAAATGTCTACGGTTTTATAATCTACTACCTACCTAAGTAACTAGGTATTTAATTCATTTATTTTACTAAAGTAAGTATCTAAGTACTATCACTAGGGACATCTACGCATGTGCTATTACACTGACTTTTAGTAGGTACCTACTACCTACCTAAGTAACTAGGTACTTAATTCATTCATTTTACTAAAGTATCTAGTTCTGTCACTAGGGATATCTATGCATGTGCTATCACACTTAGTTTTAGTAAGTACCTACTACATACCTAAGTAACTAGGTACTTAATTTACAAAAGTAAGTAAGTATGTAGATACTATCGCTAGGGATATCTACGCATGTGCTATTACATAATATACTTTTAGTAGGTACCTAATAAAAGTACTAAAAGTACCTACCTAAGTAACTATATAACTTATATATACTATAGTAATATAATATAAAAACATATTTTTCCAATGATTATTACATATCTTGCTATATTATGTATACTAGTATATAATATTTTTATTTTTACCCATAATTAATTTTTCACATGCAACAGGTGACAACCCTATCAGAATAGGTATAAATTTTGGACGTTCTTAGGTAGCTTTTCCTCTGTATAATATCTACTCGTGTGATAATACTGTACCAGCAGATACTCGCTTGTATTTATTCGATTTTATTATGAAATAATCGGAACCTGATTCTGCAAAAAATGTCTTTATTTTCAGAATTCTATTCCAGACATCACTTTTAATAGCTTTTGGCATCATTAATGCTAAGAAATAATTACGGATTCTATATTAATTTCCGAAAAGATTTTTCTTATTATAATTAATTAGGTAGGTATTTTATGTTTAAGGAACGGACAACACTAACCTGTAGTCAAATTGTATGAAATTCTAAGATGACAGCCGTAGTTTCATTTTTTGCCATTTCACAGAAAATGTGGTCTATTAGTCCAGTAACTTTAGGATTTGCTAGTATGGGGTACCTTGCGTTAAATCGGGTAGTTCGGATTTTTTGTAGACTTGTTTATGATGAATAATCCAAGTTTGTGACCTCGTGCGACGAACGCAACTTTGTCAAAAATCGAAAAAATCGCGAAAATTTCAGATTGTTTTCAGATTTTGGCAATTATAACCCAAAAGGACTAGTTCTTGACACTACCTTTTTAGGATGTTTTTATAGTAGAATAAAATTGCTACAATTTAAGACCAGAACCAGCTCTGTAGGTACATTACTTACTGAGATGCTCGCGACTTCACTCGCATGAATTCTTAATCTCATACAAACTTCCATCTCCCATTGTACCCATTTGGGAGTAGTTTTCCAAAATTCCTTCAACACGTAATTCTTAATTTTTAACCGAAAATCTAAATATCAATTTTCATCGATATAACTTGATAAATGACGAAAACATGACGGGGTCTCATTAAAGCTTTCACCCCCTACTTAACCCACTTGCGGATAGAATTTTCAAAAACCCTGAAAGTTATATTTTTTTATTTTTTATCGAAAGCGCAAATACCAATTTTCATGGATGTAACTTGAAAAATGACAGACTTTCATACAAACTTTCATCCCCTATTTAACCCCCTTCGTGGTGGAATTTCCAATAATCCTTTCCTAGTGTACACCTATATCATAAAAGGAAGCTACTGTGAAAATTTCAAGTTTCTAACTTCAAGAAGCTTGTCCTGACGGAGTGATCATCAACGCACAACCTAAACAACTGAAAGCTAGGAACTTGAAATTTTCACAGTAGCTTCCTTTTATGATTTAGGCGCACATTAAGAAAGGATATTTGGAAATTCTACCTCTAAAGGGGTTAAATAGGGGACGAAAGTTTGTATGAAAGTCTGTCATTTATCAAGTTACATCCATGAAAATTAGTATTTGGGCTTTCGATACAAAATAAAAATATGAATTTCAGGATTTTTGAAAATTCTATCCGCAAGTGGGTTAAGTAGGGGTTGAAAGTTTTAATGAGACCCCGTCACGTTTTCGTCGTTTATCGAGTTATATCCATGAAAATTGGTATTTAGATTTTAGGTTAAAAATTAAAAATTACATGTTCAAGGAATTTTGGAAGAAGTACCCCTAAGTTGGTACAATGGGAGATGGAACTTTGTATGAGATTAAGAATTCACGCAAGTGAAGTCGCGAGCATCTCAGTAAGTAATGTACCTACAGAGCTCGTTCTGGTCTTAAATTGTAGCAATTTTATTTTACTTTAAAAACGCCCTGAAAAGGTTGTGTCAAAAACTAGTCTTTTTGGGTTATAATCGCCAAAATCTGAAAAAAATCCGAAATTTTCGCGGTTTTTTCGATTTTTGACAAAGTTGCGTTCGTCGCTCGAGGTCACAAACTTGGGTTAATCATTGGGCTAACGTCATAAATAACTCTGCAAAAAATCAGAACCACCCGATTTAACGCAAGGTCGGATTACTAAAGTTACTGGACTATATCTTATTTGGTATATTTTAATAAATTTAATCCTACCAAATTAAATAGGTAGGTATGTCTCATAAATCATCATTACTTTATGGATTGTGTAGATAAAGTTTTTGCATGTGTCATAATTCAATTTAGTCGCATCATAATTTTCCAAAAACATACATCACGAGGCTGATAAATTTTTATTATTTTGGTGTTCTCCTTCCAAGAATTTATAAATGTTTGATCTTAAGTTATTTTTGATAAATTTTCCGTAGTTTTGTTATAATGTCCTGTGCTGTGGAAGGATGTAATTCCCATATCGGCCGAAAAGAAAATTTTAAAGAAACATTATCATTTCATTGTGAGTTTTGATAGTTTTTTATGTTAATGTAATCTAAAATTATGTAACGTTATTTGTAGTTTTTGGAAATGAGTCCGCATCATGACTTCGAAATATGTTACGCCGAATAATACGACACCGAATGTTTATTATAACGTATAACGTGATGACGAAAGCACAGTATAAAGATTATCGTAACAACGAAAATATGTGATGTGATAACGTATCACGCAATAACGAATGCATGTTATAACGAAAAACATCATACCGAGTCCGCATCATGACTTCGAAATATGTTACGCCGAATAATACGACACCGAATGTTTATAATAACGTATAACGCATAGAGATAATAATAATAAGTTCATGGTATAACGTGATGACGAAAGCACACTATAACGATTATCGTAACAACGAAAATATGTGATAACGTATCACGCAATAACGAATGCACGTTATAACGAAAAATATCATACCGAACTACGCGCCTCGAAATAACTTAGGGATGGCCCTTTTTAGGATCCCGTACCCAAAGGGTAATAACGGGGATCTTTTAATGTAATTCTGCTGTCTGTTTGTCCGTCTATCTGTTTATCCGCCATATATATATATATATAAACATTATAAACATTCGGTGTCGTATTATTCGGCGTAACATATTTCGAAGTCATGATGCGGACTCGAGTCCGGAGTCCGCATCATGACTTCGAAATATGTTACGTATTTTTAGGCTAATATCTGTTAAGATAACCACAATCAATAGTATATTTTCAATTTTGTCAAATAGCCTATTCACTATTGTATAAAAAATTCATAAAATGAGAATCAGCCCATACCTACTTCTTTTATTTCAACTGGAATTAATTTTATCGTTTGTATTGATTGCTCCGATAATATTAATATTAATATGTACTAAGTATCGATTGCACCACATCACTATTAGAAGTCGTAAAAAACAGGAAACGTCATTTTAGTCTCCGGGATTAAAAAACAGACTTTATGAACTACCTACTTTTATGTTTACTATCGTAACAAGGTAGGTAAGTAATTCGGAAATAACAATTCAGTTCAAACATCATTCGCTAATCATAGGCATATTTAGGCTTTACTCTTAATTAATATTATTTTAAACTTTCAAATTACATAGGTACCCACCTACCTACTAGTAAATAATTCATAACAGTATGTTATAAATTCATAATTATGATCTGTATGTGACGCTAACAGTAACTACTTACTGTTAGCGTCACATAATCTAAGTAATCTAATCATAATCTAATCTAATCTACATAGTAAAATTTCTATTAAGTAATATTCAAAAAAATATACCTAATTATTAAATTATATTTGAGATTTGAAAGAGCAACTGTTGAGTTTCTTGTTGACTCTTCCGCTGAATTTACTGTCCGAACCGGTGGTAGAATCTTGTTTTATCAGAAGAGCTACATGTTGGCCTACATGAAAGAAATAACTAAATATTTTAACATTATAATAATATCATGAACAGTAAGGATAAATCATAATACCTAATACATATTATTTCACTAGAGAGGCGGGAGTATTTTTATAATGACAATACTAACGTCTGCCGTCGCGTGTCCGAATGAGATAGCGATATACTTAATCGAAAGAGACGGGCTTATTCGGGGAGAACTGGCCTGCGGACCGCAATAGCCACCCGTTTGCCATAGTTTTATTCTCTCTTATTACGATAGATAAGTAACCAATTATTATCATTTAATAATTATAGACATGTTTAATGAATATAACGATCACTTTTGAGTAATTCATACAAAATTATCCCCAACTAAAATATTAAAATAAACATAAT
This sequence comes from Melanargia galathea, assembly GCA_920104075.1. NCBI lineage: Eukaryota > Metazoa > Arthropoda > Insecta > Lepidoptera > Nymphalidae > Melanargia > Melanargia galathea. The sequence continues at coordinate 8,376,727 of OV049876.1, forward strand.
TGCTATGCATACGTATTGTTATGCATATACACACTTACTTAAAACATTTGGAATTGACTTGAGACTTATAAATATCAAAGGATAAAAAAAAAATAAAGACTGTTGTGTAATAACACACTAGATTAAAATGTTAGAAATTGGAATTTTAGGGAAATTTTACATTCGTTGCGCAGGCACCCTACTCCACTTTGCGCGGCAGCGGTCAGAAGGCGGAGCTTATCGGCAAACTCGCGTCGAAGCTGGCTTCACTGTCAATTCGAGAGCTGCGAAGAGTACGCTCGCGTCTATTTCGTAGTGTGTTTATAGTGAAGTGTATATTGTGAAGAATTTCGAATGTCGTGAGGTGAAAGATAGTGTTGTTTTTATCATCGAGTGCGACTTGTGTTATCAACACGATGTCTTTAGTGTATTAGAAAGTGATTTAATCAAAATGTGTGCAGCACCGTGGTGTGCAAAATTGATTTTTGCCACGTAGTGACGCGAACGGGTAATGATTCCTAATGTGGAGGTCGAAGCAAGATGGTTAGAGAGACTCGGCACCTGTGGGTTGGAAACTTACCCGATAACATACGAGAAGATCGAATAAGGGAGCATTTTAAACGGTAGGTAACGAAATATTTTTGAAAGCATACCTAACATTTTGTATTCTGCTTTGTCTTAGATGTACGTACATATATGTATTATATTTAAACACTTATATTCATTTATTTACATGTATTTATAAGTACCTATAACTTGAGGTCATTGACCAGCGGTGCTAATTTAGTGCTATTTACAAGGTAGGGAATGTAATGTATCCTATTTACCTAATAAAACAGCTACACAGTCAAGACTGATAGGTAGGTATGTCAGTTTAGGTACAAGTTTATTCCATTGCAAGTCATTTGCAAGCTAAGTGCCTATTTAACAATTAATGAGCGGAGATAACGTAACTTAGCTACGTATTAACCTTCCATGTTTACACATCAAAGATTTCGATATGCCATGCAAAGTAGGTAGGTAGATCCAGTAATTAAAATTAATGTAACACGTTTATATGAACTGTTAGGACGGCCTCACAGCCGGAATGAACGCCGGAATTCCGAATCTGAATTCCGAATCTGAATTCAGAAAGCCCAGAAATGCTTACAATTTCACTGTTCCCCACACACATTCTGATTTTTTCAGATTCTTAATTTTTCAGATCGATCTGACAAAATGTGTCTGAGCCCGGCCTCACACAGCCGGAATTCAGAATCTGAAAATTTCAGATTCTGAATCATTCCGGCTGTGTGAGGCCGGCCTTAGGTACCTACGTTCCTACTACCCACGTAGGTACTTCTTAGTTCTTACCTGCTTAATAAATGAAAGCATGTGACCGTACACTTCTTGAAAACATGGTTCCATACGTTTTTTTATTCGAACTTAAACCTACCAATTTATACAAAACATTTATGTTCCTATACTAAGGCTGTCCACAAACAGCCGGAATGCCTCTGAAATCATAATCTGAATTCGGACACATGGCGCCCCACACGTCTTAAAAACGCTCATCAGCAAAGATCGGAATAGGTAGTTAGTGCAATTTGGGGTGAACGACCTGGAACATTATCAATAGTATGAATATGACTGCGGGTTTCTGTCTTGCGCGATTTTGATACCTCGTATTTAGTTCAGTATCGAAGAGATTTCTCTTTTTCATGTTGTACTAATAAAACTGAGTAAGGAAACCAGTTTTATTCAATTTAAGGAAGTCATGAATTGGCATATCCACATTATGATATCATGTGAAATTGCACGTCTATTCCGATTTCCGATTACTCATCAGTGTATTCTGTCAGGTCGAAATTAACTATCTGAAAAAATCAGAATGTGTGTGTGTATGGCCAATAGTAAAATTGTATGTATTTCCATGCTTTTTGAATTAATCATATGAATTCATATTATGAACTAGATGATGCCCACGGCTTCGCCCGTGTGGATGTAGGTTTTTAAAAAACGTGGGAACTTTTGATTTTCCAGAACAATAAGTAGTTTTATCTGTAGTAACCCGTCCCCAAAACGGAAAAATCCCAGGGGATCCCCACGATTTCGGAATGCAATTCCTTACAGCATCAGGGTTGAGGAGTTGGATATGTACCTACTACCTGCTCGAGTTCATTCAACGATAAAGTCTTTAATTGGTACTCCCAATATCAATTTAAATAACCGATAGTTTCTAAATCCCATTAGTTTTGGGGATCAGGTCCTCTAGAGCATCAGGATTGAGGAGTTGGAATCCAAACGTTTTATAGGACAGTGTCGCAATGTTTCTCTATCGATTAAAAAAAAATTACGCAAATCGGTTCAGAAATCTCGGAGATATCGGTGTACATAGGTAGAAAAACACAACTCCTCCTTTTTTGAAAGTCGGTTAAAAAAGTAGCCTATGTTACTCCCTGGTTAATTCTTTATTTGTAACTGAAAGTCCCGTCAAAATCGGTTCAGCCGTTCCAAAGATTACCCCGTTCAAACAGACAGACAGACAGACAAAAATTTTAAAAATGTGTGATTCGGTTATGGTACAGTTCAAATAACCATATGAACTTAATATGAGGTAGTTATTTCGATATTACAGACAGACACTTCAATTTTATTTATTAGTATAGATTCATAGCGGTATTCCGGTTGTTTGAGGCCAGCTCAAAAGATTACAGGTACCTAGGTAGGTACTTAATGTAGATTTATTCAATGCACATATACTTTACCTCCTATCCCTTTGGAGTTTTAAAACATTTAGGTACCTACATATTTACCTACTTAGTTTGTTGAGAGGACGTCGCGTAGGTTCCTACGCAGTGAATTCTATTAGAAATGCTTTCACGGTCGGCATTTAGTGTAATCAGTGTCTAGGTTACTGACTGGTAACATTCGAACTACAAGCCGATTGCAAAATTGCAATTTGAGTGCAGTTCTAGTACAAGAACTGTCCGTTCGTCTGTGTAGACTTTTGACCGTTTGTGCTGTCTGTAGTATGTCTGTGTAGACTTTCGACAGCCTGTAGTCCGTCTGTGTAGAATTTAGATTGTCTGTAATCTGTTTCTGTAATCACTTTTGGCCGTCTGTAGTACGAGGGTGTAGACTTTTTTGACAGTCTGTAGTCCGTGTGTAGACTGTCTTTGTAGACATTCTACCGTATGTAGTCCGTCTGTGTAGATCTTAGACCGTCTGTATTACTCTGTAGTTTGTCTGTGTAGACTTAGCCCTCTGTAGTCCAAGTGTGTAGACTTTCGACCGTCTGTAGACCCTATGTAGACTTTCAGTCATCTGATGTCCATTTGTGTAGACTTTCGACCGTCTGTAGTCCGTTTGTGTAGAATTTAGATCGTCTGTAATCTGTTTGTGTACACTTTTGGCCGTCTGTAGTACGAGGGTGTAGACTTCTTTGACAGTCTGTAGTCCGTCTCTGTAGACTTTTGGCCGTCTGTTATCCGTCTGTGTAGACATTCGGACGTCGGTCGTCTGTAGACTGTCTGTGTAGACTTTTCACTGTCTGTTGTTCATCTGTGTAGACTTTCGACCATTTGTAGTCCGTCTGTGTAGACTTCCGACCGTCTGTAGTCTGTCTGTGTAGATTTACGGGCATTCTGTAGACTGTCTGTGCACAGACTTTCGACTTTCTGTAGTCCATTTGTGTAGACTTTCGACCGTCTGTAGTCCGTTTGTGTAGACTTCGACCGTCTGTAGTCCGTCTCTGTAGACTTTTGGCCGTCTGTGTAATTTTAAACCATCTGCTGTCCGTCTGTGTTGACATTCGGCCGTCTGTAGACTGTCTGTACACTTTCGACTGTCTGTAGTCCATCTGTGTAGACTTTCGACCGTCTGTAGTCCGTCTGTGTAGACTTTCGACTATCTTTAGTCCATCTGTGTAGATTTTCGACCGTTTGTAGTGCGTCTGTGTAGACTTTCAACTAGATCGGAGATTTAGAAACTAAATACCGCCCAACTTTTCAGGTGGGAACTGGGAACCAACCATATAGGTAATGCAACCTAGTCTATGCATGTATCATCCAGCACAAATCATACATGAGGAGCAACAGATCAAATGTATTAACTCCACCCATCTAAAAAAATAGATAAGTTTTTTAAAAGTTCTAACTCATGTCAAAATATATTCCGTAACACAACACTTATGTTTTAAAAAAAAGGGCAAAATGTGCCCATCGTTTTAAAAAGGGTTAATATTTTGAAACGTGCCGCCCGGATAGGGGGTAGGTGAGGGTGGGGGAGGGGGGGAAGGTAAGTCATCCCCCCCTCAAACCCTTTGCCGGAAACGCATACTTTTTTTTAAATAATTTTTTTAATATTGATGAAACTGACATTGGTAAAACATTTAAAACGAGTCGCCTCGTTAAGTGAAGGGAGAGGGGAGGGGGAAGAAGGGGGTACGTCATCAAGACAAGACTGGTTGGGGTGCTCAGATTTCGATTTGGACCACATTCGACCAAGGACCCAATAGAACCTAAGTGAATGAATAACATGAATATTTATGTTCTAACCTTTTTTTTTTTTTGACGCTTGGGAAATGCATTTACGCACACCCTCTGGAAGCCCTACAGCGAACTGCAATGCTTCCGGAAGGTAGTGTGGGACTCAAGCAGGCCGATGGCCAGAGTACCCAGCGATGTTCCTCCGTGTCGCCTGGTGGCTGGGTTACGGGTACACTTGCGCAATCATCCGCGACCCAGCCGGCGCCGTCCGCCGAGGCAGACCCTCCACCGGGGGACCTAAAGGCCCCCTAACACCGTCTGAGGCGCACCAGGAACATGATGGTGCGCCTCCCGACCCGAGGCGTCTCAACGGGCGACGGATGCGCCATTCCATCACCCGGAGTTCCTCGCTAGAGGCAACCCTCAAGAGGGCCACACCCGCAGGCGACCCTCAAGAGGTTCACCCCTCGTGTAATTTTTATAGAGGTTTTCTTCCTCGCGGCCCCTCGCTCAGTGCGTGGGGCCCCCGGTTCCGCTCAGTGCGGATTACGGGTTGCCCGACGGTGGCCGAAGCCAGCGCCCACCGGCCATAAAGACCAGCGGACCCGCCGCGCAGGGCGTTTCCACCCCCTCCTGTAATTTTTTAACGAGGTTTTCTTCCTCCCGGCCCGAAAGCCTCCCCCCCAATTGTCGCCGCCCGGAGTCTCCACAGTCCACTCTGATGAACAGAGAAGTACCAGGATCCTCCAAGCGGCAACCCCCTGCTGGTTTTGGTCCGCGCCGGGTTTCCCCGGTACCTCCCATATCTGGGAGGCGTTCCCCCATCCGCCACCGGGGGGACGCGCCCGATGGGGGACCAGCAACCCCACACGGGACACGGGGGGATGTTCTAACCTTTTTTTTTTTTTTTTTTTTTTTTTTTTTACGCTGGGAAATGCATTTACGCACACCTTTCGGAAGCAGCGCAGCGGACTGCGACGCTTCCGGAAGGTAGTGTGGGACTCAGGCAGGCCAAGAAGTGGCCAGAATACCCACTAAAACCCAGCGATGTTCCTCCGTGTCGCCTGGTGGCTGGGTTACGGGTACACTTGCGCAATCATCCGCGACCCAGCCGGCGCCGTCCGCCGAGGCAGACCCTCCACCGGGGGACCTAAAGGCCCCCTAACACCGTCTGAGGCGCACCAGGAACATAATGGTGCGCCTCCCGACCCGAGGCGTCTCAACGGGCGACGGATACACCATTCCATCACCCGGAGATTCCTCGCTAGAGGCAACCCTCAAGAGGGCCACACCCGCAGGCGACCCTCAAGAGGTTCACCCCTCGTGTAATTTTTTATAGAGGTTTTCTTCCTCGCGGCCCCTCGCTCAGTGCGTGGGGCCCCCGGTTCCGCTCAGTGCGGATTACGGGTTGCCCGACGGTGGCCGAAGCCAGCGCCCACCGGCCAAAAAGACCAGCGGACCCGCCGCGCAGGGCGTTTCCACCCCCTCCTGTAATTTTTTAACGAGGTTTTCTTCCTCACGGCCCGAAAGCCTCCCCCCCAATTGTCGCCGCCCGGAGTCTCCACAGTCCACTCTGATGAACAGAGAAGTACCAGGATCCTCCAAGCGGCAACCCCCTGCTGGTTTTGGTCCGCGCCGGGTTTCCCCGGTACCTCCCATATCTGGGAGGCGTTCCCCCATCCGCCACCGGGGGGACGCGCCCGATGGGGGACCAGCAACCCCACACGGGGGGATGTTCTAACCTAACCTAACCTACCCTAGCTTCTTCCCACCCCTACTTGTTGATCGGGATTTACCAAAAGTGTGGTTAAAAAAAAAAAAAAAAAAAAAAAAAACAAAACCTTTTTATAAACATTTATAAATAAATCCAATAAATTCCCAATATATTTCAAATCTCCCCGCAGGTTGGGAAACTCCCCACAAAATGGCCACCCTGCGCTTGTCGTGTCAAACAACGTTTCATTTCACGCAAATTTTTATCAAAAATTTACGTTTCTAACCTAAAAATTATTATTCGTATTTTTTGTAAAAAAAAAATCGCGCGTCCGGCAAAAAAAAAATTGTTCCGGGGGCATCGACAGACCCTCTAAGACACCCTTATAAACTCACTTTTGCTCTATCAGGGCGGCACGTTTCAAAAGCCAACCCAAGTAATTTTCAAAACACGACAAAATGACATACAACAGTATTACGATAAACCGTCAAATGTGAATTGTGTTTTAGTAAATAAACGCTATTTAATGCATAATTTGAATTGTTTTTTAATTCTTGAGTACATTTATTTATAGAAATCATTATAATATTAAATGGAATCAGTTGTAATTAGAGATCATTCAGAAGGTTCCCGAAAACGGTTTGTTTCAGTTCATTATATACAGTGTATTATGATGTATGTTACGTTACGCACTGGAATTTTGTAAGAACACTCACACAGATAACCAACTGCAGCAAAGACAAATGAAGCATAGTTATTCTCACCTTAGGATATTATGATGATTAATTATAGATACTGTAACAAACAGTATTTAAATATCACTAGCAGATGCCCGTAACTTCGCTCAAACAGATTTAGATTCTTAAACTTCTCTTAAACCCGTGGGAACTCTGCTTCCTCAACTTGTGGGAGATCTTTTGATAAAATTATAGCCAGTCCCAGCCACGCCTCGCCTCGCCGGTGTGTGACACCACCCTAAGGGTCGCACCGCGATGTTGCATGGCTTATAAGTTATCCTTCCTCAAGAATTGGGCTATCAAATTCAAAAAGAATTTTTCAAATCTGACTGGTATTTCCAGTGATTAACGCGTTCAAGCAAACAAACTAGGGTGGAAGCTCCCTAGGCCGGTACCCCCCCATAAGGCGGCACTTCGTTATATTTCTGTCGATATTATCGTTTTGGTGCCATTTAGTCGCAATGGCTATTTTTTTCATTTAGTATTGCTCCAATGGGAAAATAGTTCTAAAATAAGGCAGCACTTTTTTGCACCCCTTTCCCTCAATTTTCGCTTAGAACGAGCGCGAGTGCGTAAATTGCTGAATTTCTTATAAAATTACTACTTTCCGAGCGTCGTTTGGTAAGAAATAAATTACGTATTATAATATTTAAGACTTGTTGTTGCAATTTAATTTGTTTTGCGTAATACTTGACATCGTATTATAGTGATTTAATTCAATTATTTTGCGTATTTAAAGAAAAAACAGGGGTGCCGGACTAAGGAAAACCAGTAGTATGAGGTACCTGAGGTCGGCAGGGGGTGCCGACTTAAGAATTTGGGTTATTCCTAAGGTCGGCCCTATTGAACAAACTTGATAATTATCTATATAAAAATTGCCTGATTGTTTGTCGAGGTTATTAAAAAAAATTATATACCTATTTCTTCAAAAATTCTATTAATTTCGGAAAAGGGTATATTTTTTTGGCGGGAAAATGAAATAAAACGAAAACGAGGAAAGAGTTCCTATAAATATTTAAAAAAACATAAATTTTCACGGACAATATCGGGGGTAAAAGCTAATTTTCTAATAAGAAAATGAGGGCCGGCTTTGAGAACAAATGCCGGAGAAAGGGAAAAAGGTGCCGAGCTTAGGCAAATCAGTACTTTTTTTTTTTAATAAATTAAAAAAAATACTTCTTTATGCAAAAAGCGGGTATTAAAAATTGATTCAAAAAGTCAAAAGCATGAAGTATTAGAAGAAAAAACATTGTACTGAAATTGCTTCGTTTGACACGTCTACGAATTTTTAAACATGACACGACGCTTAAAGTGCCGACTTATAGAACATTCACCCTATTCCACTTTATTAAACTAGCATAATGCACCACTCATAATCATGAGAGACTGAGTATACCTTTACCATATTCCAGTGTGTTAATGTTATATCTTCCAGTATGTTATGTTACAAAAATTAAGGGCCTTACCCATATCCAAAAACCCGGCTGAATTTTTTGTGGGCTTTTCTCAGACCGGCTGGGTTATTCTGTAACTTAGTTAGCAACTGAAAATAGTTGCCAACAAATTAGTTTGATATACATTGCTGCTTTACTGTGGGGAATATAAAGTGTTTTCATAATTTCACACAGTAAAGCAGCAATGTATATCGAACTAATTCGTTGGCAACTATTTTCAGTTGCTAAGTTACAGAATAACCCCCCAGGACCAGTTTTAATTATATTGATTAAAGTTTTGTTTACTTCTAAGACTTAATAAACATTTTTATAATTTATCTCATTTATATTACTGGAGTTAATGCGGTTTGATTTGTTGCTCCTCACATAGTCTTGGGTGGTCTATTGACGGTAGAACATAACTTCAAAGCAAACTCTCAAAATGTAACTGTATTGTTGTGTAAGCACAAGAAAACAAGATTAACATTTTGGGTCTTGTCTGAAAATGCCGGCCAACAAAAAAAAGTAGGGTGGATGCTCCAAAAGTCGGCACTTTACGGCGTCGTACTAATTGGCTCGCACGATCGGTATCGTACGATCAATACGACTGATTTCGTCGCACAATCGAATCAAACATATGAATCCCCTAAGTGTCCAAATTCAAGTTCAAATATCTGACGAAGGTCGCCAACATTGTATTGTTCAAAATGTGGAGGCACACATGTTGATGATGTGTACCATCTTTTGATGGAATGTGCACGAAACGAATCGGAACGGCCTCGCCTTCTCAAGGGCAATTGCAGTGTGGGCATGTGCAATAGCCTTTTAGCAGCCCCACTGTCTCGGAAGACGAGGTTGCTCACTAAAATGTGTTAGATTTGCCAAAACGTGTTGTTGAACCTACGGGGGTGACATAGTCAGTCTTGACAAAACCCCCAAAAATCAAACAGTAGAGAAAAAAAAAGTGTCCAAATTGAAACTGGCAAGTCATCGCAAGATCGCAGTACTAATTTGCATCGTGCGACAAATTCGGTCTTATTGATCGTACGATCGTTAGTCAATTAAGACAACGGGTAAGGGTTGTGTCTCGTTTAAAAATTAGATATTTGACTATGGATACTTTGTTTCGCTCGCGATTTCACCGTCCCAAAGAAAATTCCACCGCTAAACAAGTAGCGAAAGAACATGCGCAGATGTGACAGGCGTCTGAATACAGCGCCGTTGAGAGCGTGGAACCAGCGCGCACGCATCGGTCTGGCACTCTGGCCGCGCTTCCGTCGTATCGTGCTAGCACCAGCTAGCGTTCCGAATGCGTTGAGTTTGACTTTTCAAACTTATACTATTACTAGATGATGCCCACGGCTTCGCCCGTGTGGATTTAGGCTTTTAAAAATCCCGTGGGAGCTTTTGATTTTCCAGAACAAAAAGTAGCCTATCTGTAGTAACCCGTCCCCAAAGCGGAAAAATTCCGTGGGAACCCTACGATTTCAGAATGCAATTCCTTACAGCATCAGGGTTGAGGAGTTGGATATGTACCTACTTGAGTTCATTCAACGATAAAGTCTTAATTGGTACCCCCAATAACAATTTAAATAACCGACAGTTCCTAAATTCCATTAGTTTTGGGGATCTTGGTCCCCTACAGCATCAGGATTGAGGAGTTGGAATCCAAATTTATTGTAGGACAGTGTCGCAATATTTTTCTATCGATTAAAGAAAAAATTACGCAAATCGGTTCAAAAATCTCGGAGATATCGGTGTACATAGGTAGAAAAACACAACTCCTCCTTTTTTGAAAGTCGGTTAAAAAAGTAGCCTATGTTACCCCTGGTTAATTCTCTACTTGTATGTGAAAGTCCCGTCAAAATCGGTTCAGCCGTTCCGAAGATTAGCCCGTTCAAACAGACAGACAGACAGACAAAAATTTTAAAAACGTGTGATTCGGTAATGGTACCGTTCAAATAACCATATGAACTTAATATGAGGTAGTAATTTCGAAATTACAGACAGACACTTCAATTTTATTTATTAGTATAGATACGTAGGGTGGATGCTCCTTAGACCGGCACCCCCCCAAAAGTAAGAAGAAGTGGGGAGGTGCAGACCTTAGGAGCATCCACCCTACATTGCTGCTTTACTGTGTGAAATAAAAATAATATTTCAAAGCAAATCTTCATTGAATAAAAAAAATATTAAATAATCTCCACTGCCTTTCATTTTTAATAGCCACTGAGTTAGCGAATAGGCCCACGTTGGTCGTTGTTTTAGATGCCATAACGTGAATTTCGCGTTAAGAATATTTTACAGATGCCACAATGCGATAGAGCTAATTTTTCGCTCAATGTGCAAATTCGGTGTTGTGCTTATTATATATATACAAAAATCGGGCGTCGAGCAACGTCAAATTGTAAAAGCGTTGCTTCGCTATTATTTCGCAATGTCGCGCTCCAAAAGCAACATGCTGCGAAGGCGGAGACCGCAGCGGTGGCGGGTCAACAACCTTTCGACCAAAAATATATATTAGATAGAATAGAAATGTTGTTATACTTCACTTACATACTTCATTTATATCTATTTATTCAACTGAATTCTTACGTTTCGGTATTAACAGCATGTTTGTTGTGATTCTCGCCAATACATTTTTTGCGTGTCAAATTGATTGTTGTTGTTTTTATTTTGACTGTTAGCTAGGTAGGCATATTGTTAAATAGTAGAATAAGCTTGATTAACATCATCATTATCAACCCATTTCCAGAACTCTCAGGCATGCAGGTTTCCCTACGATATTTTTCTTCAATGTTGAAGCATATTTATTTACTTACTAGCTGATCCCCGCAACTTCGTTCGCGTAAATATAGGTTTTTATATAGGATCGGTATGGATCCCATAATTCTTTTGTGTACCTAATCTAAATGTAGCCTAATCTAAATGTAGCCTAAGATAGAAATATCGACAAACATAAATTTAGACGCACACCAGTTTAAAATAAGCCATACGTTCAAAGATCCGAGTCCCAAGTTATTTGAACCCAACAAATGTCTGTCATTTCTGAACTAAAAAACCTATGACCTTGAAATATTTACGGGATAATACTTAAAGTACTGCCTTTCTAACAAAAAAAGAATGAGTTAAATCGAACTAAGCATTAATGAATTACAGCTAACTACACGTTTTAACTTTCTTCCCCTCTCCCAAGGGAACCGTGCTGAATTTCGAGATAAAAAGTATCCTATGTCCTACCTCGGAGTATAAACTCAAATCCTACCAAGTTTCATTTGAATCCATTCAGTAGTTTCGGCGTGATGAGCGGACAAGATACAGACAGACAGACAGACAAAAATGAAAAAAAATGCAGTTTTGGCTTCAGTATCGATTATAGAGTGCTCTCCAATAAAAAAATTCAAAATATCTTCAATGTACAGAATTGGATCTGTTACAGTTTTATTTTATTATAGAAGATAGAAAACAAGAAGACAAGCAAGCCCCGGCTTCGCTTTTTCGATGAAAGAAAGGTGGATTACTTTTTTGACATATTCAACAATCAAATAATTTTAACAAAACCAAAACTTATTTCGTAAAAAAATAAAACTGTTAGCTTACAACATTTTGTATGTATGTATATCGTAAATTCATAGTGTAATAATGATATTTAAATGTTTTTAAACTTAGAAAAACAAAACTCTTAATTTGTATATTACTGAATTTTAAGCCACAATATCTTAATTGTAAGTAAAATAAATAACTAAGTAAATATGATGTTGCGCCGATATAATCTATCTATAATATAATAAAACTGTAACGGATCCAATTCTGTACATTGAAGATATTTTGAAAATTTTTATTGGAGGGCACTCTATAATCGATACTGAAGCCAAAACTGCAATTTGTTTCATTTTTGTCTGTCTGTCTGTCTGTCTGTCTGTCTGTCTGTCTGTCTGTCTGTCTGTATCTTGGCCGCGCATCACGCCGAAACTACTGAATGGATTCGAATGAAACTTGGTACGATTTGAGTTTATACTCCGAGGTAGGACATAGGATACTTTTTATCCCGAAATTCAGCACGGTTCCCTTGGGAGAGAGGATGAAAGTTAAAACGTGTATTTAGCTGTAATTCATTAACGCGTTGTTCGATTTCACTCATTCTTTTTTTGTTAGAAAGGTAGTACTTTAATTATTGTCCCGTAAATATTTCAAGGTCGTAGGTTTTTAGTTCAAAAATTACAGACATTACAACCCTCAGTATTGGGTTCAAATAACTTGGGCCTCGGATCTTTAAACGTATACGACTTATTTTAAACTGGTGTGCGTTTAAATTTATGTTTGTCGGTCTGTCTATTTGTTCCAACTAATCTCCGAAACGGCTGGATCGATTTTAACGGAACTTTCAATGGCAGATAGGTGATGTTACAAGGAGTAACTTAGGCTATATTTAGTTTAGGCACATAAAAGAATTATGGGATCCAATCCGATCCTACATAAAACCTATAAACACGCAAACGAAGTCGCGGGGGTCAGCTAGTATTTTATAAAGTAGAAAGAAACTTTTTCCCTTACCAATAGCTGGGGGGAAAGAATAATAGGTAAACATATCGACGCAAGGAAACGTATTTGCTGTAAGGTAGCCAAAACCCAACTTTTCAGCAGACCCAAAAAACGATTTTTAAATTAGAAAAAAATTCATAACTTCTTAATTATCAGTGACAGAAAAATGATTTTTTGTACACAGTTTTACTAAACTAAAGTAATTCACTAATAGCAATCAATAGTAGATTGTATCATAAGGGAGCAAAATAATATTTTTACGGCGAGGGCGCTTTTTTGAATCCAGAGCGAAGTGAGGGATTGTATAGTAGAATCCCGAGCGTAGCGAGGGATTCTTTAGTACAATCCTGAACGTAGCGAGGGATTCAAAGTACGTCGCCCGAGCCAAAAATATATTGCGCCCGAGTGATACACTCTACTTTTCATCACCCTCTATGAGGAAATAAAAGGTGCCTCATATTTTTAACCTCCGACGCAAAAACGACGGGGTGTTATAAGTTTGACGTGTCTCTGTGTGTGTGTGTGTGTGTGTCTGTCTGTTCCCCCATAGCTCTCAAACGGATGGACCGATTTGAATGCGGTTTTTTTGTTTGAAAGGTGAATTAGTCGGGAGTGTTTTTAGCTGTTTGTTGGATGAAAATCGGTCCAAGATGGCCGCCGCCACAAAATGACGGATTAATAGTAAATCGGTTCAACCGTTTGAGCGCTATGGGGGAACAGACAGACACACACACATACACACACAAACATCAAAATGAAAGGTCTTGACGACAAGACCTTTAATTTGATACCCATATTGAGGGAGTTGTAAAAAAATATGTAATCCGCCATTTTGTGGCGGCGGCCATCTTGGACCAATTTTCATAAAACATAGCTAAGAACACTCCCGACTATTTCACCTTTCAAACAAAAAAAACCGCATCAAATCGGTTCAACCGTTTCAACGCTACAGGGGAACAGACAGACACACACACATACACACACAGACGCCAAACTTGTAACAATAACAACATCGACAACACTATATCGATACTATCATTCGCGCCTAACCCGGTGGGATCACTGGGACCACGTACAGTGGGTCGAAACTGCTATTTGAGGGACATAGGATTTTTTGTTACAAATTCCATTTAAAAAAATACTTATCGAAAGATCTTGTCGTTCTGATGAATAATTGTTATTAAAAGTTTTTCTCTAAAACTGATAGCTTGCCCGAAAAAAAATATTTTCAGTTTTTGTTGTATGGAATGAAACATAAACTACTAAATTTTGGCCAAGTCTTGAAAGGTCTTGCTTTAAAACTACTTTATTCTTATTCTTTGGCTTGTTAGCTATAATTCTACGCTATCAGCGCGTACCCGAAGTTGCCCGTTCGCGAGTTATAAGGTTAACAAAAATGAAGAAAAAAAGTAAGTAAAAAGTACTTTTTGGGGTTCTGTACCTCAAAAGGTACAAAAAGGAACCCTTCTAAGATCACTCTCGTCCGTCTGTCTGTCTGTCCGTGTGTCACCACCGATTTTCTCAGGTTAACAAAAATGAAGAAAAAAAGTAAGTAAAAAGTACTTTTTGGGGTTCTGTACCTCAAAAGGTACAAAAAGGAACCCTTCTAAGATCACTCTCTTGTCCGTCTGTCTGTCTGTCCGTGTGTCACCACCGATTTTCTCAGAAACGGGTGAACCAAGCAAGTTGAAATTTATACCGGATACTGAAATCTATAGTTCCTATTAGGTGTATAAAAATCCATGTTTCATTCCATACAACAAAAACTGAAAATATTTTTTTTCGGGCAAGCTATCAGTTTTAGAGAAAAACTTTTAATAACAATTATTCATCAGAATGACAAGATCTTTCGATAAGTATTTTTTTAAATGGAATTTGTAACAAAAAATCCTATGTCCCTCAAATAGCAGTTTCGACCCACTGTGCCACGGGCCCTTCATCTTCAATAAGGCTTAATTTACACCGCGGTGGAATCGAAGCGTCAAATTCGCCTCATGACGCTGAAGTCGCGCGAATTCGCTGGAATGCTCGAGCATTCCCGCGCCTTCCAGCTAATTCACGCTACAGCGCCTAGGGTTGTCAGTCTAGATTTATTACTTGAAAAGAATAGTTGCCTTGGATCTTATTTTTATACTAGCTTTTGCCCGCGGCTTCGCCCGCGTGAATTTCGGTTTTTCACAAATCCTGAGGGATAAGTAGATTTCTGGTTCCCGTTCCCGCTCCCTTTTCCAACCTTTATACTTACTTAGGGAATTTTTTATCTCCATTCAAAATTGCAGCCAAATCTGTTCAGTAGTTTTGACTGGCCCGTTGGCGCGGTTGGCAGTGACCCTGCCTTCGACATACATACGACTAAAACAAACTAAAGAAATAAAAAACATCATAACCCCTAATAAAAACAAAATCTCCGATTCAAAATAAAAATTACGAAAACGCACGCAACAAACGCAGTACACATCCGCACGCATTAGCTCCCTCGTTCGAAATGGAGATTGGAATTGGATTGGAGCATGCACCCTCTTCACCGCACCTGCCCGCCGCGCGGCGGCGTACCGCCGCACCGCGTACGCGGCCGTCGCGCGCAGCGAAAATACCTATCAGGGCGTTTTTTAACATAGGTACTTACCGATTTCAACACAACTCCTTTTTTGAAAGTCGGTAAAAAAAGTAGCCTATGTTACTCCTTGGTTAATCCTCTACTTGTCTGTAAAAGTCCCGTCAAAATCGGTTCAGCCGTTCCGAAGATTAGCCCGTTCAAACAGACAGACAGACAGACAAAAATTTTAAAAACGTGTGATTCGGTTATGGTATCGTTCAAATAACCATATGAGTTTAATATGTGGTAGTTATTTCGAAATTACAGACAGACACTTCAATTTTATTTATTAGTATAGATATAGATACATACCTAATAGGGACTATAGACCTAGCAAGACCGCCATTAACTTGGCTCTCCCATGATCTGCGGGACGAGGGACGGGGGGAAATTCTCATTGATAAATTAATAATCAATGGATGTGCTCGTACTATAATGTATGACAAGCATTTTTGACGCCCCTGTGAGTGTGTGTGTTTGTATTGCTACTGTAAGGACATGACACTAAATTAGGGAAAAAGAAATTTTATAATAATTATAATAATTTTAATTATCATAATTATTCTATTATTTGCGTAATCGCAATTTAGTCTTTCATCTGTGTCTCTTTAAGTTTGCTCAATACTTTTCTATAGTAGTAGTAGTTAGTACTATACATTTAAAGTTAAGTAGGTACGTTTCAGGATATAGAAAAAAGATTTTCCATAACCAAGAAAGAAGAAGATACGTTATTAAATATAATTTATACCCCATTTTTTAAATTTTATACATATTATACTCATAATAAAATAATTTATTTAATACATCTACTAAATACAAGTAAAGTTCGTGAACTAAAACCCGACTACGCTTAATAATTTAATAATAATTTAGTGGGAAAATGCGCGGAGCAAGGAGCTAGTGGTGCCATCTGTTATTCTTATCCGAAACTAATTTTACAAGTATAAATTAAAAATTTAAAAAACCCCCGACATTCGCCATTTTGTGGCGGCAGCCATCTTGGATTTATATAATGCTATTCTACTAGTCAAGCCCTTTCATTTGAAATTGATACCCATATTAAGGGAGTTGTGAAAAAATATGTAATCCACCATTTTGTAGCGGCGGCCATCTTGGATCGATTTTCATCAAACATAGCTAACAACACTCTCGATTAATTCACCTTTCAAACAAAAAAAATCGCATTCAAATCAGTTCACCCGTTTGAGCTGAGCGCTACAGGGGAACAGACGGACAGACAGACAGACACACACACACACACACACACACACACATATACACACACAGACACGTCAAACTTATATCACCCCGTCGTTTTTGCGTCGGGGGTTAAAAATCTAGAAAGCCGCGCAAAGCTGACTTCTCGATTTTTTTCGTAGATAAAATGTAGCCTATGTCACCCTGATAATAACAACGAATCAATAGACACCTCATTCATCAAAATCGGTCCAGCAGTTTAGGCGCTACACTAGTACACACAGAATCTCATACAAAAATCGGTTACAAACATACATATACATAAATATATACATACGTAAATACAACTGCTAAAATCATAACCCTTCCTTTTGGTTTTGCCGTAGTCGGGTAAAAAAAAACCAGACGTTTAGATTAGTACGGCATGGAGATGTTAGGAGATGGAATAAAACAAAGATAAAAAAACTATTAGGATTCGTCGAGACGTGTTCTTCTATATCTTAAAATTTCAATGCATTGCTGTCAGATGATGTGTCACTGTCGCTGTCAATAACTATATTATAATTCACTAATTCATCGTCGTCATTCTGCAATCTCTCAACGTGAACTTAAGTACAATGTGACTTCACGTAGCCTCCGTTACAGCTTGAAAAGCATCTTGCACCAGATTTAATATTTTTGTTTCGAAACGCCAGCGAAATAATTAAAAATGTTGTGTTGAAATTATTGGTCCACATTATAGTATTTTTAGGGTTCCGTACCCGAAGGGTAAAAACGGAGCCCTATTAATGTCACTCGGCTGTCTGTCTGTCTGTCTGTCTGTCTGTCTGTCTGTCTGTCTGTCTGTCTGTCTGTCTGTCTGTCCGTCTGTCCGCCGGTCACAGGTCTCTAGCTCGCAGACGAAATGAGTTACAAACCTGAAATTTTGGTATT
Organism: Melanargia galathea; assembly: GCA_920104075.1. Taxonomy (NCBI): domain Eukaryota; kingdom Metazoa; phylum Arthropoda; class Insecta; order Lepidoptera; family Nymphalidae; genus Melanargia; species Melanargia galathea. The sequence goes on from OV049876.1 coordinate 8,394,327, forward strand.
TAGTGTAAAACGTTAACCCAAAATCAAATATTGAATTAGAAATTGAATTTAATTATTTTTCAGGGGGGCTCCCATACATGAAAAAGGAGCCGGAAAAAAAAATTTTTCTTTACCCTAGCTTGTGGGGTATCATTGTTTAGAGCTCATTAAGTAGAGTACAAATATATATTTTTTTAATTTTTATCTCAAAAAATAAGGGAATGGGAGGCCATCAAAGTTGTCAGTTTTAGACCATTTTTGTGACGGGGGCTATCTCAAAAACTAAACTAGTTGGGAATATGATATTTCAGTATATTATGTATGTACTATATGCTCTATTTAAACAACAAATACTGAAAACAACGATTTATTAAATAGTTCATAAGCTGTGACCAAAATAAACGAACATTTTTTTGGGTTTTTCTTTCACGGTTTGTTGCGATGTCTAGCTCGGAAATTAAATATTTCTTAGACCCAAAATATTATATTGTTCATAATTATGTACGGAACCCTGAAAGAGCGAGGCCCGACTCGCACTTGGCTGATTTTTATAATAATTGAGAGGCCGTTTGCGTGATGGCTTCAATAGGTATGGAAATTTTTCACATGAAGCTGACAACACTTACTTGACATTGCCCGTCAGCCTCATATTTATTATTATGATATATAATTTAGAGATATTTGTTCTTTTCTCTCACATTCTTGAGCACAAAACGAACGCACTACCATAACAATTTTTCTAGCACAATTTTTTATCACATAAGAACTGGTTACTGCTATGTATTTCACAAAATTTTCGTAACGATGTAAACAATGAACTTTGAAGTTTCAAAGTGACTTTTCAATATGACAGATTTCAACTGCCCTAGTGATAAACAAAGTAACTGACATTTTTTGTGAAATTGACTTTTTTGCATTAACAAAAGTTTAATGTCGAGTAGTTTTTTACCACAGTGTCCACAGTTTAATATTTCAAATAACTTGAACAGTTTACTGAAATTTGAATTGCCCAAACAAATAACTGCACACTGAGACTGGAATTTAGGGTATTACTTTATGTACTTATAAATAATCGTTTTAATTGTTATCGGTTACTTACTATTTTAAAATGTTTCTACTGAAGGTAGGTGCAGAATATTAGATACCGACGTACATAATTAACTAATAGGGACATTACTTTACAGGAATATAACTAAAAATAGACACAATACTGTAAATTATAACTTTACAAGATAAACATAGTTGATTGATGCCCACGACTCCGTCCGCGTGTATTTAGGTTTTTGAAATTCTAGTCTAAGCTCTTAATTTACCAGGATAAAAAAGTAGCTTATGTCCTTTCCAAAAATGAAACTTATCTTTATACCTCGTTAAGATCGGTTGAACAGTTGGTGCGTGAAGACTTAGTAGACAGACATACTTTCGCATTTATAATATTAGTAGGTAAGTATAGATATGGTATAGATTCTTGAGTTGTAATAAGCTCTAACTTAAGTCTCTGAGTGAACTAGGTTGGATATGCTTTGTCCGTCTGACTGTCACAGCCTTATAACTTCTGATTTAATGAACAGAATTACTTTAAATTCACCGATAATATGTAGAATAACATTCAGAATTACGACCTAAAGCCGGTGATTACATAAAAAATAATAAAAATAGTTATTTGAGTTATTTGGGGAGGGCCCGGGTGCCCATTAAAGCAAATGGGGGGGGACAATTGTATTAGTCGCAATATCACAATCACAATATCACACACACACAAACGCACACGCACATTTGAACATTAATTTTTGGGGTAACTATTTGTATCTGAATAACATAGTAAACTCTTTGTAATAAATTGAAAAATTATTTTTGGAAGAAATTATCAAGCAATATACAAACGAAGTAAATGACTTAACATCTTTTTAAAGCTGAAACATTAATTTTTTTGTATTTTATTTGCAATTAGAAAAACCATATTTTTAATTTTAAACAAAATTAAAAGCGAAGGAGTTAGAAATAAATACTGTTATTTATAAGTTAAAATATATTATTTTGCAATTTATTACTGAGATAAATAAGTAGGTATTTTGTAGAAAGGTTGCCTTCAAATAAGAGTTTCAATGTTTATGCTTGTCCTGTAAAATTGTTCTGAATGTAGTTACTTTGTTTATCACTAGGGCAGCCGATTTATCAATGAATTTATCAATGAACTTATGAATGAACAAATCGCTGCGCGGGGCGCAGGGAGGGCCCCGTTGCAATCCAGGAGGGCTATCTTTATCACGGTCCGAGTATAGTATCTATACTTCTATACTAATATAATAAAGCGGAAGAGTTTGTTTGTTTGAACGCGCTAATCTCAGGAACTACTGGACCGATTTCAAAAATTCTTTCTCCGTTGGATATGTACGTGATCCTTGAGTGCTATAGGCTATACAATATGTACCACGGGCGAAGCCGGGGCGGTCCGCTAGTCTGTTATAAATTTCAACTTGCTAGGTCCCCCCGTTCCTGAGAAAATCGATGGCGACACACGGACTGATATACGGACAAGAAAGTGATCTTATAAAGGTTTATTTTTTACCTTTTAAGGTACGGAACCCTAAAAAAGAATGAGGGATTCTGCGCCAAAAAATTAAATTTTAGGATAAAACCCTTAATGATGGGATTTTGATGCGCCATTTTTAACAGTTTAAAAAAATGTATGAGCTCAAAGGAGCTTCGGGAAAGCAAATAATTTCAGCAACCTAAATCCACGCGGACGAATTCACGGACATCTCCTAGTTCTAACTCAAAATATGTTTTGAAGCTGACATAGTCCTACTTACTTTGTTAGGTTTATTGTAATGGAAAATTAAAAAAAAATGGTACGTACCTACGTATTTTATTTTTATTTTAATGACCTGACGCACTCCATACGTCTCGATTTCTATTGTAAATGCTCCAAAAGTCACGTATATAGATATTTACTATCTCTCTAGGTGTTGTAACCAAAATTCTGGTGACGGTCTGACTGAATGGGATCTAGAATACCGATTTACGTTTCATGCGATTCATTTTATTATTGACCTAGACCCCTTTCAGGATGAATTCCATCTCTAATGGTAGATTTAGGTTACTTATAAGCTACTTTGGGAATTTTCATTTCGTTTTCATTGTTAAAAATATACAAAATCCAGTTACGTAATTACGTAATTACGTAACTAGAGTATTAAAATGCGTAACCAGTTACGTAATTGAAAAATTCATAATTTTGGAAGCTCTACTACCTATGGCGTTCTAGGAACAAGTATCTATGGAACCGAAATATTTTAGACGAAATCAAACATCTCTTTGACTCACTCACTCGTACCGATTTTAAGCATAAGAAAGAAAGAGAAGTCTGCTACTATCAGTTGTCCTACTTTAAACAAAAATAACCACTTTTTCCTAGAGTCTGACGTAGTTCAACCGTGGATGTAGTTTAGCAGAAAGGACCCAATCCACAAAATGGTAAAAATGAGTTATATAGGGTATAAGGAGACCGCTTCCGAAAACTTGTCGCTATTATTAGACTACCTAAACACAATCCAGTATAACCACAATAACCTTATAGCGTAGGTATCACGCGCAACAACGTGACTGCGCGAGGTCAAGGTAACGCAAAGTTCGTTGTCCTCCAGCGTCAGCTGATTTTATTTGGATTACTTTTAACTTTTAAAAAATACAGGCAATATTTTTTTTATTCCCCAAAAACGGGAATTGCACAAAAAATGCATTTTTTGTAAAAACGACTTTTTTCACATTTTTTTTAATAATATCTTATCAGTAATCTTTGGACACGTCTCCCAACGTGAGAATGACTCCATAGAGCGACTTGTCGTACAGGGCAAAATAGAGGGCACCAGAGGGCGAGGAAGGTCGCCTATGCGATGGACCGACCAAATCAAATCAGCTGTGGGCGGTTCCTTGCACGATTGCACCAGGCTGTCGGCCAGCAGGGAGAAGTGGCGAACACTCGTGTGGCGCATAAATCTGCCCTTAAAGACGTCACTTCTGGATGACCACGACCACTCTGTTAAGAGTGAACCGAAGAAGAAGATCAGTACTTATCAGTACTATCACCTATCTTCATTTTCGAGAGCGTTTCGCATACACCTATTCAAAGAGATCCTAAAGGTTGTTTCTTTCACTCAGAAAAAAAGATCCCTGATCCTACAATGTTATCATGGTTTTTTATGTTATGTATGAAATTATGTGTGCGTTGGGCGTTTGGGGGTGCCTAATAAACTCGTATATTTGCTACGAGAATTTCTTACAAATCATACCTTCCGTTACCGCCTGGACCAAGAGCGTCACCAGCTGATGGGCAAAGGGGGAGACTAGATTAATAATATATACGGCGGATGGAAAGAAAAATGAATTTTAGGTCCAGTCGAGAGGTTATGAAGGTGTAAAGCAAGTATTACAAATTCTTGAATTGACGTGAAAATCATCATCATCATCATCATGATCAACCCATTACCGGCTCACTACAGAGCACGGGTCTCCTCTCAGAGTGAGAAGGGTTTTGGCCATAGTCTACCACGCTGGCCAAGCGGATTGGCAGACTTCGCACACCTTTGAGAACGTTATGGAGAGAACTCTCAGGCATGCAGGTTTCCTCACGATGTTGTCCTTCACCGATAAAGCAAGTGATATTTAAATACTTTTAAAACGCACATAACTCCGAAAAGTTAGAGGTGCGTGCCCCGGGATCGAACCCACGACCTCCGATTAGAAGTCGGTTGCCCTAACCACTAGGCTATCACAGCTTTTATTTGGAAGACGTGAAAATAGTTATTAATTATAAGTAAAGTGAGTGAATTTAGGACTTTGTTTGCATTTGGCTATACTCTGATTTTTAATTCGGTGGAAATCTGACGTTTCGTAATGTTACCAGAGATAAAACAATTCTCACAAAAGAGATAAAAAAATCAAAACTTATTGTTATAAAAATCAACTGCCTCATGTAGCAAGTGCCAATCGGGAGCAGATAGACATCTGCCCCCCTAGAGATTTGATAAAATTCATAATTTTATCAAATCTCTAGGGGGGGCAGATTTCCCTATCTGCTCCCGCTTGGCAACACCCATGGCCTGGACGGCATCTTATCATCTCCGAGACCACTTGGTGCTTGAGTCCCCCGGCAGTGCTGTTTCCTCTCTTGTATGCGCTATTTACCAGCGACATACATTGCACCCCAGATGGTATGTTAGCCTAGTTTGCGGACGATAAGATGACATATACGACCCATAACCAATTCTCGGTCATTCGATCTCGACTCCAAGTTACGGCTAACATCTAGGGTCTAGGCGACTGGTTCCGCCGCTGGAGGATAGAGGTCAACGGTGAAAAAACGGAACTGTGCTTTTTACAGGAAAGCGTGGTAGCAAGTACCCCGGCAAACGTGCCGAAATAATTTCTATACGGCGTTCTTTTCTCCTGGCAAGACAAAGCCAAATATCTAGGTGTGAACTTAGACGATAAGATGAACTTTGCCGCTCAAAGACGTAAAGCCCCAAAAGGCAGCATTTGTGCTCAAGTTGTGCATTGTGATCGAGCAAAGAACCTGTATTCGCTCAATAATATCCTGCACATGCATAGTATTTGCACATATCCCTCCCTTCTCGATTAAAGTAGACTAGGTAGTTTTGCAAACACTGCAGAATAAGTTTCTGCACACGGCAATGGGTGCCCCGTGGTTTGGGCGCAATATTGATCTCCAAGATCTCGATCTCCCTGTTCTAGCCCAACACTTTAAGCAGTTTTCAAAGAATTATCTTGAGAAAGCTGCCCGCCATACTTTGACGTGAATCCCTTCCTCTGTTACGGGGACGTATGGATTAGTCTATTGCAAAACTAGCATTCCAACGTCACGTAAGCCGAGTTTCGAGACTCACAGGAGACGCCCTTAAGACGATGTTCTCCCCGATTTTTTTTTTTGGCTCTAGCTCCGCTGGCAGAGTTTCTGCGCTCGCTTCCCCCTAAGGGCCTAAACATTCCGAAATAAATCATTTTTATTTAAAAATATCAATTTTTTAGAAAGTTTTGTTTTTAGTTCCTTTCTGAGCATTAAGAAAAATACGCCGTAGTGTTAAAACCAATTTAGCAGAAACGACTCAAACCCAAATTTTCCCCGATAACCGTAAGATACGTCAGTCTTTGAAGTACAATAAAAATATTAGTATTTTTGCCCATATTTGACAATATTTTCAACTATTCCAAAGACAATATCATTGCAGCAATTACCATCCAAACTTCAAACCTCGATTACTCAGAATAACATTTTTATGGGTTGGGTCATTTCTACTAAGCTACGTCCAGTTGACTGTCAATTTCTCGTAGGGTAAACGGCAAGTATTAACGACCCCCTTAAGATAATTTTAAAATCGATATCAGTTATTAACAGTAGTATATTACTAAGTAAATTACAAAATAGCACTAGCTTTCACATTTTTATTTGTTGTTTATGTTATTTTATCTTACTTTCATATTCTATAGTTTATTTGCACTACCTTAAATGCTTTTAAATATAAGATTACCGTATAATAAATATCCATATGCCTATTTGTAGGTACTAACTATAACATGTACTAATTAAAAAGCGGTGATAGCCATCATTTGCTGTAACAGTGAAGAAAAACCTGCATGCCTGAGACTCTGCATAATGTTCTCAAAGGCGACCAATCCACACTTGGTCAGCATGGTGTACTACGGCATAAACCTTTCTCATTCTGAGACGAGATTCGTGCCCTGTAGTGGGCCGTTAAGGCGTTGATAATGATGATGATGAATTATAACGTGTCTGAGAAGTAGTCTTTAATAGAATCATATCGCGTTTGAGCATTAGTGAAACTTAACCGCGTGTTATTCTCTCATAATACACCTATTCGACTTTTACAGCGAAGCTGCATAAACCGTGACTAATTAATAAAGGGATTGTCAGATAAAAAATTTCGCACAACAAAGCACTTAGAACTTAAAAAATTACAAAATAACGTAATTTGACTTAGTTATGTGGATGCTCTATAAGTCGGCAGTTTAGGGCACTTCTCCCAAATTCTGGCAAAAGCATGTCACAAGCTGGAGAACTTAGGTTAATAAATACCCAGGGTTATGTAATTTTTTTTGTAGATACTAGAGAGTGTCTTCTATACCTGCCATCAAGAAAAAGAAGATAAATGGGATGGGATCTGTGTTAAAAAAATTTTTGAACCTCTAATTTCTCACTACCATGACTGTCACATTGCTTGGGTCGTCGGATACAAACCCATTTAATTCGAAATTGAGTTGTTAAAAAATTCTTTAAAAAATATGGTCAATTAATGGATAACTACCCCTTAGAATAAAATAATCAGTCTGAAAATATAACTAAAAATAAATAAATTACAAGGTAGTAAAGTCTGTCACACGACTTTTTCATAATTGCCATGACCTGACACAAACACTATCACAACAATGATACTATACGGAGTACAACGATCATGATAAGATCAATTAACAGAGCATTGGTCATTCTAGCAATATGTTTTAAAAGAAAAAGCGTACTTCATAACGTTGAGAAGATAAAGGGAAATAATGTAGTAAAAATGCACTTTGTCATTTAGTCCTCCTCATTCATAGATATTTTGGCAGGCCTAAAGTACGCGTTATATTTTGTTGTTATTTATTCTTGTCATGTCAAATGTGTTTCTTTTTCACACGAGTTGCCTACAAAAATTTTACTGTGTTTCTAAATTTTTTAATAAATTAATAATTAGCAAATTTTCATTACCATGGTCCTAATTACCATAATTACCATGATTTTTTAAATTAATTTTAATAGTAAATGGGGGGTATCTCTCTCATTTATCATAATTTATGAATGGTTTTGATAATAATGACGTTATATAATTATTTTTAGAATTTTCAGATGTTTAAACAATTTAAATTATAGAAATTTGAAAAAAAAGTCAAAAATGACAAAAATACTGAAAACAAAGGAGTTTATAAGAAGATTAAGCATAATACAAGTGTGATATTTAAAATAATAGAAAAACTACCTTACTTGCTATGAAAATATATGAAAAAAATATATATTTGGACTTAAATAACGACATGACAACAAAAAATACAATGTAATGACAGTAAAAAATGGAAAATTAATGATTAAAAAAAAATAGAGACCTATATCAGTATACAAATACTAAGAAACTTGCTCTGATGTAATATCTACATAATGCTACAAATTGCATCCAAATCGGTTTGGTAGTTTCCGAAAAAATTGGGCTCACAGTTTTACAGAAAAACATTTCCTGCTATGCTTCTGGTAGTCTATACTAGAATCATAAAATACATATATCTAAAAATATGCTTTGAGGTAATTTATAATCTACGTCGCGAATATTGAACTGCATTTGAATCCGCCCAGCACCATTTGAGGAAAATGAAAACATATAAACACATAAAAAAATAACATATACAATTTTTCTCCTCAAACGTATATAGCGTTTCCTTTCTGTTGTGGATACAAATGCTTTTTATTACAAGAAAAAAAAAATTATAATATACACTCTTGATTTAAACTCCTTCTTGAAACTGATTCTAGGTACAACTAACTAACTTGTCATCTTGTTAGCCACAAGTTCATTCGGAGACCTACATGTTCGGAGGCAACATAAAAGTTATAGAGCATTTGCTGAAGCTATTAAAAGTCTAAGAAAATCATCAGCAAAAAGAAGGTGTGAGCTTTGTTAAAGTTTATGTTCTGTTCCTTCTAATAATCAAGCATCTTAAAGTATTCTTCCAGCACATTTTGAGCAAAAAGATTCTTTGGTGGATTGCATTAACTTATTTCAGATTGCAATAAAGCGAATACACAGGCATGTTTACCGTAGTTCCTACTTTGAAAAGTATATCCGTTATCGATTCGAATGAGATCTTGGATATGAAAATCGTATCCAGTATCAAATTTGCAAAGGTTTTCTGCCTCTCGCACTTTTAACAGGCATGCCGTTTGAACTACCATGGAGCACCGTAACTAGCTATGTGATGGCGCTGCCGAATACCAGACCAATTCAATAAAATTGGTACATTTTTGTGGTTGAAGAGTCATTGGCTCAATCACTAATACAGGCAAAATTACTTTGTTTATGGCACTGACTCAAAGTTGCTTGTATCGGTCTTTTATCGGATAAAATTTGAAATGTGCTCTCAGGAACTTTACAAAATTGTTCCTTCTCCACCGTTCTACCACGGAACAGAGAGAAGCAATTTGTAGAAATTTTCTTGGAAAGTCCAACCCCACCTAGATTTCACCGTTTTGTCTAACTGTCTGCATTCAAACAGATATGGAAGCTTTCTTGAATATACATCTTAACACTTCCATTTCAAGCTAATCTGCTATCAACGAATTTTTTGTTGTTATAAGTACCCTTCTCGAAATCAATAACATCGTGGAGTCTTCGTGGTATATAGTTCTTAATCGAGAATGTGTTCTGTCCTCTTTTTTAAATATAAAAAAAATTATGCTCCTGTTCACTCTCAATAATGCTCATACCACGCCTTTTTGGGTCTAAAATTATCTGTTTAGGTCTTCAAAGCTGCACACTCATTGCGTTCAGCAGCTCAAAGTCTTTTTCAGAGGATTTCAACATGAAACTCGTCCACACAAACATCCAGAACAGGTTTTCTCTGGAATTTACACCTCAGTTGTTAAGCTACCTAAAGTGGCTTTCAAGGTTCTTTGGCTGAATACTAATGGTTGTAACGCTCGAGGTCCTAAGTTTTATTGGTCAGCGATTTCCTAGAATTCAAATTCAAATTCAAATTCAAAATTCATTTATTCAAAGTAGGTACACTGTACACTTTTTGAACGTCAATTTGGGAACAGGCAATGGTGATAATTACTTACGGAAACTTAAAACTAAAGCTACGAGGGTTCCAAACGCGCCCTGGTCTGAGAAGAGCCCACAACAAACTCAGCCGGGTTTATTATTTTTTTTATTATCACCATCTTACAATATGGTATAGCCATAAAAATTATTTGAACTGTTGGCTTTTAGAGCAATCTATGTCCATGGATTTTTGTCATTAAAAAAATCTTTTAAGCTATAGTAAGATTTTTCAATTAATTTGCGTTTAATAAAACCCTTGAACTTATTGAGAGACATATCCAAAATGTTCTCTGGCAACGTATTATAAAAACGTACAGAATTACCAACAAATGATTTTCCAACTTTCCGCAACCTTTTTTTTTTTTTTTTTTTTGACGCTGGGAAATGCATTTACGCACACCCTCCGGAAGCCTTACAGCGGACTGCAATGCTTCCGGAAGGTAGTGTGGGACTCGACGGGGCATGACGGCCCCGATTTATAATACCCACTAAAACCCAGCGATGTTCCTCCGTGTCGCCTGGTGGCTGGGTTACGGGTACACTTGCGCAATCATCCGCGACCCAGCCGGCGCCGTCCGCCGAGGCAGACCCTCCACCGGGGGACCTAAAGGCCCCCTAACACCGTCTGAGGCGCACCAGGAACATAGTGGTGCGCCTCCCGACCCGAGGCGTCTCAACGGGCGACGGATACGCCATTCCATCACCCGGAGTTCCTCGCCAGAGGCAACCCTCAAGAGGGCCACACCCGCAGGCGACCCTCAAGAGGTTCACCCCTCGTGTAATTTTTTATAGAGGTTTTCTTCCTCGCGGCCCCTCGCTCAGTGCGTGGGGCCCCCGGTTCCGCTCAGTGCGGATTACGGGTTGCCCGACGGTGGCCGAAGCCAGCGCCCACCGGCCACAAAGACCAGCGGACCCGCCGCGCAGGGCGTTTCCACCCCCTCCGGTAATTTTTTAACGAGGTTTTCTTCCTCACGGCCCGAAAGCCTCCCCCCCAATTGTCGCCGCCCGGAGTCTCCACAGTCCACTCTGATGAACAGAGAAGTACCAGGAGCCTCCAAGCGGCAACCCCCTGCTGGTTTTGGTCCGCGCCGGGTTTCCCCGGTACCTCCCATATCTGGGAGGCGTTCCCCCATCCGCCACCGGGGGGACGCGCCCGATGGGGGACCAGCAACCCCACACGGGAACTTTCCGCAACCTAGTAGTGGGCAACACAAGTTTATTTTTATTTCTAAGATTAATGTTATGACATTCACTTTTTTTTTTTTTTTTTTTTTTTTTCTTTTTTTCTTAGACTTTAAGCAAACACCTTTTTCGGATACTTTTCTATGGCTTTCTAGAGTTTTTCATCACCATAATTAATAACAAATTACGATAGGCATATTCTAATCGCCATATACCAGAGATAATTACCATATCGCAATTTATCATTACCATGACCATCATAATTACCGAATTCGTTATATCTCCTAGGAAACCAGGGTACGATAAAGGCCTTCTTCATCACCGAGATCAATTTAGGTACCCCTTTGAGAAGGTATCCTTAAATAATCAAAAATTGAAAAAAAAAATTTTTTTTTCAACCTCGACACTTTTTGCCAGAATTTCGGAGAAGTGCCCTTTAACGTCTGTGTCACGTTTAAAAATTCGTAGACATGTCAAACGAAGTAATTTCAGTACAATATTTTTTCTTCTAATACATCAAGTATTGTCTTTTGACTTTTTGAGTCAACTTATAGTATTTGCTTTTTGTATAAAGAAGTAATTTTCAATTTATTTAAAAAATAAGTACTAATTTGCCTAAGCTCGGCACCTTTGTGCCTTTTTCCAGCATTTGTGTCCTCAAAGTCGGCCCTCACGTGTCTGAAAGAAAATCATATTTTACCCGCGACTTCGTCCGCGTAAATTAATGTTTTTCTTAATATTTATAGGAACTCTTTTCTCCTTTTCATTTTATTTTATTTTCCCGCCAAATAAATACCCTTCTCCAAAATTAATAGAACTTTTGAAGAAATGGATAGAATTTTTTTCAACAGACAATTTTTTTGTATAGACAACATCAAGTTTATCCAATAGGATAAACAGGATACCTCACAATAGGATACCTTAGAAATAACCCAAATTCTAAAAGGTGGCACCCCCTGCCGACCCCAGGTACCTATATGAGGTACCTGGGGTCGGCAGGGGGTGGTACTGGTTTTCCTAAGTCCACCACCCTTGTTTTTTCTTTAAATACGTAAAATAATCGTGTTATGCTACTATTACAAGACATCAAATATTATAACAAATTAAATTGCAACAACAAGTCTTAAATATTATTCATACGTAATTTATATCTTGTCAAACGACGCTCGGAAAGCAGAAATTTTATAAGAAATTAAGCGATTTATGCACTTGCACTCGTTCTAAGCGATAATTGAGGGATAGGGATGCAAAAAAATGCTGCCTTATTCTAAAACTATTTTCCCATTAAAGCAAGCTATATGTACACATAAAATACTCAGTGTGCCTAAGCGGCACCCAAAATGTTAATATTTACAAATATAGAACTGAGTGCCGACTTTTGCTGGGCGGCTTTAGGAGCATCCACCCTATCACCAGACGGTTAGCAAAATACAAAATTATTCACAATCTGTCTTTCAAGATGACACTGAAATTATATTGCGATCTTTTTTTTGACAGTGCATATTGACATAAGCAAAAACGAAAGATATAATAACTATTTCTTCGTCTTAAATACACGCCATCTAGGAAGAAGAGGAGGTACTTATACTTTATCTTAGATGGCGTTATGTTGGCAGCGATGTTTTCCAGTGTTGTCACATTTTTATAGTCGGTTGCCCAATTTCTACACAAAAGCAGAAAATAAAGTCCGACTTAATTTTGTTTTGAAGAATATTTATTAAACCAATGATACTTATCAAAGAATCAAATAAAATATTGATAGTAAGTAATTATAATACTAAGAATATTTTTTAGTATTATATAACTGGACATTAAAAACTTAACTAAACTACCAATTTGGTAAAAAAAATTACACATGGGATGCCTTGACTACAGAATATACATCGAATTAATTTATTTAGTACTTAATATACCTACTTTGTGCTAGCACAGTAGCGCATACTTTGACTTTCAGTATTACTTAAATCAATTGTACCAGGCTTTTTGTACTAAGATTGATGACCCTGCACGGCACTGCTGTGACCGACCCAACGGACTCTCCGTTCGCGCCACTTCCCGCGGATTCCACGGACGGCGTCGACAGTAGCTACGGGAATTCTCGAGAATTCCGCGGAAGACGCGCGACCTTTTTTTGGCTCCTATTTAATTTGTATGTTATGCAGTTGACATAAAGTTCATTTAGCTATGTACAATTTCGTTGCAAAAAGTCGCTTCCATTCCATTCCGCCGCGGTCTAAATTGAGCCTAAGTGCGCCGCAATTATCTTTTAGGCGCACTTATAAATGTGTGCCGCAAACACCACCTTTGGGTGCACTTAAAGGCGAACCAAGTCCTTTTCGAATAGATGGGATGAAAAATATTTTCCCTAAAGTTATAAGTTTTTGGTTACTTACAGCAATTGACTTTTCATTTACAGACATGAAGAATGGCGTAAGTATTTATTATTTGTATGGAAATTGCTCAGTTCTTTTTTTTATATATAGGAATAGCGGGCAACCGAGCAAGCGGGTTACCTGATGTTAAGTGATTACCGCCGCCCATGAACATTAGCAGCACCTGAGGAACCACTAATGCGTTGCCGCCTTTTGAGGAAGGGGACTGGCTCTTCAGCTCGCTGCTGGAACACATCGGGATGCTTTGTGGCAGATTACGGCTGAAGTGTGGTCGCTAACCAGGCGGATTCGGGGTAGAATCCTACCACAAAGCGGTGATACCATCCAGATTAAGTTATGTGGTATCAGACACAACGACCCGTAAAGGGGCAGGGTGCACCGCGTGCAGGTGAGATTGACTTTGGCAACATAGGTGGAATTTGGGCCACTTACACCCCAAAAAAGTTCCATGTTTTACGGACGTAAAAAATGATTCAGATTGCACTTTTGCTGTAAGTAGAAAAGGACTAAAGAAGTATCTATCAAAAAGACGGTTTTTTGGAGACTTACAACAATTTGAACTTATAATTTTTTTGAAAATATTACGACTTTTTAAATTTTTTTTCACTGCAGCAATATGAGACCCAGACCATTCGGCGCAGAAAAAAAACTGATTGTAACTATGTTTTCAGGTTACTTACGCCATTTTTGCTACTTACAGTAAATACGTTTTCTTGCGTCGATATTTATTTACACAACCTACCCGCCGAAACGATCTTGACCAAAGGCATAGAGATAGCTTGCATCTCGGAGACGGATGGACCAGTTTTATCCCGAGAAAACCAAGAGCACCCACGGTTGAAACCTAAATTCACGCGAACGAAGTCGTGGGCATCAGTTAGTACACAATTTATTTTTGCCTTTCACTTGCTTTTATATGTACTTTAATTTTCGTCAAGGAACGATTGCCCGTACCTAATATGGCATCACAACATGTACTCAATGCTGTTGCTCCTTCTAATTGGATGTAACACAGTCTGAAAGTATCATTAAAATGATGAGACTTACTGGAAGCAAGGTCTGAGAGATTGCTTCAGGTCAATGACACGTTCAACATACGGCAACGGTGCCAACGTTCATGGTAGGTAGGTAACTAACTAATTTTATTTACAATTTTATTGCCTTTATGCCCGGGATATAGGTTTTTAAAAAACCCGCGAGAACTTTTTTCCTAAATTCCTAGTTAAAAGTGACGCATTAAAATGCGAACTACATTGAGTATTAATTTTTTAATAGCCATTTTCTACCATTTTAAGGCTTTTTCGTCATGGATTATATTTCTTTTTTTGCGCGGATCCCCTAATTTTTTTTTTCTAAAATAAAAATAGCCTAAGTTACTCCTTATAACATCAGCTAGCTGCTAGCTAGTGCAAGCTTCGTCAAAATTGATCCTGCGTTTCGGAGATTAGTCGGAACAAACAGACAGACAAACACAAATTTTAAAACACGCCAGCAGATGATAATCCGTACGTTCAAAGTTCCTATTCAATCCGGGTTTCAAGTTATTTGGAATACTTGAGGATCGTGATGTCTGTAATTTTTTAAATACAAAACGATGACCTTGTATAATATTTACGGGACAATCTTCATAGAACCACATAGAACCATATTTCTAGTTTCTAACTAAAAATAAATTGATATAACATAATTGTGTTGTTTGCGTTGTTTATATTATTGTTTACGTTTATTTTATTACTGCACTATTTTGTTTTTGATACCATAAGTAGGTACCTTACTTACTTTTTCTCTCTAGGCAAGGGTTGCCTGAAAGAGATTGCTTCATTTAGTAAGTCTACCTACCTCAATTTAGACTCTAGGAGGCGCATAAATTAGTGATTTGAGTAGAGACCAGAGATTGAGTGAAATCCTTTGTAAATGTGGTGGTTATCCGTTATTGTTACCAATTACCATACATTCACTAGGCCGGAGTTTTATTTATGACATATTACCAAAGATCGGAATAGGTAGTGCAATTTGGGGTGGACGACCTGAAATATTATCAACGAGCGGATACCCGCGACTTCGTTCGCGTGGATATTGATTGATTTTAATAATCCCGTGTGAATCATTTTGTTTTTCCTAAGCTCCTTTGAGCTTATACCTTGCTAAAAACTGTAAAAAGTTCACTGGCGGATGTTTAGGTACATCAAAATGTAAACATCCGCCAGTGAAAGTCCCATCAAAATCGGTCCAGCCTTTCTGAGATTAGCTGGTAATCTTTAAAGTATCTTCTTTCTAACAAAAAAAGAATGAATGAAATCGGACCACGCGTTAATGAATTACAGCTAAGTACACATTTTAACTTTCATCCCCTCTCCCTAGGGAACCGTGCTGAATTTCGGGATAAACAGTATCCTATATGTTACTCCATAGTATGAACTTAAATCATACCAAGTTTAGTTTTAATCCATTCAGTAGTTTTTGCGTGATGCGCGCACAAACATACAGACAAACAGACAAACAGATAAACAGACAAACAGACAAACAGACAAAAATTTCAAAAATACCTTTTTTACGTTCTATTACTTATCCCTAACATCCCCCAGTTATTATTTTGCAAAAATCTTCAATGTACAGATACGGCAAGTCTACGATTTTATTATATGTATAGATAGTATGGATAATATGACTTGTCTGTCGGAATTTCTGTCTTTCGCGATTTTGATACCTCATTATTATAATGTTCAGTATCGAAGAGATTTCTCTTTTTCATGTTGTACCTACTAATAAAAACTGAGTAAGGAAACCAAGGAAAAGTAAGGAATAGTATTAAAAAAAAATTATTAATTGGCATATCCATATTATGATATGAGAAATTGCACCGTCAATTCCGATCATTGCATATTACATAGGTAGGTAGTAGTAGGTAGGTACTAATGCAAAACACCAATTATAGTATTATGATTTTTAATTCGGTGGAATTCTGACAATTGTCATTTAAATTGAATTCTGACAATTTTACACGACACAAATGAAACGGACACTTGTTTTAATTAAATAGCCATTTTTATCATAGGTTGGTACATATTTTGACGTGTAGGTGACGATCTAGGTACCTATGCAGTGCGTAATTTTTTTATTAAAAATGCCATAGGTACAATAATATTATTATCTTTGATATCCTTTTGAGATATCGATGTTTTGAGGTCATCGATGTATTTGAGGTGCTTGATAGATAAGGGTAAATACAAAATGCCTAGGGAATTGAACAATATTTTTTTTATTATACTTTAAGATCCATACCTACTGTAAAACCTAAGTAAAACAATGGTATCGGTCGTTCGTTTGACGTTTGCGAGATATTTTAAGGATACGTATTTTGTTTAGGGTGCACCTGGAATGCACACTCTTTAGAAAAGTTTTTTCTTAATAGAAAAGTTTTTTTATTCAAAGAAACTTTTACAAGATGTGCTTTCAATCTCCAAGTTTAAACATGTTGAGTTAGTTATGTTGTATATTTTACTGGCTTCTATCCGTCAGTTGTACGTGCTATTTAGAATTGAGAATAACATCGATCGACACACCTAAACAGGCTTGAGTTGAGTTTGAGGCTACAGCTCTATTCGCCTTGGGTAAATGTAATGTAGTGGCGCCGAGCGCCGAGCGCGCAGCGGCAACGGCGCGGCCACGGCGATAAGAGCGGCAACGTCGCATGTTTTGTACGTATCGGGCCAATTCGGACGTACCTACCTACCTACAAGATAGTCGCCATTACGTCGATATGAACCACGAACATTCAATGATTCAAGTTATATAGGTAGGTTTAGGTAGCTACGGCCAACCAACATTGATTTGTATTGAAAGTTAATTAATTATTATTATTCATCTTTAATAATTTTAGCCGATGTCTTTTTGATTTGATTAGTTGAGTGATGAATTGACCTCTCATCGTTTTGAGAATATGTAATAATTATTTATTTAATAATTTATTAATTTGTATTAATTATTATTCTCTGCAGTATTGATATAGTCAAATACTTACCCATATCATTATATATCCAAAAGTCAAAATAGTTGCCAACGAATAAGTTCGATATACATTGCTGCTTTACTGTGTGAGTTCATAAAAAAACTTTATATTTCCCACAGTAAAGCAGCAATGTATATCGAACTAATGCGTTGGCAACTATTTTCAATTGGTAACCAAGTTACAGAATAACCCACCTGTTCAATGGAAACATTTTAATAATAATAACACTACCTATCTACAAAAAAAATGCAACTGATATGCGTACATCGTTATCTTTTAAGGTTCCTAACTTCCTAAGTTTAAGTTAGAAAGCAAAAAATCTCCATCACGTATAGATTTTGGGTTAGGTTAGGTACCTATATGAAAATTAAGTTTTTTTTAAATGTTTGAAAAATTTCCTATTGGCTAATATATATAACAATTTATAATTATTTTATTGAAGATATTTAATTTTGGGGTACTGAATACTGATAATGTATTGTAACTGTTTTGTAGATTTTCTTTAGCAAATTGTGATTTTTTTTGTGTTGTTTTCCCTTATTAATTAGTAACCAACAATAGCCCCCCATCCAGCGTTGCCAGTTTTTTTTTTCCAAGCCGGGATTTTGGAACTTTTTGAGTGAAAACAGCGGGATTATTTCGTCGAAAGCGGGACATAATAAAAAACGTATATGTATAGTCAGAAGTTTTCAAATATTTATCTTTTTATTTGAATTAAAATTACGTTTACGTGACAATAGATATCAAAAATAGCCATAGGAAATGTATTTCAATGAAAATATAATATTTTAAGTCAGATTTACCCCATCGTTAAATAGTTGAGTCTTATTCGTCTTCAGAATAAAACCCCCCCCACGCTTCCACAGCACACTGCGTGGATGGTCGAGTTATATCCGAAAAGCGGGACTGAACCTGTCCCGCGCGGAACATTTAATTTTGATTTAAAAATCGGTCTGGCAACGCTGCCCCCATCATTGCAAGATCCCAGCGGCCTTGATATCTCTGTTCCATCATTAAAATATCATAGTGGAACCTCTCTCCCTGTTCATCACTAACAGAACCTAAATTTTGTGGGGAAAAACTCAAATGTGAATGTAAAAATTCAATTTTTAGTGACATTCTGCAACACCATTCTTTGGTAGATTTTCAGCAAGATTTCAATCAGTTCCTCAATGCGTCAGATTTTTTGTTTCCCAAAAATTCTGTGACAACGCTTACATGATCTCCAGGCTTCAAATTGAACAAGATTTAGTTTATCTAAGACGAAATTTTTCAGATTTGTGGTCCAACGAAAAATCCTTTAAGCTTAGCGCTACTTAGCTTTGGGAGAACATTTTTAAAGGTGTTTTTATTTTTTGATCGAAGGTTTAAAGTTCGGCCGTTCAGAGAATGCGTTCCTGACACGTCGCGATTGAACTGACGACGTAGCTTTGTAATGGCGTTGCAGTTACGATAAAAATATTTTTGCTGGTTGTTTACCGTTTTAACAATTGATGAGCATTAAAACAACATTATTATATCAATAATCAATGAATGTTATAATTTTGTGCCAAACTGAGTGTCAAATAACTTAGTAAACAATATTTTTCTAAATCTATACTGCGCTATTACAAGGTTATGTCAGCGCTTTATATTTGTATAATAGTGCTGTGCTAAAAATAACAGGCAAGTACAAGGCAAGTATCGTAATCTGTTCTTATACAGTTATACTTATAATATAAAATAATACGCTTTGTTTTTCTTTTTAAGAATTTGAAAATAATGGACTATAAGATAACTTTTATGAAATTTTATTTCTGTACGCACATTCAATTCAATGTACTTACTTTATTGCATAGAAATACAGATTGTAACTTTGTAACAAAGAATAAATAAAACAATTTTATTATATGAATATTACCTTTTTTTGGTTTCTACTTAAATAACTAAAATATTAAATGATTCCGCCAATTTAAAACGAAAATAATCTTAAAATAATGCGCCGGTTCATTTAGGATGAACGGTAACGAACTCAGTGTTATGTTGTGCCCATCACTAGTCGTGACTAACTGATAGGTGTCAGGAACGCATTCTCTGAACGGCCGAACTATAGCAGGCTACACTTGTGACATTTGTTATAAAATACTCCCAAATAACAGATAACATTATAGTATAATATGCAAATGGCATTGAAGAGTGACAACAAAAATGAGGAGGCCAATTCCGATCTTGATTCACTAATAGAAAAACCTAAATCCTACTTGATAAATATGCTAATCTAGTCTATAACACAAGTGGTGTTATTGTTCTGTACCCTATCCAAGTATCCACCGAGACAAGATAATAAGGTTATCAAAGGCTCGTTCGTGATTGGTCAGTGATACTGATGAGCGCTATGACACTACCTTAGCTCGATGGACAGGGTATGGGATAGGAAACTACCTACTTGATGTATCGATATAATTTTTTCACACATTTTTAATTTTCGGTGCAATATTTATACCTACGAGGAGCTCAAAATCAATAATAATTAGTGAACATTCATCAAAGGCCGTTATTTCGAAATCATAGGTGAGATATTACAATTTTATTTATTTTCGATTTAAGATTATAGAATCAAGCCATTTCTGAGCTCGCACTAAATAATTAATTAATAATTTGTTCATTCTATTCCTATACGGACACGTAGGCACTAGGCAGTAACGTTATTATGCAAGTTTAGCGTGGTGAGTGGTGACAGCTCGGGCACGGGCGCCACCCCGTGCAGTGCGGCCGGCCCCACCCGCGGCCCTCGCTGTATCGACCTGCGCGAGCAACCCGGGCTGCCGCAGGCTTGGCGACCGACCCGACCGGATTGAACCCCTATCCTCTTGCCCCCTCGCCCCCTCACCCCCTCACCTAGTACCCGGCGCGTAATAGTGCGCTCGCCTGTTTTAAATACGATCAACTCTTGAACGCCGCATTCTGTATTTATTACCTTTGATCGCATATACCTACCTATGTTTAAAAATACACACGCGCCTAAAAATCATAGTCGGTCAATTTCGCTTTATTGAAATAATTTTAGGTACCTATCTACCCTTCTCTATGTTTACT
The DNA here is from genome assembly GCA_920104075.1 of Melanargia galathea. Taxonomy (NCBI): domain Eukaryota; kingdom Metazoa; phylum Arthropoda; class Insecta; order Lepidoptera; family Nymphalidae; genus Melanargia; species Melanargia galathea. The sequence continues at coordinate 8,414,846 of OV049876.1, forward strand.
TTACGATTCCGACTATGTTTTCACTACATGCAGCAAAATATTATTGATAAAGTAACGTAAGAAAAAAAAAGCAAGATATTTTACTGTGTGTTTTATGCGTATTGCGCAACATTTTCATGATAATGATTTTGAACGAGTAGGTATGACTCGTAATGGTTATGTAACTTTTTGGTTTCGATCATAAGTCAGTAACACTAATCACTACTTACACATAGTAATATTGAATATATCTGGAGCGATTAAATCGTTTTAAGGTTCCGTACCCAAAGGGCAACGGAGTCTTATTAATAACTAGCGGTCCGCCTTGTCTTCGCCCGTGGTACATAATATATAGCCTATAGCACTCAGGGATCACGTACTGTATACCTATTGTGTGTATTAGTGCGATATGTATTTCTTATGGATTTACATGGTTTTTTCTTTCAAACTATTCTCAAAACAACAACCTACCCCCTAGAAAGAACCTAACTTCCAAATTTTAAGATAATAATAATAATACTTAATTCAAACATCCCTGTACAAACTTCCACCCCCTATTTTACCACCATTAAGAAGAGATTTACCAAAATAATTTAAATAGGTTTTTATTATTTAAAACTAATAACATACATGCCGATTTTCGTATCTGTTACTTCAAAAACATAGAACTTTCATATAACCGTTCTACCCCGATTTTACCCCCCATAGGGGAGGAATTTCTTGAAATATATTCTAGGCTGATATCTACGCCCCTTTTTTTAAAACCCAGCGATGTTCCTCCGTGTCGCCTGGTGGCTGGGTTACGGGAACACTTTCGCAATCATCCGCGACCCAGCCGGCGCTGTCCGCCGAAGCAGACCTTCCACCGGGGGACCTAAAGGTGCCTAAAGGTCCCCCAGCTCCGTCTGAGGCGCACCAGGAACATAATGGTGCGCCTCCCGATCCGAGGCGTCTCAACGGGCGACGGATTTTCTAGGCTGATATTTAAGCCCTAAATGAACCTTCATTCCCATTCATTAGAACTTCCCATTAAAATTTTCATCCCCTATTTTACCACACTTAAGGGAAGATTTTTCAGAATTAAATATACAGATTTTTATTATTTAAAACTAATAATCTAAATGCTGATTTTCAGATTTGTAACTTTAAAAACATAGGACTTTCATACAAACTTTCAACCCCCATTTTACACCCTTAGGGGAGGGAGGTTTAAAGGCAGAGGTAGGTATAATCACAATATCCTAAGTTACTACCTACACCTGTGAACAGAAAAATGAAACCCTCCAGTTCGCATGTAGTCCGCAGACCGCAATAACAGAGTAGGTAGGTAGTTGTTCAGAAAGTAGAGTGACGTCATCGAGCCGGTATATCTGCCCTTTCCCTCCACCCTCACACCCTCACACCCTCGCATCCTGTAGTTCGGTTCGTTTCGCGCGCTATCAGCGTCGCACCACTACCAATGTCTTTCTACACAGACGCAGCATGTCGGTTTCACACGGAAACGGGCACAGCGGGCGCGGCCATGTTGTAAGAGTAAACTTGGCAACGTCGCACTAGACATCGACCGATTTAATCACTCCGCCGCCGCTGCTAAGTTTCTCGTTATACACATATATCCATATATGTAATGTATTATTTCTTTTGAAACATTTAATTTTGCTGCTTACTTAACTGTCCTCCTTGTTCTTAAAAATGATTTTTAAGAAGCTAGCTATCGCAACAGCTAGGTACCTACATGTTTTGCCGGACGTCCCTGGACCCTGGTCCCGTATTTTTAACCGCCGACGCAAAAACGATGGGGTGTTAAGTATAAGTTTGACGTGTCTGTGTGTGTGTGTGTCTGTCTGTTCTCCTGTATCGCTCAAACGGGTGAACCGATTTGAAATTAAAATCCCGTCTAAGTGCACTTCTAGGGAATAAAACTCATATTTTAAACATTATAAAGGTATACCTGTGAGTACTTGGTAGGTAGGTAGGGCAGATGCTAGGTATGTAGGTAGGTACTAAGACAATAACAAAAAGCACAAATTACAATTCTAATTTATAACCACTAAATAATAACATGCCATTTAAGTTGCTGCTGAATCACGGTCTATATTTGTATTGCCAGTTACATGCTACAAAGATAAAAAAACTTAGTTTAGAGATGCAACGCACTACAGTATGACGGGGTTATAAAGAAAATATGAAATAATGTAGTAAAGCAAGTCTGTCAGAGCGGCAACCGCGCATTTTGTTCTGTATACCGCGCCAAGAGAGGCAACAGCGCGTTTAGAGTAGTTTCGCCGCGTCATGTCATGGCGACGCGCGCGGCTGGCTGCGGCCCGAAAGCTGAGCGAGAACGCCTGTCTACGTGTTCCAACTATATTAATATTGTTAAGGAAATATAATAATTAATTTATGAACATTTATTTCGATTTTCGTTTCCTGCAGTAAGCATTTTGTATATAGATGTACCTAGTATGTGTATTCATGGTAGGTACATATATCAAGCTTCTAGTTTTTAAACACATTTTCCCTAATAGGTAAGGTTGGGTCGCCTAAGTTCGGACTTTTTTGAGTAAATTTTTGACCGTGTTGCAAAATAATTTTTTTTTTCATTTAATACAACTATTTTCGAAATAAACTATTAGTGGAAGTTATTAGCAATAAAAGCAATTATCTGATCCACCTTTTATTTTATTTGATAGATGGAATAGATTGTGTGAGACACGCCTCAAAGTGACAGAATATTTTTTCTGACTACTTTTCAAGAAACCCGTGTGAAGCCTAAGTTCGGACTACTACTTAATTTCACTTCTGTAGCTACAGCATTAGAGTGCACAGAAGAAAAATATCCGTTCTTTAGTTGACAATAACGTAACACAAAGTCGTAGTATAATTCCACGTGATGTGACTAGGACAGGTAATTCTTTTTTTTTTTGCGTTTTTTAGTCCGATCTTCCCTCCTCAGCCTAACGAGAGCTAAATTGAGTTTCTCAAACTTTATACACTCAGCCGGGGAGCTTTCTTAAGATAATGACTTAAGACCGGACAAACATAATTATTTGCCAAAACTCGATCGTTGAGAGTAGATGTCGGTATGCCGTATAATTTGGATGCCGCACAGTTTGAAAATTCTTTACTTTTAACTCTTTCCACAGCTTCTTTCAAATCATTTTCGGTAATCGGTATAAGTGGTCGCTCGAAGTGTGCGTCTCTGATATTTTGTAGGCATGATTAATCAGTAACCATTAATAAATTCTTAGTCCTAATCTCAGGAACTACTGGACCGATTTCAAAAATTCTTTCACCGTTGGATATGTACGTGATCCTTGAGTGCTATAGGCTATACATGTACCACGGGCGAAGCCGGGGCGGACCGCTAGTTTGAAATAATAGTTATTATTTATTATTACATGCAAATAAGTAGATTAGAGTAAATAGAATCATATTCTAACAGAAAGAGAACTTGATGGTACCATGATTACATGATCCGTATTTTAATTTATTTCACCTAACTCACAGATGTCAAAAGAATAGAGTCCATCCAGTAAAAGTTGTCCCTGAAATCCAGCACGAAAAACGGAAAAATTGTCTTTTTCCGTATTTATAGATCATTAAAATTTTACACTCATACATAAATTTAAAGTGTATGATGTCTCAAGTATTCCTTAGTGAAGGCACTTATTTCCGTGAAGAATTCCCGCGCCATATCAGGGACATCTTGTTGACCAGACTACATTTTTCATAGCATGTCAGCTTAGTGAACTTGCTTAAAAACAAAACAGATAATAGCTTAACTAAAAATTCATCATTTACATAGGAAGTAAATAATAACATAGATAAGAAGATATTATGCGTACCTAATTACCTTTTTGTTATTCCGAAAACGGTAATTCAGTATCAATTTATTTTGATCAATTTAAGTAAGTAATTTATTTCGATCCAAATATTTTGAGAACCACTGCTTTTTTTTAAGTGCCTTAAGGTCGGATTATTATAGTCCGATCTTCAGCAAGGGGAGGAAAGTCCGGATCTAGGCTTACAAACGCCCTGGGCGTAAACAAAGTATACAAATCTATAGAGTATTTGCTAATTCTACGCGAAATTCAACTTAAAAAGCATTAAAATGATAAATACTTATCATAATTTCGAAACAAAGTTTTGGAGGAAAGACCGGATCACTAAAATTTCACTAAAAACGGCATATTTTTTTCCAAACTCTAGTGCACGCGTGTTTCTTATCGCAGCGCCGTTCGCGGAATGAAGGGAGAAACAGAATAAAATGGCGGACCAAACTGTGTTGCCACCCGTGATAAATATTGCTTCATTTGCGGTAAATTCGATGCATCCGTTCTTATGTCACATCCGATCTTAGGCGACCCAACCTTATGTTACTAAAGCATGTCAAAGTTATAAGTTATGTTATATATTATGTAATATATTATGTAATATATTATGTAATATACTTACCTATGTAATATTATATACTTAAAGTTTAAACACCATTTCTTGATTTTAAAAAATGGGGTTGGGAGTTGGGACAGCTTTGCATGGACGAGTTTCCAGTTAGTAGATGTTCCTATATCATTATTCATTATATTGTATTGTTTTTATTACTTTTATCTGTATAACCTTCAATCAGCTTTCATTAAATTATTGTATGGTTTAGGGTAGTCCTTATTCCTAACAAAAATATTTTTTTCTTTAATTTCACGGGGCACTACATAATTTGATTCCATACCTTATGAAAGTATTTCAGTATTTTTTTCAATTTTTTAAATGACATTTAAGGGTCGGTGCTAAGGTTTGAATTTTAAATAAAAACTCAAGATCTATACATTTCTTGGATTCTTTTATTAATAAATCAGAACATGAAAAGACGTACAAAAGAGGGGTCGAGGGAAGAGGAGAAAAGAAGTGGTTGCCTATGCGATTTTCACTTGCAGTTAAAATGTGATAAAAACACTTAAATGAACCCACTTAAGCGGCCATACAACGGTTTTCGTTAAACTTTAACAACTGGTAGCGACTAGCGACCTCTAAATCGTAAAAAAAATTAAAAGAAAAAATCTATTTCATATTTAGATGTATATAATCGAATTAGACCAAGATCCCAAAGCGATCTGACATAACTTATTTTTTCTGAAAGATGAAACCTAAAATGATGAAAGATATATAAAAATCAGCCATGTGAATGTAAGTTAAGTAAGTTACTCTTATTTTTAGTTACCTTTCACACTTGATATCTCCATCTCCACAATTACGCAGTTATTCAAAGCAAATGAGACACTACTGAGAGGTTTCATCTTTCGGAAAATAAGTTATGTCATATCGCTCTAGGATCTTGCTCTAAATGACAATGTGCTCCGGCGATAATTCAAAAGTCGAAAAATAAGGACCATCCTAATGGTTATAACTTATAACTTACATTATTATACCTACTTACCTAGTAGGTACCTGCAATAGCAATACACACTGAATTTATTAACTGGGTAATTATTATAGGAAATTACCAACCAATTATTTGGTTAAAACAAACCAAATGAGCCCAAACTCTAGGGGTTTACTAGTAGCCATTATGGAATGCCTGTCTATTTCCCAGCTCCATCATCAGACTCTCCTTACTAAAGCCATGTACCTATTCGATTCGTTAAAACAAACCAAATCAGCCCAAACTTGAGAGGTTTACTAGTAAGTAGTCTTTGTAGAGTGCCTCTATCTATTTCTTAGTTTTATCATCAGATCCTCTTGACGTGCGATGTATTATATTCGACTCGTTAATATACGAACCAAATGAGCTCAAACTCGAGGGTTTAGTAGTGGGTAAGTAGTCTTTGTGGAATGGAATGCCTCTTATCTATTTCTCAGTTTTATCATCAGATCCTCGTGTGATGTTTTTGATCCTAAATTAAACCAAATAAGCCCAAACTCTAGGGGTTTACTAGTAGCCATTATGGAATGCCTGTCTATTTCCTAGCTCCATCATCAGACTCTCCTTACTAAAGCCATGTACCTATTCGATTCGTTAAAACAAACCAAATCAGCCCAAACTCGAGAGGTTTACTAGTAAGTGTCTTTGTGGAGTGCCTCTATCTATTTCTTAGTTTTATCATCAGATCCTCTTCACGTGCGATGTATTCGACTCGTTAATATACGAACTAAATGAGCTCAAACTCGAGGCTTTAGTAGTGGGTAAGTAGTCTTTGTGGAATGGAATGCCTCTTATCTATTTCTCAGTTTTATCATCAGATCCTCGTGTGATGTTTTTGATCCTTAATTAAACCAAATGAGCCCAAACCAAATATGATTTATCTGTTCACAAGTTTTGACTAAATCCAAGATTCGAAGTTCGGACAGGTCGCGCGGCCACTTTAGATATTAGGGATTATGGTTGCTGTCTCCAACCCGCTTCGTGCAAATATTCATAATATCAGAGCAAAATTGACCCAGACTTATTTTAAAGTCGTAATTCTATAGGTAGGTACTTCGAATATTTAATTTGCAAAATTTTCGCTTGGGCCGTTCTCTGTAGACGAATGGCTTAATGTTTTGGCGAACTCAAACATGCCAGTTTAGGTCCATTTCACTCTGAAGTCATTGTGTTTTGATACTCAAATTTCGATCATCGTTGCCACAATGTACACAAAGTCGGCATAAGGCCTCTGATTTTGCAAGATTTCCACTCGAAAAATTGTTTTTCGTAATTTGATGATAATTAAAACAATAATTATGGTATCCACAAAATAATTAATCAATTGAATTTAATTGGTTATATTAAATAATTGGTTGGTAATATTCAAATAAGAATCAAACTTCGTCGACATGGAGTTCGCTCGGAAGAAACCCCTCATAAATGTCACAATCAATCTGTTGAGTAAATAAAGTTTATTCAAGAACTAGCTAATGCCAGCAATTCCGTCCGCGTAGACTCTTACACATCTCGTACAAACTTCTATCCAATATTTAACTCCCTTAGGGGCGGAATTTCCGAAAATCCTGAGTAGGTACGTATTTCTCTGTTTTCTAACCGAAAGCCCATATATCGATTTTCATCGATATAACTTGAAAGACAACGTAAAAAATGATGGACTATCATACCAATCTTCAGACTCCATTCCTTATAACTTACTTTGTGGGGGGTAGAATTTTCAAAAATCCTGAAACACGAAATCTTTATTCTTAACTGAAAGCCCAAATTTCATGGACATAACTTGAAAAGTGACGTGGAAAATGATGGACTCTCATGCAAACCTTCATCCCCTACTTAATCCACTTGGAGGTGGAATTTCTAAAAATCTTGAAACACGTAATTCTCTATTTTAAAAACAGAAGCCTATTTAGGGAAATTGGTACCTATTTAGGTACCAATTTTCATGGATGAATCAATTACCATGGATATAACTTGAAAAATTAGGGCCTTTCATATAAACTTCCAACTCCCGTTTAACCCCCCATAGGGATAGCTAATAATCCGTTCTTAGTGAGCGCCTACATCATAAAAGGAACCTACTTTCAAAGTTTCAAGTTTCTAACTAATGTGTTAGTTAAAGTGGTTTAGGCTGTGAGTTGATAGATCCAGTCAATCAGGACAAGACGTTTTATAAGGATAGATTAAACTTCTAAAAGAATAGATGAAAGACAGTAGTTCTATACCTACCACTACTGAATGGTAGGGGTTGTTCAACCTGTTCAAAAATTTTAAGGAAATCTCAAACTATGTACATTCTGAAACATTCAACAAAAATTAAAATATTCATTGTTAAGTTCCTAAAATATAGACTCCAGATAGATATGTTGCATCCTGTTGTATTGTCATAAACTAAAATATACATAATATAATATTATATTGTCTTCTACGCTCTCGCTATTCATATTTATTTTTACCATTTTTAATGCTTCATACTTTTTCCCACACCTTTATATCACTGTCCTGTGCCAGCATCGAAGTTACAAGTTACCAGATAACTTAAACCCCTTCATCTCTTCCAGCTATGGCCGAGTCCAGAATGTCAAGTTATTGGGTCGAATGGAGAGCGCGAGTGCGAGTTGTAACGCGAGTGCTAATAGCGGTGTCTGTGCCACTGTTGCATTTATGGACATCAAGTCTGCGTCGAAGGCACATAACGTGGAGCACGTACTGGACGAAAGAACTCTTACCACGGAGTATTACGAGCCAGCCGCGATACCACCGACCGCGGGCGCGCCCTCCGCCGGCTCTTCACCCGCCGGCTCCGGTTACTCAGGTTCTTCATCCTCCGTGAATTCCGCACCTGCTCCCGTCTCCGCCTCGCGTTACCACCTCCCGTGAGTATAGCTTTTCCTTAGCTACTTATAGCCATCTGTTAGTATCACTTTCAATGTTTCACAACTGCGAGGTTACTAATATTCCTCTGTCCCCTCCGACTAAGTATGAAGTTTAGAAGTAGGAATTATGTAGTAGTATCTGTATGACTTTGACCTGCTGTCGTTTGGATTTTAGTCCGCCCATTAAATTAATTTTATTTACAGTAATTAAACTAACTATAGATCGACCAGAATCTCATGAAAAATAGGGAAATTAAATTTTGTAGTAAGCAACACTAGGTTAACTCGGCTGCCCTAGTGATAAACAAAGTAATTACATTCAGAACACCTTACCTGGGATCGTTTCACGAAACGAAAAATCAAGCAACTGCATTTTAAATACAAAAACAAAGTAATCAACATCCAATTACTTTGTTTTTGTGTTGTGCTTGTTGTTTATTTGGTTTTTGCATTTATATTCCGGGTTAGTGAGTGCAAATACTTTGTTTGGGCAATTTAAATTTCAGAAAAAGTATCAAGTTATTTGAAATATTAAACTGTGGTAAAAAACTACTCGACATAAAACTTTTGTTAATGCAAAAAGTCAATTTCACAAAAAATTACAGTTACTTTGTTTATCGCTAGGGCAGCCGTAGAGTTGCTAACCTTGGAATTTCATTTCCCTATTTTTCATGAGATTCTGGTCGATCTATATCTACCTACTATCATTTTTAATAAAACATCATGTTTGATAAAAACAATATTCTTTTGTGTAGAGATACGGACGTATACCTACTCTATATGCGATAGGCTTAAAGATCGAATTCTCTCATAGATTGAATAAACAGCACACAATGTGTTGCAGCGTACCTTTAAAACCTCCAGAACGCGTTATTCGTGTACACTTAAAAACAGCTATTGCGGCAGTGCCGCTTCATGCGAGTAGTTGCCAGTGCAATAGATTATAAATGTTTAAATCGAGCAGCTGATCGGTCTAGTCTTGTATATATCTCGCACTCGCGGCTGGGCGATCCATACAAAATCTATGGAAGGCTTGCATTAGGAACAGCTTTTTCCTTGCGGGATTCCGAATGCACATACCACAATATCTTGCAATTAGTTGCTAATGTACAGAATGACCCGCAAGCTTATCGCAAGATAATAAAATATCTATAAAATAAATAAAAATCGCCTAAATAAAATTGTAGGAATTTAAAACGATATAGCGAGCTTTCTAGCTTCGCACTTTCAAAACACAGGGGAAGGATAGAAAGGGCTAATGATAGCCCTTTTTGCGTTGCGTTGATTTGCGTTGGCTCCGTTCCGATCGCGTTCAAGCTTTTTCTACAACGCATTGTGGTCTAATATCATATAAATCGTGGTTTTAGTTTGCTCACAACGCATTGTGGTTAATTCTGATTTCTGTTGTTAACAATTCTCTAAACTAAACTAAAATGACAGGTCTAAATCTATTGCTATCCTTTTCCGCAGTGAGCACTGTGAAAGAGATAGGAATAAATTTAGACCTGTCATTTTAGTTTAGTTTAGAGATTGTGAAAACAGAATTGGCCACATTGTCGCCGTTCGTTTTAAATGTCGCGGTCGTAGCAAAAATAACGCGTTTCGGGTGTTTAAAGATGCTGATTGTGAGCTGTTTTCTCGCTTAATGAGTGTTGCGGTATTTGATCCTTACGTATATTATTAATTAAAATCAATTAGAAAATAACATTTAAATAATTTATTATCCCATGTTTAAAATTATTATGTTGTTTACAAGAAAATGTTCTTCGTTGATTGTGTCCTTTCAGTTTAGTAGAAATAGATTTTATCCATTACAATGGTACCGGCAGATGGCTTTTAATATTTTCTGCTGCGACGATCCTTTTGACGGTATTTGTCGCTTGGTGTATTCCTCATTACAATATGTCAACGAATAAAAACTTGTAAAATAATTACAAAAATATAAAAATGCTTCAATGCTTGCAAATTTGTGGTGATTTTTGTTCATAGATTAATAATATAGATTAAGCATGTCCGTCAATTAGTCTTCGCACCAAATATGGATGCCGCCGCCGCCGCCATGACAGTGAATCTGTGACCATCTCATGGATTGCAGTGTTAAATTTGGATTGCAGTGGGGGAATACCCGATACAGTGACAGTGAAGTGGCTAAGTGTTAGTGAGTTTACAAATGCGTGCTTTGTAGTGTGCAGTGTTTTCGGATACATTGTACGAATATTGTCAAGATCGCAACGTGTCAGATCACTGTGGCTGGCGGCGGATCCAACACCGTTTTATGTATGCACCTTGTTATTAACGCTAATGTTATTGATCTGTGTTTCTACTTGTTTAACACATTTTGAAACATGTCTAACTCAAGGCTTTATTTGTTTATCTTGTCTTGACTGTTACATCTTGTTGATAATATGTTTTATTTATTTTTACGTCAACTGCGTTTACATCTACTTGCAAATTAGTTGGAGCTTTAGGTATAGTATATTTTTGTAGGGCCATTTCAGTTACATACTGCATACTGTTAACGGCTGATGAGACGAAGCAAGAAATCGAAAAAAGCGACCGGAATTGATCTAAGGATAGGCTGTATATTTTTTTTCGTTATGATATCGCCAGAGCATAAACATTTTTCGCCACTCAGTAATTTAAAGAGACTGGAAAAAGTGTTAACTAGTGATATTTTAGAGTATTCCACAACTCAGTGTGGCTAATTCTGTTGTACACAAATCTCTAAACTAAACTAAAATGACAGGTCTAAATTTATTCCTATCTCTTTCATATTGCTCACTGCGGAAAAGGATAGCAATAGATTTAGACCTGTCATTTTAGTTTAGTTTAGAGATTTGTGCCTTTAGTCCACGTTCGTAACTGAACTTTCGTAACCAGTTACGAACATGGAATTTTTTTCTTCCTTTGATAACCAGCTACGAAAACAGAATTAATATGTCGTTTTCGTAACCAAGTTTCGTAACCAGCTACGAACATGGATTTTTTTTTCTTTCTTTGATAACCAGCTACGAAAACAGAATTAATATGTCGTTTTCGTAACCAAGTTTCGTAACCAGCTACGAAAGAAGATTTTTTATTTCCATTTTCGTACCTACCTGGTTATTAATTAAGAAAAAGACCACTTGTTAATACCTGTATTCTACTTGCATATGTCGGTCAAAAAGCATTATAAATCTATTATTATCATATGCAGCTAGCCTAGCTAGACTGATTAACACTGGCTAGTATAAATATACTATCATATTAAATGTCATATTGAATGACATTCAAAAGTCGAGTCCGCATCATGACTTCGAAATATGTTACGCCGAATGTTTATAATAACGTATAACGTGATGACGAAAGCACATTATAACGTTTATCGTAACAACGAAAATATGTGATAACGTATCACGCAATAACGAATGCACGTTATAACGAAAAACATCATACCGAACTACGCGCCTCGAAATAACTTAGGGATGGCCCTTTTCAGGGTGCCGTACCCAAAGGGTAAAAACGGAGTCCTATTAATGTAACTCTGCTGTCTGTTTGTCCGTCTATCTGTCTATACGCCGGTCACATGTCTCTAGCTCATAGACGAAATGAGTTACAAACCTGAAATTTTGGTACATATTTTGTGTAAAACGTTGACGCAAAACCAAATATTAAATTAAAAATTGAAAGAAATTATTTTTCAGGGAGCATACATGAAAAAGGAGCCGGATTTTTTTTTTTGGGTTTTTGTTTCACGGTTAGCTGCGATATCTAGCTTGGAAATTAAATATTTCTTACACCCAAAATATTATGTTGTTCATAATTATGTACAGAACCCTAAAAGAGCGAGGCCCAATTCACACTTGGCCGGTTTTTTTTTTAAATTCAATGTTTGGTTTTGGGTCAATGTTCTACACAAATACCAAAATTTCAGGTTTGTAACAATGTCTGTTGTCTACGTAATGTACGTGTATGTAACGTGATGTAGTTCGTCTACGTGCTAGACACCTGTGACCGGCGGACAGACAAACAGACAGCAGAGTTACTTTAATAGGACTCCGTTTTTACCCTTTGGGTACGGCACCCTAAAAAGTGCCATCCCTAAGTTATTTCGAGGCGCGTAGTTCGGTATGATGTTTTTCGTTATAACGTGCATTCGTTATTGCGTGATACGTTATCACATATTTTCGTTGTTACGATAAACGTTATAATGTGCTTTCGTCATCACGTTATACGTTATTATAAACATTCGGTGTCGTATTATTCGGCGTAACATATTTCGAAGTCATGATGCGGACTCGACTTTTAAATGTCATTCAATATAATTCAATATGACATTTAATATGATAGTATATTTATGCTAGCCAGTGTTAATCAGTCTAGCTAGGCTAGCTGCATATGATAATAATAGATTTATAACGCTTTTTTACCGACATATGCAAGTAGAATACAGGTATTAACAAGTGGTCTTTTTCTTAATTAATAACCAGGTAGGTACGAAAGCGGAAATAAAAATCTTCTTTCGTAGCTGGTTACGAAACTTGGTTACGAAAACGACATATTAATTCTGTTTTCGTAGCTGGTTATCAAAGGAAGAAAAAAAAATCCATGTTCGTAGCTGGTTACGAAACTTGGTTACGAAAACGACATATTAATTCTGTTTTCGTAGCTGGTTATCAAAGGAAGAAAAAAATTCCATGTTCGTAACTGGTTACGAAAGTTCAGTTACGAACATGGATTAAAGGGATTTGTGTACAACAGAATTAGCCACATTACCACTCTAAAAATACTACTAGAGTCATTTCAATTTGGTATGCGTTTTTGTGGGTATGTGCGCTCAAAAAATATAATAACTCGTCTACAATATATTCTCGGAACTCGGATACAATATTCTCCATCGTAAGACACCTTGTAAAATGTTAAAATAACTCGATCAAACGCGTTTCAGAATAAAAAAAAATCGCTTAAAAAAATTTAAAACTACAGCTTTTTGCTGCATTTTGCAAAAAACAAGGTTAAGACCACATTGTTTGATATTAAATCGATAGCTTTTGAGATAATCAACAAAACGACATAAAATTACTGTAAGTTACTTACTTTTGGAGATAATATTATTGTTTAAACAAAACATAAGCCCATCTATCTATAATAATATAAAGAGGCTTGTCCTGATTGACTGACTGGCTGACTGATCATCAACGCACAGCGTAAACCACTGAAGCTAGAAACTTGAAATTTTCACAAAAGTTTCCTCTTCACACTAAAGAAAGGATTATTGCAAATTCCACCCTTAAGAGGGTTAAATAGGGGATGAAAGTTTGTATGAAAGTCCGTCATTTTTCAAGTTATATCAATGAAAATTTGTATTTAGGTTTTCGATTAAAAATAAATAATTACGTATTTAAGGAATTTTGGAAAAACTACCCCCAAGTGGGTTAAATGGAGGATGAAAGTATGTATGAAAGAAAGTCCGTCATTTTTTAAATTATATCAATGAAAATCGGTATTTGTACTGTAGGTGTTTGTTTGGAAATTGCACCCCCAAGTGGGTAAAATAGGGGATGAGATTTGTATGAATTCACGCGGACGAAGTCCGAACATCAGCTAGTAATAATATAAAGTAGCTTGTCCTGACTGACTGTCCTGAAAGTCAAAATGTGTACTTAGCTGTAATTCATTATCGCGTAGTCAAAAGGTATCCTATATGCTATTATGTAGTATGAACTTAAATCATGCCAAGTTTAATTTCAATCCATTCAGTAGTGTTTGCGTAATACATGCACAAACATACAGACAAACAGACAAAATTTTCAAAAACAGCTTTTTTACGTTTTATTACTTATACCTTACGTCTCTCACTTCTTTTTTTTGCAAATATCTTTAATGGACAGGCACAGCAAGTCTATGGTTTTAATCTATGTATAGACTAAGCACCTGCCGAGTGCACGCCTGCCTCACTGCATCTTTGTCTGTCAAATGGAATTGCGCGCGCAACACTTTTCTGTCACTTTCAACACTCGCACAGAAAATTTTATATCTTAAAATCCAGACAACCATGATTTAGCACCACTTTTGACCAGGCAACCAAATACAGTTCGATTGGGAATAAAATAATCTTTCATTTGACATATAATTCGTTTAAATAACAGATGAGGGTATAAATTTCTAAGACGGGATCTCCAACTATGAACTAAATACAAATTTTGATTTCCATCCCCACTCCCAAGGAAATCGTGCTGAACAAGACACAGACAGACAAAAATCAAAAAGTACAGTTTTGGCTTAAGTATCAATTAATTGGAAGTCATCTTTTAGTTATTTATCTATACTTCTATACTTACTAATAAATAAAATTGAAGTGTCTGTCTGTAATTTCGAAATAACTATCTCATATTAAGCTCATATGGTTATTTGAACGGTACCTTAACCGAATCATACGTTTTTAAAATTTTTATCTGTCTGTCTGTCTGTCTGTTTGAACGGCCTAATCTTCGGAACGGCTGAACCGATTTTGACGGGACTTTCACATTCAAGTAGAGAATTAACTAGGGAGTAACATAGGCTACTTTTTTAACAGACTTTCGAAAAAGGAGGAGTTGTGTTTTTCTACCTATGTACACCGATATCTCCGAGATTTCTGTAATTTTTCCGATTTGCGTATTTTTTTTTAATCAATAGAGAAACATTGCGACACTGTCCTACAAAAAATTTGGATTCCAACTTCTCAATCCTGATGCTGGGGACGATCCCCAAAACTAATGGGATTTAGGAACTATTGGTTATTTATATTGATATTGAGGGTACCAATTAAAGACTATCGTTGAATGAACTCGAGTAGGTACATATCCAACTCCTCAACCCTGATGCTGTAAGGAATTGCATTGTGAAATCGTAGGGATCCCACGGAATTTTTCCGTTTTGGGGATGGGTTACTACAGTTAGGCTACTTTTTGTTCTGGAAAATCAAAAGTTCCCACGTGATTTTTAAAAACCTAAATCCACGCGGGCGAAGCCGTGGGCATTATCTAGTCTATCTATCTATAATCTATACTTCTATACTAATAAATAAAATTGAAGTGTCTGTCTGTAATTTCGAAATAACTACCTCATATCAAGCTCATATGGTTATTTGAACTGTACCATAACCGAATCAAACGTTTTTAAAATTTTTGTCTGTCTGTCTGTCTGTCTGTCTGTTTGAACGGGCTAATCTTCGGAACGGCTGAACCGATTTTGACGGGACTTTCACATACAAGTAGAAAATTAACCAGGGAGTAACATAGGCTACTTTTTTAACTGACTTTCAGAAAAGGAGGAGTTTTGTTTTTCTACCTATGTACACCGATATCTCCAAGATTTCTGAACCGATTTGCGTAATTCTTTTTTTAATCCATAGAAAAACATTGCGACATTGTTCTATAAAAAAATTGGGTTCCAACTCCTCAATCCTGATGCTGTAGGGGACCCTGATCCCCAAAACTAATGGGATTTAGGAACTGTCGGTTATTTAAATTGATATTGGGGGTACCAATTAAAGACTTTATCGTTGAATGAACTCAAGTAGGTACACTCCTCAACCCTGATGCTGTAAGGAATTGCATTCCGAAATCGTGGGGACCCCACGGGATTTTTCCGTTTTGGGGATGGATAGGCTACTTTTTGTTCTAGAAAATCAAAAGTACACACGGGATTTTTAAAAACCTAAATCCACACGGGCGAAGCCGTGGGTATCATCTAGTAATATAATAAAACTGTAACAGATCCAATTCTGTACATTGAAGATATTTTGAATTTTTTATTTGAGGGCACTTTATAATCGATACTGAAGCCAAAACTGCAATTTTTTTTCATTTTTGTCTGTCTGTCCGTCTGTCTGTCTGTCTGTATCTTGGCTGCGCATCACACCGAAACCCACTGAATGGATTCGAATGAAACTTGGTACGATTTGAGTTTAAGTATACTCCGAGGTAGGACATAGGATACTTTTTATCCCGAAATTCAGCACGGTTCCCTTGGGAGAGGGGATGAAAGTTAAAACGTGTATTTAGCTGTAATTCATTAACGCGTAGTTCGATTTCACTTTTTTTCAATTAAAGCTCATATTAATTATTAATTAAACAAATAGGTAGCATGCGTTTGCCACAAAAAGTCAAAATGACCAAATTGTTACTTTGGCCCTTATACGTAAGAGCCCTCGATTTACTTAGTAGATAAATAAAATTATGATGATAATGAGAGAGTAACTTAAAAACGTATCGGGTATCTATCACATCACTATAAAAATGGAGTTGGCAACATTATTTTACGGAATGACATTATGAAACGTCATTGTACTGCAAATAATTAAAAGTTGAATCATAGTACACCGTCATCAGGTACAAAATACAGAAATCCTTGGGGGGGTTGAGTATTCGCTTTTATTACCCTGCCACACACTAGCGAGGAAAGGAGGCATACGTACAATCTAGTCGTCATAAAAGGTAAAAAAATCGAAAAATTACTCTCGGAGAAACGCGTGACTCTCTTTCCCCGGCGCATTTAAGACTTTCTTGTATTTTAATTTTGGCTTCTTTGTTAGTTCGCGGTAAGAACATCCTATGCGCCCTTTAAATAGCGTCGCTTACCCCTTTCTGCGAGAGTTGACTTGTTAACCTTATAAGACAACTAAGGAAAACCAGACTTTAATGTTGCAACAATACCCGTCAAACACAAGTCATACTCGAGGTACATAGGTACCTCTTTTTCTTCTTCCTTCCTCTTTTTCTTTCCTTGCTAGCTCCCATGACTTGACGAGTGTGTGGCAGGGGAAGTAGGACAATTTCATTCCGATAGAAATTTTAATTTGCCATGACACAAAGTAAGTGTAAAAACATTTATTAAGTCAAGATAATTACACAATGAATTTCTTAATGACAAACACAAAGGCATGGAAGCAATCAATCGGTTTTACATTCAGCTGCTGACCACAATCACAATCAGCTGCTGGGTCTTCTCAGCAGAATCTGCTTTCTGAACCGGTGGTAGAATCTATACTACGGGAGGTGGATGTCCGATTGAAAAAGTCATTTTATACCGACTGGAAATATTGTTAACAATAATAGTTCAGACCTAACCCATCACAGCTCCGAACGTCAGCTGCCGCACCAGTGGTGAAGTTAAGAGTGAGAGGATGTGAAAGTGCTTAAAAATCAAAGCGCTCCGAGTGATTTTATCCCGGAAAAAAATGGTCTTAAATCATTGTTCCGATCATTTTTGATACAGAAACGATCGTCAGCTGCACCGCCGAGGGTGGGTTATACGTCCGCTACGCGCATGAAGTGCATTAAAATTTTGACAAATAAAGTTATTTTATACCTTATGAAATTTATGCAGTAGAATTTCCACACTTTTAAAATACTAAAAAAAATCATCAGCTGCACTTCTGGTGGGGGAAAGACCGTCAGTCAGCGTGATAAACATTTTGCGCGCTCAGTGCATTTAGCCTAGTAAATCTAAGAAAAACATCCTATAGTTTTGAAAATTGGCCAGATGTATTTTTCGGGCCTTCTTCTTGAATATATCCGAAAATCCCATATGGGGGTTGCATAACCAGCCGCCATTTTTAATTTTGTCCCTTTTTTCGGTTTTTTTCTCATATCACGAAAATCTCTACAAATAGCATTATAATTACTTCTGACAAAAGTTTTAGTATATAATTTGCCATAAATGTAGTCTCTTGCATTTTTACTCTAAGTTTATTACTTTAGGAGCTATAGGGTATGTTAGGTCTCTTTTGCGTTTCTCTTGCTCATATCTCGAAAATTTTTACGAATAGTATTATAATTACTTCTGACAAAAGTTTTTGTATAAAATTTTCTACAAATTTGGTTCCGTTCATTTTTACTCTAAGTTTATTACTTTAAGAGCTATAGGGTGTTTAAGTTAATATTTGAGGTCCTTTTTTTGGTTTTATGCTCATATCTCGAAAATCTCTACGAATAGCATTGTAATTACTTCTAAAACAGTTTTAACATAAAATTTTGCACAAATTTGGTTTTGTTCATTTTTACGCTAAGCTTACTGCTTTAGGAGTTATAGGGTGTTTAAGTTAATATTTGAGGTCCCTTTTTCAGTTTTTTGCTCATATCTCGAAAATCTCTAAGAATAACATTTTAATAACATTTGACAAAAGTTTTTACATAAAATTTTCTATAAATTTGGTCCTATTCATTTTTACGCTAAGCTTATTACTTTAGGAGCTACAGAGTGTTAAAGAGACAGAGAGATAAACTAGTATAAATTAAAAATTAAAAAAAATCAGCCAAGTGCGAGTCGGGCCTCGCTCACAGGGTTCCGTACATAATTATGAACAATATAATATTTTGGATCTAAGAAATATTTAATTTCCGAGCTAGACATCGCAACAAACCGTGAAAGAAAAACCCAAAAAAATGTTCGTTTATTTGGGTCACAGCTTATAAACTATTTAATAAATCGTTGTTTTCAGTATTTGTTGTTTAAATAGAGCATATAGTACATAATATACTGAAATATCATATTCCCAACTAGTTTAGTTTTTGAGATAGCCCCCGTCACAAAAATGGTCTAAAACTGACAACTTTGATGGCCTCCCATTCCCTTATTCTTTGAGATAAAAATTAAAAAAATATATATTTGTACTCTACTTAATGAGCTCTAAACAAGCTAGGGTAAAGAAATTTTTTTTTTCCGGCTCCTTTTTCATGTATGGGAGCCCCCCTGAAAAATAATTTAATTCAATTTCTAATTCAATATTTGATTTGAGGAGCGTTGTTTCAAATCGTATTTTGTCCATAGTAATCAAAATAAGAGATTTCGTTGTATATGGCCTTAAAATGCAAGAATAACTAACTTAGCAAAAGTTAGTGCATAAAAACCGAATTTGTCAAGTAAATAATCGAATGTCAAAATGAGGCGCTGTTTCAAAATATGTTTTGTCCGTGTGAAGTGGTGTTTCAAAACATAGTCTGTCCACTTGTTAGCAAAATAACAATTTATTATGGTCTGTCTGTGGCGGCAAACTGTACGATTATTTAAATAATGCCCTGTTTCACCACCTTCTGATAAGTAAGGTAAGTATCTACAACTTTTGTCTTTGTCATTTGACATAATCCGAAAATCCGACACATCAGAAGGTGGTGAAACAAGCCCTTAGTAATTTAAACAAAATTGTTTTAATATTGTTGCACAAGCATGGAGCAAGGAGTCCTAGTAGGAAATCATTCAGTTGGCTCAAGAAAAAAAGACACAAAACACCAAAACAAAGAGGCGAGGAATATTTAAATTATCGTTTTATTGTTTCTTTGTACTATTATACGACTCTAACTGTATTTTATCAGCAGTTATAAGATTCTGGCTACAATATGAATTTATTTTGTTTCAGTTATGAAATAAAGGAACCTGAACTGAACAATTTTGTCATTCATAATTCCATGCATTCATAATAACTCAAGATTTAATATGTGTTGTGCTATATATAAATTTGATTTAATACAGTGAAAACATTATTTTATGCATACTCTGTGCATAAAATATAGGCCATAAGCGTTTTTTTATTTTTTAGTAGGTATTATTGGACAAAATATGAATCATTTCCTTGTACATAATATGCTTTGAAAATAAACCAGTGTTTCAAAATGTATTATGTCCATAAACGAGTGTTTCAAAATGTATTGTGTCCATACAAATGGTTCAAAACATATTTTGTCCAATATTTATGCTTAATCTATAATATAATAAAACTGTAACAGATCCAATTCTGTACACTGAAGATATTTTGAAAATTTTTATTGGAGGGCACTCTATAATCGATACTGAAGCCAAAACTGTAATTTTTTTCATTTTTGTCTGTCTGTCTGTCTGTCTGTCTGTCTGTCTGTCTGTCTGTCTGTCTGTCTGTCTGTATCTTGGCCGCGCATCACGCCGAAACTACTGAATGGATTCAAATGAAACTTGGTACGATTTGAGTTTATACTCCGAGGTAGGACATAGGATACTTTTTATCCCGAAACTCAGTACGGTTCCCTTGGGAGAGGGGATGAAAGTTAAAACGTGTATTTAGCTGTAATTCATTAACGCGTTGCTCGATTTCACTCATTCTTTTTTTGTTAGAAAGGTAGTACTTTATATATTGTCCCGTAAATATTTCAAGGTCATAGGTTTTTTAGTTCAGAAATGACAGCCATTACAACCCTCAGTATTGGGTTCAAATAACTTGGGACCCGGATTTTTGAACGTACGGCTTATTTTAAATTGGTGTGCGTTTAAATTTATGTTTGTCGGTTTGTCTATTTGTTCCAGCTAATCTCCGAAACGGCTGGATCGATTTTAATGGAACTTTCAATGTTATAAGGAGTAACTTAGGTTACATTTAGTTTAGGTACATAAAAGAATTATGGGATCCGATCCGATCCTATATAAAACCTATAAACACGCGAACGAAGTTGCGGGGGTCAGCTAGTTAACTTAATAAAAAACTATGGAACACTATTTGTTTTTTTATTCAGACATGCTATATTATGCTTTATATTTAGCATGGTAAAATTTCTACATATAATTTTAAGAAAAAGGCATAAATTAAAAACGGCTATTTTTGAAAAATACACATTTTTGGACAAAATGAGTTTTGAAAAAACGCTCCTCATTTTGGGTTAACGTTTTACACTAAATACCAAAATTTCAGGTTTGTAACTCATTTCGTCTGCGAGCTAGAGACCTGTGACCGGCGGACAGACGGACAGACAGACAGACAGACAGACAGACAGACAGCCAGCCGAGTGACATTAATAGGGCTCCGTTTTTACCCTTCGGGTACGGAACCCTAAAAACCCCCGACATTCGCTATTTTGTGGTGGCGGCTATCTTGGACTGATTTTCATCAAACATAGATGAGAACACTTCCGACTAATTCACCTTTCAAACAAAAACCGCAATGCGGTTTTTTTTGTTTGAAGTGCGTAAAAATGAACAGGACCAAATTTGTAGAAAATTTTATGTTAAAACGTTTGTCAGAAGTAATTAAAATGTTATTCGAAGAGATTTTCGATATATGAGCAAAAAACTGAAAAAGAGACCTCAAATATTAACTTAAACACCCTATAACTCCTAAAGTAGTAAGCTTAGCGTAAAAATGAACAAGACCAAATTTGTACAAAATTTTATGTAAAAACTTTTTCAGAAGTAATTACAATGCTATTCATAGAGATTTTCGAGATATGAGCATAAAACCAAAAAAAAGAACCTCAAATATTAACTTAAACACCCTATAGCTCTTAAAGTAATAAACTTAGAGTAAAAATGAACGGAACCAAATTTGTAGAAAATTTTATACAAAAACTTTTGTCAGAAGTAATTATAATACTATTCGTAGAAATTTTCGAGATATGAGCAAAAGAAACGCAAAAGGGACCTAAAATACCCTGTATCTCCTAAAGTAATAAACTTAGAGTAAAAATGCTAGAGACTACATTTGTGGCAAATTGTATATTAAAACTTTTGTCAGAAGTAATTATAATGCTATTTGTAGAGATTTTCGTGATATGAGAAAAAAACCGAAAAAAGGGACAAAATTAAAAATGGCGGCTGGTTATGCAACCCACATATGGGGTTTTCGGATATATTCAAGAGGAAGGCCCGAAGAATACATTTGGCCAATTTTTAAAACTATAGGATATAGTATTTTTATAGATATAATATTTTTCCTAGATTTACTAGGCTAAATGCACTGAGCGCGCAAAATGTTTATCACGCTGACTGACGGTCTTTCCCCCACCAGAAGTGCAGCTGACGATTTTATTTAGTATTTTAAAAGTGTGAAAATTCTGCTGCATAAATTTCATAAGGTATAAAATAACTTTATTTGTCAAAATTTTAATGCACTTCATGCGCGTAGCGGACGTATAACCCACCCTCGGCGGTGCAGCTGACGATTGTTTCTGTATCAAAAATGATCGGAACAATGATTTAAGACCATTTTTGTCCGGGATAAAATCACTCGGAGCGCTTTGATTTTCAAGCACTTTCACATGCTCTCACTCTTAACTCCACCACTGGTGCGGCAGCTGACGTTCGGAGCTGTGATGGGTTAGGTCTGAACTATTATTGTTAAAATTTCCAGTCGGTATAAAATGACTTTTTCATTCGGATATCCACCTCCCGTAGTACTAGACTTGTCATAAGAGCCACAAATTGGCCTACGTGCCTCGACAATAAACAATGAAATAAATAATTTTGAATTTTGACTAACACAACGGAACAACAAAATATCGCCTATGCTCCTACCGTGCAAATTATGCTCAGTGATCTGATGCTTCCTTAACCTCTCGACTGATATCTACCTAATATTCATACTTTTCCCATCCTCCACATGTCACCTTGCCCCCCTTTGCCCATCACTAACAGTTCTCGACCGGGAGCGATCAGTTTAGTTTCCAGTTCCTTAGTGAACTAGGTCGCTCTTTTAGTTCACTAGTTCCCGTTTTAACCAGAGAAAGGCTTAAGCAAGTTAAGAGCAGGCCACATTGGGAGCGACGAAGCGAAACAATGTTCGTTCATGTCGCTAGACTATGAGAGCCCGTTCGCATCTTAGTTTTTAGAATTCCGTATCCAAAGAGTAAAAACGGAGCCATATTAATGTCACTCTGTTGTCTGTCTGTTCGCCGGTCACAGGTCTCTAGCTCGTAGACGAAATGATTTACAAACCTGAAATATTGGTATTTGGTGTAAAACGTTGATCCAAAACCAAATATTGAATTAAATTATTTTTCAGAAAACATGAAAAAGGAGCCGGAAAATATTTTTTTTTTCTTAACCTAGCTTGTGGGGTATAATTGATTAGATCTCATTGAGTAAAGTATGAGTACATATAATATAATTTTTTAATTTTTTGCTTTAAAAATAAGAAAATGCGGGGCCATCGAAGGCAGTTTTAGACCATTATTGTGACGGGGGCTATCTTAAAAACTAAACCAGTTAGGAATATGAAATTTCGGTATATCATGTACTATAAATACTGTATTTAAACAACAAATACTGAAAACAACGATTCATAAGACATAAAGTAAGCTGTGACCAAAACAAACGAACATTTTTTGGGGTTTTCTTTCACGGTTTGTTGCGATGAAATCATGCTCGGAAAATAAATATTTTTTACACCCAAAATATTATGTCGTTCATAATTATGTACGGAACCTTAAAAGAGCGAGACCCGATTCGCACTTGGCCGGTTTTTTGAAATTAATACTTTTTATTCCGCTAAGGTAATTCAGGAAGTTTAAAGAAGTTATTGCAGGTATCTGTCTAACACTTTCTACTATATCCTTTTAAAAATAAATCTTATACTTGTAGTAAATAAAAATAATGCAGGTGATAGCCTAGTGGTTAGGACGACCGACATCGGAGGTCGTGGGTTCGATCTCGGGGCACGGGGCACCTCTAACTTTCGGAGTTATGTGCATTTTAATTATTTAAATATCACTTGCTTTAACGGTGAAGGAAAACATCGTGAGGAAACCTGCATGCCTGAGAGTTCTCCATAATGTTCTCAAAGGTGTGTGAAGTCTGCCAATCCGCTTGGCCAGCGTAGTAGACTATGGCCAAAACCCTTCTCACTCTGAGAGGAGACCCGTGCTCTGTAGTGAGCCGGTAATGGGTTGATCATGATGAAATAAAGATAAAATAAAATGATTGATAATGTGATGATGAGAATCATTCAAATCATTCACTTTTACCCCATCCCTATTTTTTTTTTTCGTCAAAAAGTAGTAGTAGTAGTAATTCGGTAGTAATTTTTTTTCCAGGTGTCGGATCGATGAGGACTTTTCACGTTTCATTTAAATAATAGTGTTTTGAACAATCCTACCAATTTTCAGCCAGGTGTGAATTATTGTAACCTTGGAAGTCTAAATTGACCGGATTATAGGTAAATGTAAATAAAATAATGTCCGGACATATTTTGACAAGTACCTAAGTTTCTACTCCGTATTTTTTTAATGCCTTGATGAGTATTGCCATTAGAACGACTTTTTTTCTCGCCACCCCCCTTCAATATAAATTCACAAAATACAGTTATGGTAGGGGAGCCGACGATGTTAAATGTGGATTTACTCTAGCGTCGTCTGGACCGATTAGATTTTGTAGATTAGTTAATAGGAAGAATAAAAGGTTATATAATATTTCCCCTTTCAGTGGTGGGGAAACTTGGAAAGCGTCTAGCTGCACGCTCTAGTCATGACCCAAGATATTTTTTCTGTTTTGTCAATTGTCTCCAAGATATTAATTAAGTCCGATCTATATCTGTGAAGCCAGCTGTGTCTTCATCAGTATAATGGTATTTTAAAAAATGTTGGGCATAGAGCATATTTTAGTGTTCAATATTTTACTAATTTTTAAAAATTAACAAAAAAGGTTTGTTTATAATTTTTCTTATTGTTTGATTATTTAGATAACTAAAATTGATATCTAGATTTAATTCTCATTTTGAAAATTTGAAAGTGAATTGTTTGTTATTATAGCTTGGCATTTCAGGTGATATTTATTCTACAAGTTTGGAAAGGGCATGTTTCTTGGTTCGTCCTTGTAAGTCAAACAAAAGTCAAATGTAAACCGATGGTATTTGGTGTTTGAGATCATCATAATACGTAGAGCGCTCAATAAAAAGTGACAATGCATATGTTGCCGATAACTTTTATTAAATGTAATTTTATGATTCGATAGTCGCCTTTTACCATTAAAACTTGAAATAGATATCTTTTTTCTAAACTTAAAATTCTCTTGATAGGTTCTATCATATAAAGTGATTAGGACTGAGTCAGATTCAAAAACATATTTTTAGTTAGAACTAGGAGATGTCCGCGACTTCATCCGCGTGGATTTAGGTTTTTAAAAATCCCGCTGAAACTCTTTGTTTTTCCTAAATTTCTTTGAGCTCAATACATTACTAAAACCTGTTAAAAGTGGCGCATCAAAAATCGATTATTAAGATTTTCATCATGGATTTAAATATTTTTGCGTGGAACTAAATCTTAAAAAATAAAACTAGCGGTTGCCCGCGACTGCGTCCGCGTGAAGTCATACAAATCTCAAACAAACTTTTATAGTTAGACTTAAGTATTTCTCTATTTTATAACCCAAAGTCTAAATAATACTGATTTTCATGGATATAACCTGAAAAATAACGCACTTTTATACAAACCTTCATCCCCTATTAAACCAGGGTTCGAGGACATATATCAAGATATATATCGGATATATATCCGATATATATGGGCATTTCTCTACTAACTGGAAACTCGTCCATACAAAGTTGTCCCGACTCTATTTTTTTTGAAAATTAAGAAATGATATATATTTTTCGAGAAGTAGTAATGAAGTAAATACTAATCCCCAAAAAACAATTGAAATTTTGACAAATTTTTTTTTGTATGAAAAAAATAATTTTTTCGTATTATTATTTTTCTAAATTTAAATGTTTTCATCTTATTGCACGTTTAATGGACATTATCTGTAAATAAAATAGGTCTTTGTAGCATAAAACAGGTAATTTGTGCTATAAAATTCCAGAGGACTGTTGCCCAGAGGACTGTTTTTTTTACATAAAAAGTGTCATAGAATTAAATCATTTAAGATTTTGTTTAATATTATTGTAAGAAGTGATAATGCTCGCACTGGGTTATTGTTGTATAAAATTATTACAATTGAATCTCTTATAATACTAAAAATACAACTCTCCAGAGGACTGTTAAACAAGCTGCCCAGACACGTGATTCTCTTACACAAACAGAGATAAAACTGAATAAAATGGCCGCTGCACTTTGTACTTTACTTTCGAACGAACTTCACACTGGTTTCATTGCGTTTTACGACATAAATAATCTCAGTAGTGCATAGTAAGCTTTTGACGCGATATTCTAATTGTATTCGGGGAAAAATCAAAAATCGTGCGGACAACATTCGAGTGCCAGTTTGTAGTATCAAAAATAAACCTAGAATTATCATTGTGTTTTCTAAACATGCTATCTGTATCCTATTATTGCTTGTATATGTTTAAATTTGTCTATTTTAATAAAGGAAATAAATATTCATCATAAGAGTTGTCATTCTGGAAATAGGACATAGCCAAGAACTGTATTTTGAGGTTTTCAACTGAATTTGATAGAATACTAGCGACCCGCCCCGGCTTCGCACGGGGCGGGCATATTATGCGTAGGTACTACCCGCTCAGGGATTAGGCAGCGTTTTCGATGAAAGCTCCCAGGCGACTTGACTTTTTACGATATTTTCCACAATGAACTTACTATATCTCACCTTATACCCGAATACAAAAGTTGTAGATATCTTTTTATTACCTACAACTTTGCCATTTGATTTTTTTCCATAGGACTTCTAGTTTTTTTGTTTTTTTTTTTTTTGACGCTGGGAAATGCATTTACGCACACCCTCCGGAAGCCTTACAGCGAACTGCAATGCTTCCGGAAGGTAGTGTGGGACTCAGGCAGGCCAAGAAGTGGCCAGAATACCCACTAAAACCCAGCGATGTTCCTCCGTGTCGCCTGGTGGCTGGGTTACGGGTACACTTGCGCAATCATCCGCGACCCAGCCGGCGCCGTCCGCCGAGGCAGACCCTCCACCGGGGGACCTAAAGGCCCCCTAACACCGTCTGAGGCGCACCAGGAACATAGTGGTGCGCCTCCCGACCCGAGGCGTCTCAACGGGCGACGGATACGCCATTCCATCACCCGGAGTTCCTCGCCAGAGGCAACCCTCAAGAGGGCCACACCCGCAGGCGACCCTCAAGAGGTTCACCCCTCGTGTAATTTTTTATAGAGGTTTTCTTCCTCGCGGCCCCTCGCTCAGTGCGTGGGGCCCCCGGTTCCGCTCAGTGCGGATTACGGGTTGCCCGACGGTGGCCGAAGCCAGCGCCCACCGGCCACAAAGACCAGCGGACCCGCCGCGCAGGGCGTTTCCACCCCCTCCGGTAATTTTTTAACGAGGTTTTCTTCCTCACGGCCCGAAAGCCTCCCCCCCAACTGTCGCCGCCCGGAGTCTCCACAGTCCACTCTGATGAACAGAGAAGTACCAGGAGCCTCCAAGCGGCAACCCCCTGCTGGTTTTGGTCCGCGCCGGGTTTCCCCGGTACCTCCCATATCTGGGAGGCGTTCCCCCATCCGCCACCGGGGGGACGCGCCCGATGGGGGACCAGCAACCCCACACGGGAGGACTTCTAGTTTTGCCGGAAATCGAGATAAACCGTTTTTTACCCTTAAAACTCCCCCCCTTTTTTCCCGAGCTCAGATCGCCCGTAAATTATTTTTCCTTGTATTTTTATAATATTCTCCTCCTTTTCCAATGGGTTTCATCCTACGTACTGTGATTTTTTTTTGGTTTCAAAAATTATCGACACTGGGGGTAGGGAGAACCGCGGCCACCAACGCGCTTATAGGCACGCTCCCGCCGCGCCGCCGCAATTTTTAAATCTGTAATATCTTCGAAAGTATTCATTTAAATCATATGCTGTAAAGGGCCATATGGATTTATATTAAATCAACAATGTATTTAAGGTATTTAATTAGATAAGGATTAATGCTGTATTGGTTGAAATCGCTTCGAAAATTAGCCATTATTTGTCGTAAAAAGTAAATGACAAAAAAATGTTATTGTGGGATATCCATACCATCGCGGACTTTTCTGTAGACCTTTTTAATGTGTACAATACTTAGTACATTATTTTGATAAATCTCGTAGGGTTCAGCCTGCGTTTGCAATGTAAGCGGAAAAAATGTAATTATTTACGACATCACATTAGAAACCTCAAAAATAACAGTATTTCTCCACTATTTAATGGATGTTATTATACATATAAACCTTCCTCTTGAATCACTCTATCTATTAAAAAAAACCGCATCAAAATCCGTTGCGTAGTTTTAAAGATTTAAGCATACATAGGGACATAGGGACATAGGGATATAGGGACGGAGAAAGCGACTTTGTTTTATACTATGTAGTGATGACAATGTTATATTATTAAATGAACTTGCCTCCTTTAAGATTAGGTAGTGTACTATCATTATTGATATTAAAAATTAGTATTATTATAGCCAAATAAGAAAAAAATGCTTGGTACAACGATTTTCCCGTTAGTAGAGAAACAGCCATATATATCAAACTGGCCTCCGTTCAAAGGGTTCCTCTTGGTAGAATATTTTCCTTAGCAGTTTCCACAATAACTTCTTTTAAACGGATCCATGAAAGATTTGGATCGTGCATGCTCTCTTCTGGATCTTACTTCTAATGGCTTGTCTGAAACCAACGGTGTTTACTCGTCGCAGATCTAGTGTTGGTGTCGATTTCTGCAGTGTCTGAAGTCGTAGTCTTAAAGTGGTGACAATAAGCTGGTGGTCACTTCCGCAATCCGCCCCTGGAAGAGTGGTCGTATTTAAAATGGATGACCTCCATCGTTTCTGGATCATTATATAGTCGATCTGGTTTCTGCACCTGTCTCCCGGTGATATCCACGTGTACAGTCGGCGTATATGATGGAAACATGTGTTCGTAATGACAAGGTCCTGTTCACTGCAGAACTGCAGCAAACGTTCTCTTCTTTCATTCCTTACGCCAATTCCGAATCTTCCCACCAGATAGATGTCACCTTCTGTTTTGCCGACCCTGGCATTAAAATCTCCCATAATCACCGTCACCTCTCTTTGCGGCAAATCCTCCAAAGTTTGAGTCAGTGTGCTGTAAAACAGATCGATATCTTCTTCAGTTGATTGTGATGTTGGAGCGTATACCTGGATGATATTTATACGACATGGGGATGCGTTCAGCTTGATAGTGATACTATATAGGGTCATTAATTGGTTTATATGTATATCCAATCACACACCTATCCAGCTTTTGTAGAACAATAAAGGCAACACCTTTACTACTTTCTTCTTCAGGTCCTGAGAAGTATATTTTATTACCATTATCGGATATGAAATGGCCTGATTTCCTCCATTTCGTTTCACTCAAACCAAGTAGTTGTATATCTTTTCTTTCCATCTCTTTTTCTATGATGTTAAGTTTTCCTACTTGATTAAGGCCACGGACATTCCATGTTCCTATGCGCTGAGGGTGTCTCGCTAGGATCTTCGCACTGCTTTGTGAACAAGAGGCCTAAGGGGGTTAAATAGTGGTTGAAAGTTTGTATGAGATTTATATGAATCTACGCGGACAAAATCGCGGGCATCATCATCATTATAAACAAGCTGATCCCCGCGACTTCGTTCGCGTGGTATAGGTTTTTATATCGGATTGGATCGGATCCCATAATTCTTCTTTATAAAATAAAAGTAGCCTTATAACATCGGCTATCTGCCAGTGACAGTTCCGTCAAAATCGATCCAGTTGTTTCGGAGATTAGTTGCAACAAATAGACAGACAAACAAATTTAAACGCACGCCATTTTAAGATAAACCATACGTTCAATGATTCGGGTCCCAAGTTATTTGAACCCAATTCTGAGGGTTGTGATGTCTGCAATTTCTGAACTTAAAACCTATGACCTTGAAATATTTACGGAACAATTTTTAAAGTACTACCACCTTTCTAACAAAAAAAGAATGAATGAAATCGGACTACGCGTTAATGAATTACATACGTTTTGAATTTCATCCCCTCTCCCATGGGAACCGTTCTGGATTTCGGGATAAAAAGTATCCTATGTCCTACCTCGGAGTATGAACTCAAATCGTGTCAAGTTTCATTAGAATCCATTCAGTAGTTTCGGCGTGATGCGCGGTCAAGATACAGACAGACAGACAGACAGACAGACAGACAGACAGACAGACAAAAATGAAACAAGTGTAAATTGAAAATTTAAAAAACCCCCGACATTCGCCATTTAGTGGCGGCGGCCATCTTGAATTTGCAATAGTGTTATTCTACTAGTCAAGCCCTTTCATTTGATACCCATATCAAGGGAGTTGTGAAAAAATATATCATCCGCCATTTTGTAGCGGCGGCCATCTTGGACCGATTTTTATCAAACATAGCTAAGAACACTCTCGACTAATTCACCTTTCAAACAAAAAAAACCGCATTCAAATCGGTCCACCCGTTTGAGCGCCACAGGGGAAAAGACAGACACACACACACACACAGACACGTCAAACTTATAACACCCCGTCGTTTTTGCGTCGGGGGTTAAAAAATACAGTTTTGGTTTCAGTATCGATTATAGAGTGCCCTCCAAAAGAAAATAAAAAGAAAATATCTTCAATGTACAGAATTGATCTGTTACAGTTTTGTTATATTATTAGCTACTAGATGATGCCCACGGCTTCGCCCGTGTGTATTTAGGTTTGTAAAAATCTCGTGGGAACTTTGATTTTCCAGAACAAAAAGTAGCCTATCTGTATTAGGTAAGTAGTAACCCGTCCACAAAACGGAAAAAATCCGTGGTCTACCATTGATATGCTTGACTGCGAATTTTTAGGTCATGGGTTTAATACCTAAGTCAGGTCAAGCCTGGCATTGGAAGTTAGCGGTGCTTTACCCCCGTACCTCGGAGAGCACGTTTAAAGCTGTCGGTCCCTGTACTTATCACTAATTTGTGATAATAGTTGTTAAAAACATAGCTAATTCATTCCCAACTAATTCACCTTTTAAACAAAAAAACCCGCATTCAAATCGGTTAACCCATTTGAGCGCTAAGGTGGAACAGACAGACACACACACACACACACACACACAAACACGTCATACTTATAACACCCCATCGTTTTTGTATCGAAGGTTAAAAATAAAGTGTCTCATCTGCGTAGTTTCTTAGTCTATGAATTTCAGCGAAACATGGCAGCAAGTGCGGTGACGTACCGTAAAACGGGGTGAATAGGGACAAATTCCAACTTCACATAATTAAATTACATGTTTTACCAATAATTCAGTGAACTTACGAGTGAAAAGTAACTCCTTGGCCTTTACTTGTATTTCTTGAGTGGTTGGCACAGTATTGCAGTACACACCCAGGCATATTTAATTGATTTTAAATAGATCTCAAACACGTCACGCTCCGACAGACGCTTCGCGCAGACTAAGTGAGCTAAGGTACGTTTACCATAACTCTTGTTACAAAAAACCAAGTCTCGGCGTCGACTCTATATAATAATTCCTCAAAGATATAAATTAATAATAGTGTGTGCATATGAAAAAAAATGTATTTTATTAAAAAAAAACGTGGAGTGCATGGGTGTATAGAGGATTATCATTTCGATAATATCTTAAAAGCACCCCACGCTTTTTTTAAATAAAATACATTTTTTCATATGCACACTATTATTAATTTATATTTATTAAAATTTATTTTCTATTTTTTAGTTTAGTTTTCTATAAAAAGCGTGTTTTTTAGTTTTTTTAAACTATTATTTATTTTCTACTTTTTAGTTTGGTTTATTTATAAAACACTAAAAAATCATGTCACTTAAAATACAACAGATATTAATTATTAATAGATTATTTTATTTGTTTTTTATTGTAAATCGTACATTAGGATTAAAGTAAATAAGTACTAATTAATAATATTATTATTTTGTTTTAATATTGTTTAATCTTCGCATTCGTGCGTTTTGTGCTTTTATTCGCTTAAATTCGTAGATTTTAGTTGTGTGTAACATCTATTCTGTTTACCTTAGTTACAGTTAATTACCGTGCGATTTTGAATGTTTATTGTTTTTCCTTACCGACGACTTTTGATAAATGAACACAAAATCTTATTTTCCAAATTGAATAATGAAATAATCTTGTCAAATTATTGTCTTCGGTCCTCGATAAATCTACAAAGTTTGAATCGAATCTGACCGTTTAAAGTGGGTCAAAATCGCGTTCAAAGAAGTCGGTTACAAACATACATACAGGTGAAGCTAATATAAAACAGGAGTCCAGAGCATTAACAAGTATAAATTGAAAATTTAAAAAACCCCGACATTCGCCATTTAATGGCGGCGACCATCTTGGATTTGCATAGTACTATTCTACTAGTCAAGCCCTTTCATTTGATACCCATATTAAGGGAGTTGTGAAAAAATATGTAATCCGCCATTTTGTTGCGGCGGCCATCTTGGATCGATTTTCATTAAACATAGCTAACAACACTCTCGCCAAAATCACCTTTCAAACAAAAAAACCGCATTCAAATCGGTCCACCCGTTTGAGCGCCACAGGGGAACAGACAGACACACACATACGCACGCGAGTTAGAGAGCGCGCTCACGAGCCCGCTTGTTTTTGCGGGACCGCAGCCGCCGCGGCTGCGGGCGTCGCCCGCCGAGTTGGCGGGCGACGCCCGCAAGACCGGCGGTTATAGTTATATATGAAGAGCTGGCGAACAAAATGTTATATTTTTTAATCCGATGGTCTTTGGCTTGCTGAATAAGAATATCAACTTAATTTTACTTAAAACGGCCCGCAACTGTATCAAAATTGCATCCATAGGTCGTGGTTTCGATCATAACGGCATAATTACAATAAAGTTTCGAAAGATTTGAATAATCGAGCACGTTTTCGTTCAAAATGGATTAATTTCCATACTTTGTAAGATGTCAATCAAAATGATTATTTCTTTTTCAGAAGAAAAATTTGTTTTTTTTTTACTAAGAATTTTTTTTTAATTAAAAAGTTTATCATTTAAAAACTTTATTCACTAATAAAGTTTTTAAACAATTTATGTTGAAATTGGCCTAAACTAACTTACAAATGTCAGACTGACTTACAAATGATAGATTATTGTTGAAAATTAATTAGAATTTTTAGAAATGGTTTACGAATTATTAATTTCATAATTGAAATAGGTTAGAATTAACTGACATTTGATTCATTCAGTGGCGCCGAACCGCCATCTTGAATTATTGGTATAAATACGGGTAATTCGAAGCCTTGAATTGAGTCTCCTCCAAAGACTCAACCGACTATTAGATGCTTCAGCGTCTAGGTCGTGATATTTGATTGAGGGCTGCGATAGCAATCACACCCTCATCGAATAAATGCTGCCATTTTGAACTTGGCTGAGTGTAATTAATTAATTAGTATAAAATATATTTGAAAATAGATCTCAGTTAAACTAATCTCTGAGTTGATATAAATTGAGTTATGTGCGGGTGATAAACGCAGATATTTTAATAATAGTTTGATTTAGTTTTAATATTAATTGATAGTCTGCTTCTGGAGTTATGTGTTTACACAAACAAGTTATTGCTTGCAATATTAATTAATTATTGCTTCCGTTAACTTATATGAGATAGCAAACTGAATTTAACATATTATTATGTTCAATAAAGTCACAAACTACATATGGGTAAATAAAAATCCACGGCAAAGCTCACTGTAAGTATGTCATTCAGTTTAATATTAATATTTAATAATTAATAGGTTACCTGAATCAATACAGGCCATGCCTCTTCAAACTTTTAAAGTAAAACTAAAGAACTGGCTCATGGAGAAATGTTTTTACAATTAAAAGAATATAGTGTATGACATAAATTCTATTTATTGCAATTAATTTTATATTTATATCTTTAGAACGTTGACATGTATGCTACTTACGTCATTTTGTTTAGTCTTAAAATCAATAATTCAATTTGCACACTAATTTATTAGTTAAATGTGTTGGAAGACAATAAGCTTTAAGATCCATAATATTTGTACCACATTTTTGCAAATAAAGACTCTTACTCTTTAGTTTGATGCAACTATACCGTTTTGTTCGCCAGCTCCTATAAGAAAAATGCGATCGCGCCCGCCGAAAAACCGCAGAGCTTGCGGGCGACGCCCGCAAAGCTCGCGGGCGCCCGCTGCCCGCCTTCTGCGGGAGTCGCGAGCAACCGCCAACTCTGCGGGAGTAAATCGCGTCGTGAGTTTTGCACTCGACATTTGTATGAATTTCGAGTATTGCGGGCCCGCAACCGCGACGGGCGCGGGTGCGAACCGCTCCGTGAGCGCTCTCTCTTAGGCTCAATTTAGACCGCGGCGGAATGGAATGGAAGCGACTTTTTGCAACGAAATTGTACATAGCTAAATGAACTTTATGTCAACTGCATAACATACAAATTAAATAGGAGCCAAAAAAAGGTCGCGCGTCTTCCGCGGAATTCTCGAGAATTCCCGTAGCTACTGTCGGCGCCGTCCGTGGAATCCGCGGGAAGTGGCGCGAACGGAGAGTCCGTTGGGTGCAGGGTCATTAATCTTAGTACAAAAAGCCTGGTACAATTGATTTAAGTAATACTGAAAGTCAAAGTATGCGCTACTGTGCTAGCACAAAGTAGGTATATTAAGTACTAAATAAATTAATTCGATGTATATTCTGTAGTCAAGGCTTTTTTACCAAATTGGTAGTTTAGTTAAGTTTTTAATGTCCAGTTATATAATACTAAAAAATATTCTTAGTATTATAATTACTTACTATCAATATTTTATTTGATTCTTTGATAAGTATCATTGGTTTAATAAATATCCTTCAAAATAAAATTAAGTCGGACTTTATTTTCTGCTTTTGTGTAGAAATTGGGCAACCGACTATAAAAATGTGACAACACTGGAAAACATTGCTGCCAACATAACGCCATAGGTAGTAGAGCTTCCAAAATTATGAATTTTTCAATTACGTAACTGGTTACGCATTTTAATACTCTAGTTTCGTAATTACGTAATTACGTAACTGGATTTTGTATATTTTTAACAATGAAAACGAAATGAAAATTCCCAAAGTAGCTTATAAGTAACCTAAATCTACCATTAGAGATTGAATTCATCCTGAAAGGGGTCTAGGTCAATAATAAAATGAATCGCATGAAACGTAAATCGGTATTCTAGATCCCATTCAGTCAGACCGTCACCAGAATTTTGGTTACAACACCTAGAGAGATAGTAAATATCTATATACGGCTGTTTCTCTACTAACGGGAAAATCGTTGTACCAAGCATTTTTTTCTTATTTGGCTATAATAATACTAATTTTTAATATCAATAATGATAGTACACTACCTAATCTTAAAGGAGGCAAGTTCATTTAATAATATAACATTGTCATATTCTATCAAATTCAGTTGAAAACCTCAAAATACAGTTCTTGGCTATGTCCTATTTCCAGAATGACAACTCTTATGATGAATATTTATTTCCTTTATTAAAATAGACAAATTTAAACATATACAAGCAATAATAGGATACAGATAGCATGTTTAGAAAACACAATGATAATCTAGGTTTATTTTTGATACTACAAACTGGCACTCGAATGTTGTCCGCACGATTTTTGATTTTTCCCCGAATACAATTAGAATATCGCGTCAAAAGCTTACTATGCACTACTGAGATTATTTATGTCGTAAAACGCAATGACACCAGTGTGAAGTTCGTTCGAAAGTAAAGTACAAAGTGCAGCGGCCATTTTATTCAGTTTTATCTCTGTTTGTGTAAGAGAATCACGTGTCTGGGCAGCTTGTTTAACAGTCCTCTGGAGAGTTGTATTTTTAGTATTATAAGAGATTCAATTGTAATAATTTTATACAACAATAACCCAGTGCGAGCATTATCACTTCTTACAATAATATTAAACAAAATCTTAAATGATTTAATTCTATGACACTTTTTATGTAAAAAAAACAGTCCTCTGGGCAACAGTCCTCTGGAATTTTATAGCACAAATTACCTGTTTTATGCTACAAAGACCTATTTTATTTACAGATAATGTCCATTAAACGTGCAATAAGATGAAAACATTTAAATTTAGAAAAATAATAATACGAAAAAATTATTTTTTTCATACAAAAAAAAAATTGTCAAAATTTCAATTGTTTTTTGGGGATTAGTATTTACTTCATTACTACTTCTCGAAAAATATATATCATTTCTTAATTTTCAAAAAAAATAGAGTCGGGACAACTTTGTATGGACGAGTTTCCAGTTAGTAGAGAAATGCCCATACGCGACTTTTGGAGCATTTACAATAGAAATCGAGACGTATGGAGTGCGTCAGGTCATTAAAATAAAAATAAAATACGTACGTACCATTTTTTTTTAAATTTTCCATTACAATAAACCTAACAAAGTAAGCAGGACTATGTCAGCTTCAAAACATATTTTGAGTTAGAACTAGGAGATGTCCGTGAATTCGTCCGCGTGGATTTAGGTTGCTGAAATTATTTGCTTTCCCGAAGCTCTTTTGAGCTCATACATTTTTTTAAACTGTTAAAAATGGCGCATCAAAATCCCATCATTAAGGGTTTTATCCTAGAATTTAATTTTTTGGCACAGAATCCCTCATTCTTTTTTAGGGTTCCTTAAAAGGTAAAAAATAAACCTTTATAAGATCGCTTTCTTGTCCGTATATCAGTCCGTGTGTCGCCATCGATTTTCTCAGGAACGGGGGGACCTAGCAAGTTGAAATTTATAACAGACTAGCGGACCGCCCCGGCTTCGCCCGTGGTACATATTGTATAGCCTATAGCACTCAAGGATCACGTACATATCCAACGGAGAAAGAATTTTTGAAATCGGTCCAGTAGTTCCTGAGATTAGCGCGTTCAAACAAACAAACTCTTCCGCTTTATTATATTAGTATAGAAGTATAGATACTAAGGTCTATAGTCCCTATTAGGTATGTATATAAAAATAAGATCCAAGGCAACCATTCTTGTCAAGTAATAAATCTAGACTGACAACCCTAGGCGCTGTAGCGTGAATTAGCTGGAAGGCGCGGGAATGCTCGAGCATTCCAGCGAATTCGCGCGACTTCCGCGTCATGAGGCGAATTTGACGCTTCGATTCCACCGCGGTGTAAATTAAGCCTTAGGTACATATTTTTTCAATGAACGGGCACAAATAAAAGGGCTTGACTAGTAGAATAGCACTATGAAAATCCAAGATGGCCGCCATCACAAAAAGGCGAATGTCGGGGATTTTTTAAATTTTTAATTTTAAATACTTGTTCCTCATAATCAATATAATTAAAATTAGTTTCTATAGTCTGCCCAATAAAACCTGAAAATGAAAAATAGCGGCAATTTAAATAAGAAGTCTTGTATCCACGGATTAAAGGATAAATAATAATAAGTACTTATAGGCCAGTCAAATTTGACTTAAAAAAGCGCTAAAATCGCAATCAAACGGCTAGTTCTGTTTTTTAATATGTTGTTAGGACTACTACCAGTAGTGTAAATTCAATTTAGCAGCTTCGAAAGACCTGTGCTAACTATGCAGCACTCGAAAAACCGCAAAATTTTTTCTATACTTTTTTAAAGTAGACTAAAATTGCTACAATTTAAGACCAGAACCAGCTCTTTAAATTTAATATTTACTGATTTACAGCTCTCCAAAAATTGACAATTAATTCCAAAAAAGTGAAAGTTTAAGACTTGGTCAATTTTAAACCCCGATATCGGGAAAAATACTCATTTTACGAGTAAAGTTAATTGAAAAGATGTTGTAGTAAATATAGTAGCTTTAATTTAAACACTAAACGATGTCTGTAGCCCATATTGTTTACTTACAAATCCTAAAAGTTCAAAAAATAGAAAAATTGCAGTTTTCTCTTTAGTTTGTTTTGAATGTAGTTTGAAAGAAAAAACCAGTAGGTACATCCACGAGAAATATAATTTAAAACTATTACTAAGTATTTAAATGAAGTATTTATAATGTTATTTATTCAAGAAAAAAATTATTTACATTATTATTGATATTTATTGATTTTTATGAAACATATTAACCTGTAATGAGTTCCGAGCAATATCTATACACTCAATATAATAAAGCGGAAAAGTTTGTTTGTTTGTTTGAACAACGCGCTAATCTCTGGAAGTACCTGTCAGATTTGAAAAATTCTTTTTACATCTGGTAGTCCAATTTTTGGGGGAGGTTATAGGCTATTTAATATCCCTAAAATCCTCCCCCAAGGGGGTAAAATGGGGGTAGCAAGTTTGTATGAAAGTCCTATGTTTTTAAAGTTACAGACCTGAAAATCGGCATTTAGATTATTAGTTTTAAATTATAAAAACCTGCATATTTTATTCTGAAAAATCTTCCCCTAAGGGTGGTAAAATAGGGGATGTAAGTTTTAATGGGAAGTTTTAATTAAGAATGTACATAGGCTTAGATATCAACCTGGAAAAGATTTCACGAAAATCCGGGGGTAAAATGGGGGTAGGATGTAGTAGGGTTATATCGGAATTGGATCGATAGATTAAGGCTCAATTTAGACCGCGGCGGAATGGAATGGAAGCGAACTTTTTGCAACGAAATTGTACATAGCTAAATGAACTTTATGTCAACTGCATAACATACAAATTAAATAGGAGCCAAAAAAAGGTCGCGCGTCTTCCGCGGAATTCTCAAGAATTCCCGTAGCTACTGTCGGCGCCGTCCGTGGAATCCGCGGGAAGTGGCGCGAACGGAGAGTCCGTTGGGTCGGTCACAGCAGTGCCGTGCAGGGTCATCAATCTTAGTACAAAAAGCCTGGTACAATTGATTTAAGTAATACTGAAAGTCAAAGTATGCGCTACTGTGCTAGCACAAAGTAGGTATATTAAGTACTAAATAAATTAATTCGATGTATATTCTGTAGTCAAGGCATCCCATGTGTAATTTTTTTTACCAAATTGGTAGTTTAGTTAAGTTTTTAATGTCCAGTTATATAATACTAAAAAATATTCTTAGTATTATAATTACTTACTATCAATATTTTATTTGATTCTTTGTTAAGTATCATTGGTTTAATAAATATTCTTCAAAACCAATATCCTAATAACCTAAATAACCTAAATCTACCATTAGAGATTGAATTCATCCTGAAAGGGGTCTAGGTCAATAATAAAATGAATCGCATGAAACGTAAATCGGTATTCTAGATTCCATTCAGTCAGACCGTCACCAGAATTTTGGTTACAACACCTAGAGAGATAGTAAATATCTATATACGCGACTTTTGGAGCATTTACAATAGAAATCGAGACGTATGGAGTGCGTCAGGTCATTAAAATAAAAATAAAATACGTACGTACCATTTTTTTTTTAATTTTCCATTACAATAAACCTAACAAAGTAAGTAGGACTATGTCAGCTTCAAAACATATTTTGAGTTAGAACTAGGAGATGTCCGTGAATTCGTCCGCGTGGATTTAGGTTGCTGAAATTATTTGCTTTCCCGAAGCTCCTTTGAGCTCATACATTTTTTTAAACTGTTAAAAATGGCGTATCAAAATCCCATCATTAAGGGTTTTATCCTAGAATTTAATTTTTTGGCGCAGAATCCCTCATTCTTTTTTAGGGTTCCGTACCTTAAAAGGTAAAAAATAAACCTTTATAAGATCACTTTCTTGTCCGTATATCAGTCCGTGTGTCGCCATCGATTTTCTCAGGAACGGGGGGACCTAGCAAGTTGAAATTTATAACAGACTAGCGGACCGCCCCGGCTTCGCCCGTGGTACATATTGTATAGCCTATAGCACTCAAGGATCACGTACATATCCAACGGAGAAAGAATTTTTGAAATCGGTCCAGTAGTTCCTGAGATTAGCGCGTTCAAACAAACAAACTCTTCCGCTTTATTATATTAGTATAGAAGTATAGATACTAAGGTCTATAGTCCCTATTAGGTATGTATATAAAAATAAGATCCAAGGCAACCATTCTTGTCAAGTAATAAATCTAGACTGACAACCCTAGGCGCTGTAGCGTGAATTCGCTGGAAGGCGCGGGAATGCTCGAGCATTCCAGCGAATTCGCGCGACTTCCGCGTCATGAGGCGAATTTGACGCTTCGATTCCACCGCGGTGTAAATTAAGCCTAAAGATTATAGTAGGCCCTCAGGACTGTGTCACTCCGCGTGTAGGTATTAAAAACATACCTACAGGCGGCGGCCGTTGCGCAACGGCCAATCTAGTAGGCTGCCACAAGCGAAGAAAGACACGCGCGTGTGCTATTTGTTCGACCACGTTCAACTTTCTCGATAGTTGCAAGATGGACACAAAACGAAAAAAAGCAAAAAGATACTGTGCAGTATTTAATTGTTTAAATACGGATCGTGATCGAAATTTAACTTTTTTTTGGTTGCCTAAAGACGCTGACAGGAAAAATCTACTTTAATTGGACTACATTATGTTCCTATTTGAAATGAAATTAATTCAAACTACAAACCCTTTCTCCCCTTGTTGAACAAAGTACTATTCCAATACCCTAAAAGTAGAAAGCGCTAGATGGCGTAAGTAGTTTCTCGAAGTCACCTCGAAGTAAGCAACCCTAGAGTCCGCGGCTCTTTGAAACGTATAACCACGTATAACCTATTATGAACCGTAGTCCAGTGAATTAAGGCCCATATTCCCTCAAAAAAAATTTGGTAGTTACGTAAATGAACACGTGCTCGACTGGAACGCGAGCTAAATTAAATCAAATTGTTTATCAGATTGAGTACATATTTCTTTGAAAACCATTGCGAAGTAAAGCTTCTGTACCTTTAGGTACTAGTTATTATTCTGTGCCGAGATACAGCTCTCCAAAAATTGAACTTTTTCAAAAAAAGTGAAAAAAAGAGTTGGTCAATTTTCGACCGCGATCTTGGGGATAATACTCATTTTATGGGTAGAATTATAGGTAAAATGTCATAGTAAATCTAATTACCTTTAATTTAAGGATAGTACGACATCTCTAGGCCATATAGTTTACTCACAAATCTTATTTTTAGACAAATCTATACTAATAAATAAAATTGAAGTGTCTGTCTGTAATTTCGAAATAACTACCTCAAATTAAGCTCATATGGTTATTTGAACGATACTAAAACAGAATCACACGTTTTTAAAATTTTTGTCTGTCTGTCTGTCTGTCTGTCTGTTTGAACGGGCTAATCTTCGGAACGGCTGAACCGATTTTGACGGGACTTTCACTTATAAGTAGAAAATTTACCAGGGAGTAACATAGGCTACTTTTTTAACCGACTTTCAAAAAAGAAGGAGTTGTGTTTTTCTACCTATGTACAAAGATATCTCCGAGATTTCTGAACCGATTTGCGTAATTTTTTTTTTAATCGATAGAAAAACATTGCGACACTGTCTTACAAAAAATTTGGATTCCAACTCCTCAATCCTGATGCTGTAGGGGACCTGATCCCCAAAACCAATGGGATTTAGGAACTGTCGGTTATTTAAATTGATATTGGGGGTACCAATTAAAGACTTTATCGTTGAATGAACTCGAGTAGGTACATATCCAACTCCTCAATCCTGATGTTGTAAGGAATTCCATTCATAAATCTTAGGGATTCCACGGTTTTTTCCGTTTTGGGGACAGGTTACTGCAGTTACAACTACTTTTTGTTCTGGAAAATCAAAAGTTCCCACAGGATTTTTAAAATCTAAATCCACACGGGCGAAGCCGTGGGCATCATCTAGTAAATAAATAAGACAAATAAATATTTTTTTTTTCATAAATAGCATTATGAATACTATAATAATAGTTTAAACTAGATGATGCCCACGGCTTCGCCCGTGTGGATTTAGGTTTTTAAAAATCCCGTGGGAACTTTTGATTTTCCAGAACAAAAAGTAGCATATTTGTTAAGTAACCCGTCCCCAAAACGGAAAAATCCCGTGGGATCCCCACGATTTTGGAATGCAATTCCTTACAGCATCAGGGTTGAGGAGTTGGATATGTACCTACTCGAGTTCATTCAACGATAAAGTCTTTAATTGGTACCGCAATATCAATTTAAATAACAGAAAGTTTCTAAATCCCATTCGTTTTGGGGATCAGGTCCTCTACAGCATTAGGATTGAGGAGTTGGAATCCAAATTTTTTTATAGAACAGGGTCGCAAAGTTTTTCTATCGATTAAAAAAAGAATTACTAAAATCGGTTCAGAAATCTCGGAGATATCGGTGTACATAGGTAGTAATCTATACTAATATAATAAAGCGGAAGAGTTTGTTTGTTTGAACGCGCTAATCTCAGGAAATATTGGACCGATTTCAAAAATTATTTCACCGTTGGATATGTACGTGATCCCTGAGTGCTATAGGCTATATATTATGTAGGTACCACGGGCGAAGCCGGGGCGGACCGCTAGTAATAAATAAAATTGAAGTGTCTGTCTGTAATTTCGAAATAACTACCACATATTAAGCTCATATGGTTATTTGAACGATACCATAACCGAATCACACGTATTTAAAATTTTTGTCTGTCTGTCTGTCTGTTTGAACGGGGTAATCTTCGGAACGGCTGAACCAATTTTGACGGGACTTTCACAGACAGGTAGAGGATTAACCAAGGAGTAACATAGGCTACTTTTTTAACCGACTTTCAAACAAGGAGTTGTGTTGAAATCGGTAAGTACCTATGTTAAAAAACGCCCTGATAGGTATTTTCGCTGCGCGCGACGGCCGACGCTCACGCTGCACGGAACTCCCCGCGCGGCGGGCGGGTGCGGTGAAGAGGGTGCATGCTCCAATCTCCATTTCGAAATCTGTGATTTCGAACGAGGGAGCTAATGCGTGCGGATGTGTCCTGCGTTTTCGTAATTTTTATTTTGAATCGGAGATTTTGGGATTTGTGAAAAACCGAAATTCACGCGGGCGAAGCCGCGGGAAAAAGCTAGTAGGCAGTAAAACACAACTCCTCCTTTTTTGAAAGTCGGTTAAAAAAGTAGCCTATGTTACTCCCTGGTTAATTCTCTACTTGTATGTGAAAGTCCCGTCAAAATCGGTTCAGCCGTTCCGAAGATTAGCCCGTTCAAACAGACAGACAGACAGACAAAAATTTTAAAAACGTGTGATTCGGTTATGGTACAGTTCAAATAACCGTATGAGCTTAATATGAGGTAGTTATTTCGAAATTACAGACAGACACTTCAATTTTATTTATTAGTATAGATGTACATTTTTTGTGGATGTTCATGGTTTTTCCTTTCAAGGTACTCTCAAACCAAACTAAGCAGAGCTTTGCGAAAATTGTTTTCCAATTTTTTGGACTTTTAAGATTTGTGAGTAAACTATATGGCCTAGAGATATCGTACTATCCTTAAATTAAGGCCACTCTCTTCACGCGCTTATCCATACAAACGTATTACGCCTATTATTCTAATATTTGTCGCAATAGGTCTAAAGTTAAGCCAGATATCAATTTATATCTCCATTATCTATGCCATAAAATAAAAAAATTAGTAAAATTATATTTATTTTAAAAGTTATGACCATTGAAAAATCACTATTTTTGGGCAAATTTTGAGGCAACTTCGTGCGTAAATAAACTATATAAGAAAGCAGAAAATTTAAAAACGACCAAAGTCTTGTCATAGGTTACTTCATAATAATTACAAATGTATTTAGTTTATGTAATAAATTGCCAAGTATTTGCTAAAATAGGCGTAATTCCAAACCTAGATTTGCATATTTTTACTTTGCCATTTTTCACTAAAAAATCATGATATCTCAAGTAAAATTTATTACAGGGGAAAGGTGCGGTTAGTGCGGTGAAAGGGGTTACAAGTTAGACACGAAGAAAAGCGAGTAGCGGCCGATTTCGCACGATCTATCATCTATGACATAATTAGTCAACTACGAAACGTAAACAACAAATATGTCACACGTTTCGTATAATAATTAGCATTTTTGTTGTTTATTTTGCCTTCTTATTTTGCTAATTGTAATTTACTGCTCTTTTATTCTATTGTAGACTCGTCAGCTAGAGATTATCGATACGGATACAAATCTAGACTTTTTCCAAGCCGGGCCCCCAAAAATCCTCGATAAACACGAAGAAAAAGGAACAAACAGCATCTAATGATGCGTAAGTATCTACATATCTACTTGGTACAAGCTGACTAAACATGAACATGAGTAAGACGAAAATCATGTCAAACACTCATGTCCTGCTTCACCCGATAATCGTTGAGAACTCGGTGCTCGAAATTGTAGACGAGTATATATACCTAGGACACACAGTCCAGCTAGGTAGGTCCAGTTTCGAGAAAGAGGTCAACCGCCGAATCCAACTCGGATGGGCAGCGTTCGGGAAGCTCCGCGATGTCTTCTCGTCCAAAATTCCTCAATGCCTGAAGACGAAAGTCTTCGAACAGTGCGTGTTACCAATGATGACATACGGATCCGAGACATGGTCGTTAACTATGGGCCTCATAAGAAAGCTCAGAGTCGCTCAGAGAGCGATGGAGAGAGCTATGCTCGGAATTTCTCTACGCGATCAAATCAGAAATGAGGAGATCCGTAGAAGAACCAAAGTCACCGACATAGCTCAACGGGTTGCGAAACTGAAGTGGCAATGGGCGGGGCACATAGTTCGGAGAACCGATGGACGTTGGGGTCCCAAGGTGCTGGAGTGGCGACCGGGAAGCGCAGTGTTGGTAGACCCCCCACTAGGTGGACCGACATCAAACGAGTCACAGGGAGCCGCTGGATACAAGCGGCACAAGA
This sequence comes from Melanargia galathea, assembly GCA_920104075.1. Lineage (NCBI taxonomy): Eukaryota > Metazoa > Arthropoda > Insecta > Lepidoptera > Nymphalidae > Melanargia > Melanargia galathea. The sequence continues at coordinate 8,459,556 of OV049876.1, forward strand.
CCGTGGCATGTGGAAGTCCCTTCAAGAGACCTATGCCCAGCAGTGGACGTCAATCGGTTGATAACGACGACGACGACGACAAGCTGACTCCCCCTGCTTCATAAAAATGCTAGAAATAAAAATGTTATAAACAGTAATACTAAATATAAGTTTTACGCCCAGTCTGTGTTCCGAAACGAACGAACTAAGGTCGAGTCCAGACTAAGTAACACCTTTCAAACTATATTACATGCAATATAACCACTACCGCCACTACAGCCTTTTTAACGTCCCACTGCTGGGCACAGGCCTCCTCTTTCATAGGAGAGAGGGATTTAGAGCTTAGACCCACCACGCAGCTCCAATGCGGGTTGGCGGGCTTTTGTCACATGATAGTGAAAATAACCGGGAACAACTGCCGTGCTCTCCGAGGCAAGGGGGCAGTTGGCGGTGTTTGACACCGCCCACTACCAACTTCGGGCTGGCACTGAGAATTTCTTGACAGAAAAACCCAATACCTAAAAACTATTTGCCCGACCCGGGAATCGAACCCGTAACCTCGTCACAGTCGAATACTCTAACCACTATATCAACGAGGCAATATAACAATAGACTTTTATAGCAAATTAGGTTTCAATACTAAGGGATAAAATATAATAAACATAAAGTATAATAGGAAAAAATTATTGCCATTTTACAAACTGGTTTTTTTATAGGTAATTTTTAATTGCACATCTAAAATACTAAACGTGCAATAAATATACTGACTTGCATACTAAATGATATCGTATTACTATTAATTTGTACAACTAATATACTGATTTGCACACTAAATTATTTCTTAGTTATGGTCCAAGAACGAGCGAAGCGAGCTCGGGACTTGCGGCACCCCAACTCAGATAGGTTAGGTTAGAAGGGACAACGAACAGGGGGATGGCGGGGTCTATAAGACTCCGCCATCACCTTCGTTGTTATTTTTTTGTTTTCTTTTCATACTGCCCAGAAAAAGGAACCCTGCGAAGCGAGGCTTCGTCAACTGAATTTGGTAACATATATTTAACGATTTAATATTATATTGTATAACTGTCCACTATAATATTATCTCCTGCGTAGTGCCCTGCGTATGCGCACACACTTGTGCACTAGAATATCTCCTGCGTAGTTGACCCTGCTTCTGTTGAGATTGGCCGCTTTGGCCGAGATTCGGAGCGCTGTGGTCATAAAGTGGGTGGTCCCGGGTTCAATTTCCGGCAGGGGCAATTTGGGATTTTATAATTTCTAAATTGTCTCTGGTCTGGTCTGATGGGAGGCTTCAGTGGTTGGCTACCACCTTACCGGCAAAAGCCGTGCCGTCAAGCAATTACACGTTCCGGTACGATGCTGTGTAGAAACCGATCAGGGGTATGTATACCTCTTTCAAGTTAGCCCGCTTCCATCTTAGACTGCATCATCACTTAACATCAAGTGAGATTGTATTGTATTGTATTTACAGAGGGGACGCCGCCAGGCGGGTGATCAGTCCTATGTAAGGACCATTTCACCCAATTGCCCGTATTTGGACACAGGTTACTGGTGTCCTGGCAGTTTGTTGTGCACCGGTTTAAGGGGGGCAGCCCCTCAAACCTTCCCACGACTTTCGTAAACCTAAGAATGTATACCCTATAGAGAGGTGTCTTCTTTTTAGGGTTCCATACTCAAAGGGTAAAAACGGAACCCTATTAATGTCACTCGGCTGTCTGTCCGTCTGTCTGTCCATCCGCCGGTCACAGGTCTGTAGCTCATAGACTAAATGAGTTGAGTAGAAAAACCTAAAATTTTGGTATTTGGTGTAGAACGTTAACCCAAAACTAAATATTGAATTAGAAATTGAAGTAAATTATTTTTCAGAGGGGCATGGAATATTTTTCAGGGGGGCTTTCCCATACATGAGAAAGGAGCCGAAAAAAAATTTTTTTTTTTAACCTAGCTTGTGGGGTATCATTTAGAACTTATTAAGTAGAGCACGAACATATATTTTTTTAATTTTTTGCTTAAAAAATAAGGAAATGGGGGGCATCAAAGTTGTTAGGTTTAGACCATTTTTGTGATGGGGGCTATCTCAAAAACTAAACCAGTTAGGAATATGAAACTTAGGTATATTATGAACCATATACTGTTTTTAGACAACAAATACTAAAAATAATGATTTATAAAGTAATTTGTAAGCTGTGATCAAAACAAACGAACACTTTTTGGGTTTTTCTTTCACGGTTTGTTGCGATGTCTAGCTCGGAAATGAAATCTTTCTCACGCCCAAAATATTATGTTGTTCATAATTATGTACGGAACCCGAAAAGAGCGAGGCCCGACTCGCACTTGGCCAGTTTTTTGATAATATCGTTACCTTGCAGTTCCCTTCTTACCAATAAGTACATAGGGCAATCAGCTATGAAGTGAAAGCTAGTTTCTTTTTCTCCACACTCTGGACAGGATGGGTCTTCTACGAGTCTCATTATTGCAAGATATCTATTAAGCAGATAGTGTCCAGTTGTTATATGTACCTGCTACCTAGGTAGTGTAGTAGAGTAGGCTAGGTTTGGGTCCGCAGAATTACATACATTTTATGTGTCATACTAAGTATAGGTGAATGGTTTTATAAGTTTCTCCAACCTAACTTCCAATCTATACAAGATTAGTTTGTATGCGTACTACTCTTGTATAATTTGGACGATCTTGATTAAAAAGTAATTTACAATCTATACGCGACCAGTTTCACACCCTTGCGGTTTGGCTTTGTATAGAATGGAAATACACGTAACCGTGCACAAACTCAAAGGAATCACTCTACAGTATAGCTGTACTGACTTCGGCCCAAGAGTTTTTGCAAAAGGTCAATGTTACGTAGGCGTAGCAGAGTGAAGTCTTTGGACAGAATAGGTATATTAGACTTCAGCAATAGGTCTGGCAATATCAGAAAACATATTAGTGACATATGTATACATTTATGGTTATAACTTCGTACGTAAGAATGATAACTCGATGTGTTATATATTAAAACCTTCCTGAAAGTACGATAGTGAAACAATCATCAAAATCGGTTCATTAGTTGCGGAGATAATCGCGAACATACTTACATATATACATACATACATACTTACATACATACGGGTCGAATACAGAACCTCCTTTTTTTCAAGTCGGTTAAAAATTAGTGTGCGATTCAGTATTTTAGGCGCTACTTTCGAATATTAATAGTGGGCAAATTTAGTGTGCAATTCAGTATTTTAGGTGCTACTTTCGGAACATTTTGTGTGCGAAAGAGAATCAATAGATATATACGATTAAGTACCACCCTTTTTTAATTGATAATTTTTTATCGCCTATAATCTCTAAACACATTGTTTACTTTTTAGATGTTCTTGGAGCCTTTTGAATTGCGCTTAGGGCAGAAAATATCTAAACGAGCGAAGAACCATGATGATAACGAGTAAATAATATTTCAAAAACCAATGAAAATACTGTTATATAATTATTGTGTGCTTATGATTATGATAATCAAAATATATTGGGACAGGGTAGTCAAAGCGAAGTAACATGTATTTTATAATATTATTATCTTACAAAGTGTACGAAACATTATCTCCACCGTAATGTAATAGACAAATTTGTACAGAAAAAATTATTTTGTTTTGCAAAAATTGCATTGTCGATTCGGTCTAACATGCTCGCGCGCAGATTTGCTAAAAGCAGTAATGAAGTGAGGGGCACCCTCCTCAGGGCTTACTGTCAATGTTTATATACCTGTCAGTTGTGGTACTGGTACAAGAGGGTGTCCTTCAGCACCATAAGGGTGCAGTATAATAACGCATACCGCATCATTATGAAATTTCCCAGATACTGCAGCGCATCGAGTATGTTTGCCGAGTCGGGGGTGCCTGATTTCTTTGCTGTTATCAGAGCACGTATAGCTTCCTTCTGGGAAAGATTGCGTAACTCTAGTAACAGCATCCTCCAAGTGGTGAGCCAGGACTTGCGCGGTCCAATGATTGCTCATTGGATCAAGATGCATCGAGATCCAAATAGGAAATAACTCTGCACACCTTCAGTGTGCAGCGTTAATTTAATAGGTATATGTAAATTTATATATATAGTATTCTATATCACCTATTCTATTGTATTTGATTTTAATTTATTTAATTAATTTTTGATATGTTTTTTGTATTTCTATATTCATACCTACTTGGGTTTTACCTGAATAAAGAAAATTATTATTATTATTATTAAAAAAATCCATCCATCCATCCATCCATTACATGTTTCAAAGAACATTGAGCAAAATTCATGTTACGTCATTTCGCTTTGACTCTGCGCTAATATGTCTTGATATTTGATCCCTTACGTGCATAGCATACATATTATTATAAGTACTTTTATTTTATAATACGACTGTGTACGAACTATCTAGTTGTGTCCTAATATCTTTTTTCTCTTTTGTGTCATTTTGCTCATCATTCAGACCGATTACTAAAAAGTTAGTTTTAATTTTAGTACTTTTGATGTTTAAATAAATGACTTTAAATAACTTTCTTATTTTATTTCCAATATTTGGTATCCTTAGCGACCATGCAAGAGACATGGTGTGGCGCCGGCACCACTGAATTTTTCATATATTATGTAAGTATAAAAGTTGGTAAGTATCTACGAAGATCATGAATACATCAATGTAATAAGGTGGATTCACGTTATTCATAATATAATGTAGATTCAGCCGTATTTTACATAGAATATAATATATTCACATTTAAAAATGTGTGAAATATTATACCTAAATACACATAGTTCTGTTATTTTACATTTCATAATATTGTCTTGTATGATTTTCTTTTATATATGCACATTCTAAGTAGGTTTTCGAATATACATATAAACAAAGTTTTGACAGCGAAAAAATATTAAATGTTACTTAGTCTGGACCCACCCTTTTGTCAATTATTTTTATCGATTTGTAAAATAATTATTATCACACTGTGGCTAATTCTGTTGTACACAATCTCTAAACCTAAACTAAATTGACAGGTTTAAAAATAGTGCTATCCCCTTCAGCAGGGAGGATTGTGAAAGAGACAGGAATATATTTAGACCTGTCATTTTAGTTTAGATTTAGAGATTGTGTACAACAGAATCGCCCACATTATCCTACTAACTATATCTAATATTATAAATGTGAAAGTGTGGATGTTTGGATGTTTGTTACTCAATCACGCCGCAACTACAAAACCGATTCGGCTGAAATTTTGAATGGAGATAGCTTATGCCCTGACTTAAAACATAGGCTTTTTAACTTTTATCCCGGAAAAAATCACAGTTCGCACGGGATTTTGAAAAAAAAACAAATCTATAGCAACAGCTGTTGGTAGATTACTATAGCAAACTTCCTTGAAAGTAGGTATAAAGGTTGGAAAAGGAAGCGGGAACGGGAACCGGAAATCCACGATTCCCTCGGGATTTGTGAGAAACCGAAATTCACGCGGGCGAAGCTGCGGGCAGAAGCTAGTTTTAAATAATTTTGGGGGATAAGTAATCAATTACATTTGTAGTATCTCTGGATTTTCAATTATTTTCTTTATTTTTTAAGATTCCATTCCTTAAAAGGAAAAACGAACCGTAAATGAAAAGGAAATAGGCATGATTGTGCATTGTACTGTCCAATGTCCATATGTCATTCTTTCTCGCTTTAGTTTTACGTGTAGCTATGGTAGCTGCATACTCTTCTTTACTGACGCTGTCTCGCTCTATAAATGCAGGACGAGACAGCAATATTTTAGGCTCCGCCCACCAACGACTTCTCGCTTGCATGGAGAGCGCTCTTAAAGCTAATTAGATTTACTATAAAAATTTTACCTATAATTATACCCATAAAATGAGTTTATCCCCAAGATCGCGGTCGAAAATTGACCAGCTGAATTGTCACTTTTTTTGAAAAAAGTTCAATATTAGGAGAGCTGTATCTCAGTAAGTATTAAAGCTACAGAACTGAATCTGGTGTCAAATTGTAACAATTTTAGTTTACTTTAAAAATGTATAGAAAATATTAAAAAAAAAAACGCGTAGTTTACGACTTATATTGCTCGGAACTCATAATGTCATTTTAATACAGGTATTAAAAACTTTTAATTCAAATAACATTTTAAATACTTTATTTAAATACTTAGTAATAGTTTTAAATTATTTCTCGTGGATGTACTGGTTTTTTCTTTCAAACTGCATTCAAAACAAACTAAAGAGAAAACTGCCATTTTCCCATTTTTTGAACTTTTAGGATTTGTAAGTAAACAATATGGGCTACAGACATCGTTTAGTATTTAAATTTAAGCTACTATATTTACTACAACATCTTTTCAATTAACTTTACCCGTAAAATGAGTATTTTCCCCGATATTGGGGTTTAAAATTGACCAAGTCTTAACATTTCACTTTTTTTCAATTAATTGTCAATTTTTGGAGAGCTGTATCTCAGTAAATATTGAACTTAAAGAGCTGGTTCTAGTCTTAAATTGTAGAAATTTTAGTCTACTTTAAAAAAGTATAGAAAAATATTTTTTTAGTAACGCATATTTAAGGACTTATATTGAAAAAACCAAAAAAAAAGTGCAAAAATTTCGCGGTTTTTTCGAGTGCTGTAATGTTAGCACAGGTCTTTCGTAGCTGCAAAATTGAATTTAGACTACTGGTAGTGGTCCTAACAACATATTAAAAAATCAGAACTAGCCGTTTGATTGCGATTTTAATGTCTTTGACTGGTGTATTATGTATTTACTTACTTCTTTTTATTCTGATATCTATACATATAATAAAATCTAGAATTGCCGTATCTGTACATTAAAGATTTTTTCAAAATAATAACTGGCGGATGTTAGGGATAAGTAATAAAACGTAAAAAAGTTATTTTTGAAATTTTTGTCTGTTTATCTGTTTGTCTGTATGTTTGTGCGCGCATCACGCTAAAACCACCGAATGGATTGAAATGAAACTTGGCATGATTTAAGTTCATACTAGGAAGTAACATATAGGATACTTTTTATCCCGAAATTCAGTACGGTTCCCTTGGGAGAAGGGACGACAAAATGTATACCTAGCTATAATTCATTAACGCGTGCTCCGATCTCATTCATTCTTTTTTTGTTAGAAAGGGGATACTTTAAAGATTACCAGAGTAATCCCTGAAAGGCTGGATCGATTTTGATGGGACTTTCACTGGCGGATGTTTACATTTTGATCTACCTAAACATCCGCCAGTGAACTTTTAACAGTTTTTAGCAAGGTATAAGCTCAAAGGAGCTTAAAAAAACATAATGATTCCCACGGGATTTTTAAAAACCAATACCCACGCGAACGAAATCGCGGGTGTCCGCTTGTTATGTTAATAAAAATAATATGAGAATAACAATAACGAAAATTATTTTTATCCCAATTTTGTGACAACCCTTGCATATTTGCATAGGAACACGTATATACTAGGGCTTCCAAATATCGGACTTTATCAACCCGGAAAAATATTTTTCAATACCGGGATCCCGGGATCCGGGTATTGAAATTTGAGATCTTTTTCTTAAAAAACACTAAATCTACATTTTTTTAAAGGAAAAAGCACAAAATTAAAGCAGACTTTTCATTCAGTCCGTTATAAATTTCCTACTTGTAATTCGTACCTACACAGGGCGTTCAATAAAAACCGAGATTATCATCATCATCTTCGAATCTGTTTTTTTTTTTCAAATAATCTTTCAACCTTGGAAACAGATGGAAATCACAGGGGCAAGGTCGGGTAAATATGGAGGATGCTCAAGTATTTCGAAGCCAGCATCTCGAATTGCAGCTAAAGCAACGGAGGACTTGTGGGCTGTGAGCCGGGGCATTATCTTGATGGAAGAAAACAATTTTGCTAGTTTGCCTCGCCATTTCTCGCGAAATTCGTTACGCTGTTTTTTTATTTGTTTTGCATACAAAGAGTCAGTAACAGAGTCAGTAACTCCGTGGCCGAAATATTTAGAATAGAATAGAATAGAAAAGTTTTTTATTCAAATAAACTTTTACAAGTACTTTTGAATCGTCGATTGAGTCTACCACAGGTTCGGAATGCAGTTCCAGCCGAGAAGAACCTGCAAGAAACTCGGCGGTTGCTCTTTTTTTAAAAAATAACATAACAATTATTATTATTAATATACATGATTGAAATGCCGTCTCGTGCATTGCTGGAACGAGTTATATCCAAGCTTTTTTATCGTTTATATAATCTTCAATTGTATAATAAGCTTTTTTTATGAGCATACTTTTAATAGAGTTCTTAAACTTGTGTAAAGGCAAGTCTAAGACATATTTTTTATTCAGATAAACTTTTACAATAGTGCTTTTGAATCGACAAATGAATCTACCACTGGTTCGGAATGGTGCTTCAATTCTACACGTTAAGAAGGGCAGACAAAAGTAGCCCCATTTCCGACGGCGGCACCCGTTCACGAGCATGACGCATGATCCAGCCATTGCTTCGCTCAACCATATTTGAGGGAACGTAACAACCCGCACCACACGACACCACCACAGAAATGTTTAAGGAGAGCGTGACATACTTAGGCTACCCATGATTAAAGCATCGAATTGAACACCAATAATCGAATACTCCTCAAGTTATAATAGCGTATAAAGCGAATAAATTAAATCCATGCTTTTTTATCATTTATATAATCTTCAATTGTATAATATGCTTTTTTCATGAGCACACTTTTAATAGAATTCTTAAACTTGTGTAAAGGCAAATCTAAGATTTGTTGTGGAATTTTGTTATAGAACATTACGCCCATTCCCACAAACGACTTTTGGTCCTTTTTGAGGCGTAATCGAGGAATCACGAGTCTATTTCTATTTCTTAATTGCCTATCGTGTAATTCACACTTTTTATTGTAACTGTGAATGTTTTGCTTAACAAAAATTATGTTGTTATAAATATATTGAGAAGCTACTGTAAGAATACCTATTTCTTTAAATTTCTCTCGAAGGGAATCCCGCGGTTTTAAATTATAAATTGCACGAATTGCCCTTTTTTGTAAAACGAAAATTTTTTCAATATCAGCTGCTTTACCCCATAGTAAGATTCCATACGACATAATACTATGGAAATATGCAAAATTTAATAACTAGAGTATGCCCGCGACTTCGTCCGCGTGGATTTAGGTTTTTGAAAATTCCGGGGGAACTCTTTGTTTTTCCTAAGCTCCTTTGCTAAAAACTGTTAAAAGTTCACTGGCGGATATTTAGGTACATCAAAATGAAAACATCCTCCATTAAAAGTCCCATCAAAATCAACCCAGCCTTTCAGAGTAATCTTTAAAGTATCTCCTTTCTAACAAAAAAAAGAATGAATGAGATCGGACCACGCGTTAATGAATTACAGCTAAGTACACATTTTGAATTTCATCCACTCTCTTAAAGGAACCGGGCTGAATTTCGGGATAAAAAGTATCCTATATGTTACTCCGTAGTATGAACTTAAATCATGCCAAATTTCATTTCTATCCATGAAGTAGTTTTTGCGTGATGTGCGCACAAACATACAGACAAATAGATAAACAGACAAACAGACAAAAATAGCTTTTTTACGTTATATTTCTTATCCCTAACATCCCCCAGTTATTATTTTGCAAAAATCTTTAACACAGATCTATCTTCTATAATATAATAAAACTGTAACAGATCCAATTCTGTACATTGAAGATATTTTGAAATTTTTTATTGGAGGGCACTCTATAATCGATACTGAAGCCAAAACTGCAATTTGTTTCATTTTTGTCTGTCTGTCTGTCTGTCTGTCTGTCTGTCTGTCTGTATCTTGGCCGCGCATCACGCCGAAACTACTGAATGGATTCGAATGAAACTTGGTACGATTTGAGTTTATACTCCGAGGTAGGACATAGGATACTTTTTATCCAGAAATTTAGCACGGTTCCCTTGGGAGAGGGGGAGAAAGTTAAAACGTGTATTTAGCTGTAATTCATTAACGCGATGTTCGATTTCACTCATTCTTTTTTTGTTAGAAAGGTAGTACTTTATATATTGTTCCGTAAATATTTCAAGGTCATAGGTTTTTTAGTTCAGAAATGACAGACATTACAACCCTCAGTATTGGGTTCAAATAACTTGGGACCCGGATCTTTGAACGTACGGCGTATTTTAAACTGCCGTGCGTTTAAATTTATGTTTGTCGGTCTGTCTATTTGTTCCAACTAATCTCTGAAACGGTTGGATCGATTTTAACGGAACTTTCAATAGCAGATAGGTGATGTTATAAGGAGTAACTTAGGCTACATTTAGTTAAGGTACATAAAAGAATTATGGGATCCGATCCGATCCTATATAAAACCTATAAACACGCGAACGAAGTCGCGGGGGTCGGCTAGTATATCATATGGAAGGATAATTAATTGTTCAAATAACATTGAGTATCAAAAAAATAAAGTTTCGTAGCTATTTAAAATAGTTTGTTTTTTTAATATCATTTGTGTAACTGTAACCAAAAGCTCATTAAGCAAAGAAGTTACCCTGCAATACCCAGCCTCTCTTCTCACGCAGTCTCTGTGTGGTCAGTCGTTTCCGATCGCGTGTAGTGCTTAGTTGTGTACGTCATTATTTTGACACAAAATCAGAATATCAGATAGATTTTGGAACTTGTACAAAAATGGTATCATTAGTGTTTTGACTGCATATCGTACTTAGTTACGTATTTTTTGTTTTTATTTTATTTCATTAGTTAGGCATCCGGAACATAGTTTATTTTCAATGTAAGTAGAATTTTAGAACAGTCCATTTATAGCTGTTTTAAATTACTTGCGAAAATGTCATTCATGTCACTCTCATTTGTGTCGACTTACGAGTCACACTAATGATATTGAAATGCGCACAAATGAGAAAATTAAAGTACTTTTTTGCTTTTAGTGAAAGAAGTGATGATGATGATGATGAATGGCGAAACAAAAGAGCGAGTAAGAGTTACAGAGACGAAGAATAGACGAAGCTAGAAGGGAAAAATATAAAAATATTAAAAATAATCCTGAACTTTATGCTGCTGAACAAGAAAAAAAAGACAAAGTTATTTCAAACGAAAAGAGAATAAAAAAATTAAAAGCATTAACAAAAAGAGCCTACGAGAACAACGGTTTCAAAGAAGAAAGTGGAGGGAGAGCATAAAAAGTATTATAAAAAGAAAGTAAGCCAAAGAACCATAGAAACTGTTACAGTTAGTGTATAAAGTAATGATGACGAAAATATGAACCCTAACGTAGATCCCTAGAAAGTAGTAGAACGAGAAGAAAAACCTAAACGAAGTGAGGCTGTATTAAAACTGATAAAAAAAATTTATAAAAGTCCAATTGGATCTGAAATTGAAAATGTAAACATAGTACCAGACAATAAAAAAGTCCGAATACTCAGCGATATTACAATCCGCTATATTAATATTGCTTCAACGTCACATTGCAACGCACCACGAATTGCGAGTCTTCGTAGCGTGAGACACTCCTGGGAAAATAAATCATTTGTAGGAGATCACACTAAAGCGACGGGGCATGAAAAAGAATTCCTTAAAATTGGAAAATCTAAAGATGATGATGATTCTGTCTGATTAATAACTAGAAATTACTTCTATTTGTTTTTGTATTTGTATTTAACTAGCATAAAGTTGAATTATTAAAATGCCGAAATCAAAATAAATAAATAAAATAAAATAAAACCATTTTATTTCAAATGTTGAATGGAAGCAGGCGTTACTTTGCGGAATTCCATGATATACAATGAATATAAAATTATTTTGCTATAATCCGCTAACAGTGACAAATTTGTAGGCACAACACCACACAATCTTGTAGGCACAACACCACACAATCTTGTAGGCACAACACCACACAAATTCACCACAAAACAAACTCGACGATCGTTTCGCTCCGACACCGGAGCATCTTCAGGAGATGTCGACTTCACAACGGACGATTGCAAATTTGCAATCGTCCGTTGTGAAGTCGACATCTCCTGAAGATGCTCCGGTGTCGGAGCGAAACGATCGTCGAGTTTGTTTTGTGGTGAATTTGTGTGGTGTTGTGCCTACAAGATTGTGTGGTGTTGTGCCTACAAGATTGTGTGGTGTTGTGCCTACAAATTTGTCACTGTTAGCGGATTATAGCAAAATAATTTTATATTCATTGTACATTTTATTTCAGGTCGGTGACCCATATAAAATAAAGTACAAAATAAAAATATAAAAAGTAGCACACAAGAATATAAAAATTGAAATTAAAATAAACAAGTATAAATTAAAAATTTAAAAATCCACGACATTCGTCATTTTGTGATGGCGGCCATCTTGGATTTGAAATTTATTATAGTGTATACACAGGGACAGGCACGTGCACGCACACACATGCATACACACACACGCATGCACACACACACACACACACACACACACACACACACACACACACATAACACCCCGTCGTTTTTGCGTCGGTTTGCGGGGTTAAAAATGATTATTTTAATCAGATTTCTACATATTTCTTCATTAGTGTAACCAGAGTTCTCATCAGCAAATTACAAAATATCATTAGGGAAATTATGTGTCTCATTTGTGTCACTCAAAAACTTGATTTAAGGGTATTAATTGCAATAAATAGATGGTATCATTGATTGTCATATGGTTTTTCATTAGTGCAACACACCTAAATACTAAATATGAATATATCAAAAAATTTAAATTCATGAAATCGCTACTTTTTTGGCCCTAAATTTGAAAACGACCCAGGCCCTACTAAGTGGTATTTTCAGAGTGGTAATGAGTTGTAGTATATGACATATGTCCCTAAAATATCGCTAGTTTTATCCCGGACACTTTGGTATATGGCGCGTTTTCGACCGGAGGCAACGGTTGACCTGAAGTGATGCTGTGACCGCGCGCTCTCCGCCCTCTATCTCGAAAACGGTTCACCGTATGAAAACAAAATTTGTAGAGACTTTTGTGTTCTACAATATTGGTAATAAATACAAATAGCAAAAACCCATAGGGAATGAGATATTTACAAAAAAAGCGCAAAAAACCGATTTTTGTGACCTTAGACCTTGAAATTTAATAGTAGCGTACACCCTACCATATGTAGGTTTTGAGACAACTTTTAGGGTGTCAATATACAAGTATTTACAGACTTACCAGCTGGGTATCTCGAATTCCTAGGTGAACTTACTAAAATGACTGAACTAAGAGGTGATTCCGAATCGAATGAGCTATCGCTCATATTTTTAGGACCTTTATCTCTATTTTTCACGTTTTTGAACTTGTTGACCAGTCTAATTATAGAGTATATGTTATAGAGTCTATAACATATCCACAAACCCCATATGGGGGGGGGGGGTGCGTAACCCGCCGCCATTTTGAATTTTAGGTCCCTTTTTTCGGTTTTTTGCTCATATCTCGAAAATCTCTACGACTTTTAAATATAATTTGCTACAAAGGAGGATGGGCAAAAATGTATGAACCTTGGTCTACCTAATCAACACTACCGCTCTCTATGGCTAATAAGTAGTTAATCAAATTACGGATAGCATTTATGCCAAAATATATGGGAGTTTTTCAAAATTGACCAAAAAATAAATGTTTTAAAAATACTTTATATTAGTTATTCTTAGATTAGGTAGGTATATAGGAGGTTGTTCTACTATGAATTTAATTAATAGTGGCGTCTAGAATTAGGTAAATACACTGATCAAGTTGGCAGCAGGCACAAAACTGTCCTGATGTCGGGCCCAACATAAGTACCACAATAGGTACTACACCTAACATTTGTGCGACTTCCAGTCTAAGCCGCGTATAAAAATATAATATATCCTCATCACTGTAAGAACATACCATATGTGCACCATTATGTGCTGAACATTTAAATAAAGCAGAGCTAAATAGTATTACACCTATACATTGGTTAATAGAAATATGAAAGGAAAAAATGCATGAATTATTAAGTCACTTGTACGTGTTAGCCCTCATACGCATTAGCGGCCAACCGCGCGTGCGGCTAACCGCGCGGCTAGCCACGTGTATAGAATTTCGTCGCGGTTTAGTAGTGCGTACAAAATGAGCGGTTGCATATAAAAATATAAAAGCGGCTAGCCGCGCGGTTAGCCGCACGCGCGGTTGGCCGCTAATGCGTATGAGGGCTAACACGTACAAGTGACTTAATAATTCATGCATCTTTTCCTTTCATATTTCTATTAACCAATGTATAGGTGTAATACTATTTAGCTCTGCTTTATTTAAATGTTCAGCACATAATGGTGCACATATGGTATGTTCTTACAGTGATGAGGATATATTATATTTTTCTTCTAAATGCGGAAAATCTTCAAATTCCGGAAGGTTAGCTGCCATTGACGTTAACGTGACTCTTTGTTTTTAAGTTTTTGTAGATCACATATTCTGCCAGATTATTTTCTAAGCACAAAAAATAAAACCGCTTAAACCACTTCACTACTTCCACTACCCATAATAATAGTAATAAGGTGAGATTTATTAGCTTAATCGCTAGAATGCTGTGACTTATTCCTATTATTACTAGGTACATCGATGTAGGTGTCATATTATGTGCTTCATACATGCTTCATAGCATAATGCTTCTATATCTTGCGGTCATAAAACAGAAAAAAAGGTAAGGGGCTGCAATATGTTTTTCTTGAAAATCTCTTGAACCCCAAGACTTACAGCTTTGCTTCCATAATATAATAAAATTAAGTACATACTAAAAATAAGCTTTTCATTGAAATAGGTTTCATTTGTGTTGAGTAGGTAGACCACTTTGCCCATTCTCCTTTGGTCCCATTCATTTTTACTCTAAGATTATTACTTTAGGAGCTACAGGGTGTTTAGGCTGACAGAGAGACAAAAAATGCCAATTATGAATACCGTGTCTTTTACAAAAAACCGGCCAAGTGCGTGGCGGGCCACGCGGCAGTGTAGGGTTCCGTAGTCACAATCCTCGAAAAACAGATATAACTCCTTAACCTGTGAACCCTACTTAGCCGTGATAGTTTTCCTTTAAAATTGATTATATACCCTACTGCTGTGAATTTTTTCAAGTTCCTATATACTGCCATTTGGTTGATAGAGGGGGGGGGGGGGACACTTGACTCTAATAAAAATTTGCACTTTAAAACATCATATTTTACAAACGGATCTAGAAATCGAAAAATGATGTTCCCACACACAGTATTTTTAAAAGACCTATTCAACGATACCCCACACTATGGGGTAGACGAGAAAAAAAATATTCATCCCCACTTTACATGTAGGGGAGCTACCCTAAAAAAAATATTTATCAAAATTTTATTTCACCACTTTGTCGGCGTGATTAATATTTATACTCATGCCAAATTACGGATTTCTAGCACTAATAGTCTCTGAGATTAACCGAGGACGGACGGACGGACGGACAGACGGACAGACGGACGGACATGGCGAAACTATAAGGGTTCCTTGTTTACTACGGAACCCTAAAAATTATATTCATTATCGCTCAAATCAAACAAGAGTAAATTAAAAATTTAAAAAACCCCCGACATTCGCAATTTTTTGGCGGCGGCCATCTTGGATTTGCATAGTGCTATTCTACTAGTCAAGCCCTTTCATTTGATACCCATATAAAGAAAGTTATGACAAAATATGTAATCCGCCATTTTGTAGCGGCGGCCATCTTGAACCGATTTTCATCAAACATAGCTAACAACACTCTCGACTAATTCACCTTTCAAACAAAAAAAACCGCATTCAAATCGGTCCACCCGTTTGAGCGCCACAGGGGAACAGACAGACACACACACACACATACACACACACAGACACGTCAAACTTATAACACCCCGTCGTTTTTGCGTCGGGGGTTAATCAAATAAACTATTCAAAATTGGTACACTGTACACTTTTTGAACGTCAATTTAGGAACAGGCAATGGTGATAATTACTTACGGAAACTTAAAACTAAAACTACGAGGGTTCCAAACGCGCCCTGGTCTGAGAAGAGCCCACAACAAACTCCAAAACCATAATTTTTTTATTATCATCATCTTACAATATGGTATAATAGCCATAAAAATGATTTGAACTGTTGGCTTTTAGAGCAATCTATGTCCATGGATTTTTGTCATTAAAAATAAAGGGGGCCTCCATACAAGAAACTTGATTTTTTCGGCGTTTTTTGCTTGACCTTGACAATCGCTGTATCTCTTGAATTGTAATAGGTAGATATTTGAAATTTTCAGAAAGTGACTATCATTAGTCTCTATAACTACAAAATAATGAAAATAAAATAAATTTAAGCAGTGGCGTAGCGTACCTTGGCGGGGCCCCGTATAAAAATTTGTTTGGGGGCCCTTATGAAGGGTAAATATTTCTCACAAAAGAAAAAAAAATGTTTGCATAAAATTAAAAGCAATATTTATTCATCATAATTATTTATCTGTCACTTTTTCTAAAATTTTTACAAACAATTCAAATTAAATATATACTCTCCTTGCCTTTTTTTCGGCAAACTGATTTATTAAATCATTTATAGCTGATGATGACTTTAGTTTTTCTAAAGATTCTGCTTCTATGGACAACTTTTTGAACAACATTTTTCGACTTTTGTCATTTCTGAAATAAACAAAAATCTGGGAAGTTTTTGTTAATTTTTGCTTACGCTCGTCGGGGCCCCCGTGGCTTGGGGGCCCCGTATAATTGATACGGCATATACGGCGGTAGCTACGCCCCTGAATTTAAGATTGAACGGCGATCTCCATACAATAAACTTTTCGATTTGCTCTATGGTACGGAACCCTACGTGTGTTAGTACGACTCGCACTTGGCCAGTTTTCATGTTGGGTCGGTAGATGACTATGAGCTTCCTTGTTGTAAACTAAATGTTGTTATTATTGTTACAAGTTTGACGTCTGTGTGTATGCGTGTGTGTGTCTGTCTGTCTGTTCCCTTGTGGCGCTCAAACGGGTGGACCGATTTGAATGCGGTTTTTTTTGTTTGAAAGGTGAATTAGTCGAGAGTGTTGTTAGCTATGTTTGATGAAAATCGATCCAAGATGGCCGCCGCTACAAAATGGCGGATTACATATTTTTACACAACTCCCTTAATATGGGTATCAAATGAAAGGGCTTGACTAGAAGAATAGTACTATGCAAATCCAAGATGGCGGGCACCACAAAATGGCGAGTGTCGGGGGTTTTTTAATTTTTAATTTATACTTGTTTCGAGCAAGTACATGCCAGTTGTGAAGGACCAATACATAGCTACGGAGAGAGATATTACAATTGGCACGAAAACTTTTGCTACAGTTAAAGATTTCATATGTACCTCGGTTCCCTTATTACATCGGACAATGACATCTCATTAGAAATTCAAAGGAGAATAAACTCGGCAAATAAATGTTATTTTGGTCTGCTGCGCTATCTTCGATCTAAGATCCTGTCGAGACATCTTAAAGTACTCCTTTATAAAACCTTGTTTAGGCCAATACTTACCTATGGCGCTGATTGTTGGGTCCTAAGTAAAAAAGATGAAAACAGTCTCCTAGTGTTCGAACGTAAGGTGTTGAGACGCATTTTCGGCGCTGTTCAGGATAATGGTCTCTGGCGCATTCGGTACAATCACGAGCTATACGAACTTTTTGAAGAACCGAACGTTGTCAAAACCATTAAACTATCACGAATGCGATGGGCGGGACATGTGCAACGCATGGACGATACAAGAGTCCCGAAAAAGTTACTGGACAGTAAACCGGATGGTCGTAGAGGCCGAGGAAGACCGAGAGGTCGGTGGATTGACGGAGTGGAAAGGGATATGAGGGTTTTGGGGGTTCGGAGCTGGAAAGAAGCTTGTTCTGACCGCCTCCGCTGGAGAAGCTTGCTGGACCAAGCCAAGGCCCACCCAGGGCTGTAGAGCTTTGTTTATTTATTATTATGTTTCGAGCAAGTGAATTGAAATAGTAGATTGTATCATAAGGGAGCAAAATAATATTTTTACGTCGAGGGCGCTTTTTTGAATCCAGAGCGAAGTGAGGGATTGTATAGTAGAATCACGAGCGTAGCGAGGGATTCTTTAGTACAATCCTGAACGTAGCGAGGGATTCAAAGTACGTCGCCCGAGCCAAAAATATATTGCGCCCGAGTGATACACTCTACTTTTCATCACCCTCTATGAGGAAATAAAAGGCGCCTTATATTTTTAACCCCCGACGCAAAAACGACAGGTGTTATAATTTTGACGTGTCTCTGTGTGTGTGTAAAATATGTAATCCGCCATTTTTTGGCGGGGACCATCTTGGACCAATTTTCATCGAATATCTACTCTAGCGGCACGCTATGATGGCCGGTTTGACGTTTGTCCGCTCATGAAGTTCCGTATTAATTGATAACGACTTTGAAGGAAATAATTGTATTACTTTATTGACGATAGTGATGTGCAGAGATTCATAAATTTTATCGAATGTAGTTTTAGGTTTAGGACTCAAAATTTATTTATTAAATTGATTTCTTAAATGTATACAAGTGTAGAAAAATCAGTTTGCACCATTTAAGGGGTGAATGTACTTGTGAATATGAACAATTTTCACTATGTGGACAAACCTCTGAAATCGCAAAAAAATATCAATAAATTTTTAAAAATGGAATCTAATACGATCGTCACATAGGATCGCTGGCTAGCACAACTACTACCTCCGGCAAACTCGCGTCAATGCTCAATGCAAAACAAAGCAGTTTCGAATTGACGTTGCTTCGAAAAGTATAAACTGTCAGTGCAATGCGATTGTGATATAGTTTTGACCTGGCTTTGGATTTCAAATATTGATACTGCATTACTGTTGACCCTTGCTCGTTAATTTGGACTCTGTTCAAGCCCTTTGTTGTGGATTTCGTCGATATGACCGAACGTACGCAGAGAACTGTTCTAAATAGTCAGACACGTGAGTTCGTAATACGCCTTCGTAACTATTTCGATCGTGAAGCTCAAAATGGAGGGCCAATTTTACCTATAACGTCAGTGGTTGAACGCGTAGCTGATGCGCTTAATATTGGACAACGAACTGTTAGACGGATAACTAAAAAAAAATATGGCGAGACTGGCACAGAAGAAAATAAACTTCACACACCAAAAAAGAGAAAACGAGCAAAACCAGTCGTAGGCATCGATAGCTTTGATGCCGATGCTATCCGAAGACATGTTTACGGCTACTATTTACAGAAGGAGTATCCAACAAGAAAAAAGTTGGTGCATTCACTGAAGGAAGCTGGATTATTCTTCGGTGGGGAAAGTTCTTTAACGAAGATTTTGAAGACCATTGGATTTCGATACAAAAAATGTAACAAACGCAAAATATTGATGGAAAGATTTGATATAGCGATGGCAAGGTATACTTTTTTACGGCAAGTGAAAGAAATCAAAAATTGGCAAAATGTTGTGTTCTTGGATGAAACATGGCTTAATGCTAACCATACTGTAGGCCGTTCTTGGAACGATGACACAGCAGCATCTACTTCCAAAGTTCCTGTAGGAAAAGGATCGCGACTTATAATTTGTCACGCCGGAACCATCAACGGGTTTGTCGAAGGTTCTCTCATGGCTTTTGCGTCAAAAACCACTGGAGACTATCATGAAGACATGAATGGAGAAAAGTTTACTGAATGGTTTACCTCAATGTTGTGTAGCCTCCCTGAACCATCTATTATAATTATGGACAACGCCCCATACCACTCGATGCAAATTGACAAGCCACCTGCCCAATCCCAAAAGAAAGCTGATATCGTCGCATGGCTTCGTAAAAATGGCGTAGATGCAAACATGAATATGTTAAAAGCGGAATTAGTACGTCTTTTAAAAGAAAACAAACCAACCAAGATCCGATACGTCATTGACGAAATAGCATTAGAACATGGGCACAGAGTTATACGGTTACCGCCTTACCATTGTGAGTATAATGCGATTGAGTTGGTGTGGGCTCAAATTAAGGGATATGCTGCAAGACACAATACAGAACCCCCATTTACCACAAAAAAAATGCTAAAATTATTAGAAGAAGCTTGTGAACATGTGACTAAAGGAGACTGGGAAAAGGTTGTGAATAGAACTGTTAAATTAATAAGGGAAGATTATGAAAGAGATGTGAAAATAGATAATATTATAGAAAACGAACATATAATTATTAATGTATGTGATGATAGCAGTGACGACAGTGAAAATAGTAGTATGGACGAATCTGATTAATTATGGCCTTTTGTGGCACCTTTTTTGGTATCTTTTGTATTCATATGTTTCTTGTGTGCATATAAAGTATGTATATTCATTTTCGTTCAAATATTCAGTTCGTTCAAATAAATTAAATAAACATATACATTTTTGTTTTATTAAACCTATTTAATCAGGTACAAAAACAAAACTTAATTGTTTTTTGTTCGAGAATAAATTGACATTCCACATCACTATTGTAATGTGTCAAACCGGCCATCATAGCGTGCCGCTAGTATAAGAACACTCCCGACTAATTCACCTTTCAAACAAAAAAAAACTGCATTCAAATCGGTTCAACCGTTTGAGCGCTACGGGGGAACACACACACACAGGCGTCAAAATGAAAGGTCTTGACAACAAGACCTTTCATTTGATACCCATATTGAGGGAGTTGTGAAAAATATGTATGTAATCCGCCATTTTGTGGCGGCGGCCATCTTGGACCAGTTTTCATCAAACATAGCTACGAACACTTCCGACTAATTCACCTTTCAAACAAAAAAAAACCGCATTCAAATCGGTTCAACCGTTTGAGCGCTACGGGGGAACAGACAGACACAGATACACTGTATACATACACAGACGTCAAACTTGTAACAAGTCTAACAACAATAACAACAATCGATACTATCATTCGCGCCTAGCCCGGTGGGACCACGGGCCCTTCATCTTCAAAAAGTGCGCGGCAAAGATAATTGCGGCGCACTTATAAATAAGTGCGCCGCAATTATCTTTTATAGCCCAGTCAATCTACGAAAAATAAAAATAAAAACTCTTATAGAAATTGGCCTAAAGTGTTCTTTGGACCTTCATAATATGGGGGTGCGGAACCGGCCGCCATTTTGAAGTTTAGGTTTTTTGCACATATCTCGAAAATCTCTACTTCTAAGTTCTAGCATTATGATTACTTCTGACAAAGGTCTTTAAATAAAATTTGCTACAAATTTGATTCCATTCATTTTTACTCTAAGGTTAACCCCCGTATTCATAAACGTTCCTTCCTTAAGTATAGCAACAATGCTATGATGAGTACGATGTTTTGCAGTGCGTTCGTTATGCCAAGCCATTCATTTCATAAACAATACTTAGAGGACTCTTTGCTGTGCGTAACGCATAGCGTTCAATGGAGCGCTGTGATTGGTTAACGTTCTGTTGCGACTTCACTCGAGTTGACTCGAGTCGAGTTGACTGACAGATGGCCAGCAGATGGCAGTCTATACAAACATCAAAACTAGAATTGCCACCTAGAGTCTCCTGTCCATTAGGTACCTACTCAATTGAATTTTCGGTTCTCGAATCTCCATCATTACGCACGTAATTTGTAGTTAATAAGGTTTTTATATCCTCTTTATCTTAGGTGTATTAAAAATTTATAAAAAATCATTGTCTCGTCGTCGTCTTTGCAATAATTTATATTACAAAATTCAAATTAACACTGCAAGCAGTATTTCTTCACCGAAAATGAGATAGGTACCTACTAGGGTTTACGGAACCGGTCCTGATTTGGAGAACCGGGAATTTCGGTTCTTTTACCCAAAGGAACCGGGAATTCCCGGTTCTTTCGGGATTTTCGGTTCTTTGTAGTTTTTTTCTTTATAAAACAAGTTTTACTCTTTAAAAGTAAAGCACAATGAAATATTTAAGTAATTTTTATTGGAACTAATATTGTGTGAGTTTAAAAATAAAACTAGAATCAAACAGAACTTAATCACTCAGTCTTCTCATATTTTGCTTCTATTTTCTATAGTCTCAAATCCGGTAGTTTTGATGTTTATGATGTTGGCTCAATGAATAATCCAAGTTGGTGAACTCGAGCGCCGAATGCAACTTTGCCCAAAATCGAAAAAACCGCGAAAATTTTGGATTTTGTTCAGATTTTGGCGATTATAACCTTAAAGGACTAATTTTTGATCGTACCAAAAATCTAAATACCAACTTTCATAGATTTAATTTGATACATGACGTGAAAAATGACGCACTGTTATTTAAACTTTCATCCCATATTTAACCCATTGGGGATAGAATTTCCAAAAATCCTGAAATTCATATTTTCATGGATATCACTTGAAAAATGACCGACTTTCATGCAAACTTTCATCCCCTATTTAGCCCCCTTAGGGGTGGAAGTTCCAATAATCCTTTCTTAGTGTGCGCCTACGTTGAAAAAGCTTACGAATCCAATGTACCATTCATTATGTGTTTCGTCGACTACAGTAAGGCCTTTGACTGTGTGAACTGGACAGTTCTCCAGGAAATGGGAGTCCTAAAACATCTAGTCGGAGTGCTTCAAACCCTTTACTTAGATAGTCAGGAGGTAGTAAGAATCGACAAGACGACATCAACACCTTTCTCGTTTGGCAAAGGAGTTCGTCGAGGATACATCGTATTCCCTATTCTGTTTAACATCTATGGAGAGAGCATCATATGCCGGACTTGCGCAGACTGGGATGGTGGAATTACCATCAACGGCCCTAAAATTCAAATCATTCGCTACGCCGATGACACCATCCTTTTTGCAGCTAATAAAGTTGAAATATTCCAACTTCTGAACAAAATGAAGCAACACAGGCAATAAATCGGTCTAAAACCAAGATCATGGTAGATTCAATTGACGATTCAAAAGTACTTGTAAAAGTTTATTTGAATAAAAAACTTTTCTATTCTATTCTATTCATGGTGGTGGATCGTGCTTCTAAGCTAGAACTCAATGAAACACTCAATTTAAAACCCGTTGATCACTTAATTTACTTGGGTTCTAGCATCAGCAATAACGGTCTTGTGAAGCTAAAGTTCGCAGGAAAATCGGAATGGCCAAGGCTGCAATGTCTCAGCTCGATAGGATATGGAAGGATCGTAACATCAGCAATAAGACAAAAATTACACTCGTCAATACTTTAGTCTTCTCCATTTTCCTATACGGGGCGGAGACATGAACAGTAAAAGCTGGCGATCGCCAGATGTGGTGCTGGAGGAAAATGCTCAGAATCCCTTCGACTGCATTCAGGACCAACCAATCGATCCGCGAAGAACTCAAAATTGACATAAAGCTGAGGCTCTCCATTTTATGCCTGAGGAGGATCTTTGAGTTCTTCGGCCATACCGCCCGTAAACCCGGCGATAACCTACAAAAACTTATAGTTACCGGGAAAATGAATAGCAGGAGATCGAGAGGTAGGAGTGCAATTCGCTGGACTGACCAGATCCGCACCACTCTTGAATGTTGCCGAAGCGAACAGATGGCGCAAGTCGCAACATCGTCAGAAACTTGAAATTTTCAGTTTCCGTGTTTCCTTTTATGATGTAGGCGGCGCGCACACTAAGAAAGGATTATTGGAAATTCCACCCGTAAGGGGGTTAAATAGGGGATGAAAGTTTGTATGAAAGTCTGTCATTTTTCAAGTTATATCCATGAACATTTGAGCTTTCGATAAAAAATAAAAAATATAAGTTTCAGCATTTTTGAAAATTCTCTCCCCAAATGGATTAAATATTGCGCGCACTGCAATCCGAAAACTGAGTAAGCGAGCAATCGCACTAGACGTAAGTTACCGCGCGAAATTTATTTTCACGCTAAATTCACGTTACTTTTGAACTTTTGAACAGTAGAAAGTATAAAAAAGTAAAGTTAGTATTGTAAAGATTATGTATGTAAGTAGTAGCGTGAATCGTGTAATTAAAATAAAATTCCCGAAAGTACCGAAAGAACCGGGAATCAAATTGGATTTCCCGGTTCTTTTTTACTGAGAAAAGAACCGGGAATTCCCGGTACTTTCGAGACCGGGATTTTCCGGTTCTGAACCCTAGTACCTACGTACCTGTTATCTTGAATGTATAAAAAACCTTTTTTTATACGTTCATGCCTGTTATGTTTTTATGTTTCGGTTTAATTTCATGGTAAAAGTTATAAAAATAATAAATAACACGTGTTGTTTTGTTGTAGTTCAAAAAAGGTTCCATTGTCCTTGTGTCTTTCTTTGCTATGCGTCGCGTAAAGTAGCTCGCTAGCTACTTTACGTGTGCGTTCATTTTAACGAACGCATAGGGTCGTTCGACCCTCAAGTATTGTTTATGAATAAGGTTTTTGTGCCCTGTGCGTTCGAGCGCACTATGAGACCTCATAGTGTCGTTTGTGAATACGGGTGTAAGACTTTTTAAATTCGGTAGCATTATATTTCTCGCAGGGACCACGGGTAAAGAAAATTGCCCGTAATCCCTTCGAGGGACTACGCGAAGGGACCACGGGCAACAAATCAAGGATTTATGCTGTATTGGTTAAAATCGCTTCTAAAATTAGCCATTATTTGAAGTAAAAAAGTAAATGATAAAAAATGTTATTGTGGGATATCCATAAGAGATAGACATATATAGTTCGTTCGGTAACTTAGTGTCGGTACAGGCGCAGGTGCTCTTAGTATTCTGCTTTTATTTTTATTACTTTTTTTCTGTTTGTAATTTTTTTTCTATTCTAACAGAATCTCCGAATAGTCTGCCAATCCGCACTTGGCCAGCGTGGTAGACTATGGTTAAAATCCTTCTCATTTTGAGAGAAGACCCGTGTTCATGAGAATATTATATTTTATGTTTATGGTTATATTGTAATAAAATACGAATATAAAAAAATATAAAAAGGAAAGAGAATTTTAATGAAAAAATATGAGTAGGTATAAAACGCCAAAACCCCTTGTGCCTGTACACCCCTCGCGGCATGCTTTGAAGTCGCGGCGGTGTCTTTCGCAAAACACCGCTCGGCGGAGGCGGCTAGACACAAAAGGTGACCGTAAGAAAACGAACAGACTATACCATCGCGGAGTTTTCTATAGACCTTTTCAATGTGTACAATACTTAGTACATTATATTGATAAATCTCGTAGGGTTCAGCCTGCGTTTGCAATGTAAGCGGAAAAAATGTAATTATTTACGATATCACATTAGAAACCTCAAAAATAACAGTATTTCTCCACTATTTAATGGATGTTATCATACATATAAACCTTCCTCTTGAATCACTCTATCTATTAAAAAAAACCACATCAAAATCAGTTGCGTAGTTTTAAAGATTTAAGCGTACAAAGGGATATAGGGACATAGGGACAGAGAAAACGACTTTGTTTTATACTATGTAGTGATACTACAACGTGCTACAACATCAAAGAATTAATTTATAAATTAATATTTTATACAAGTATTATACAAGTACCAAAAGTATATTCATAGTCGCGCTATATCCAAGTGGTCGTCCGTGCAACGGCCGCCCGCCTACCTGCCGTTAGATACCTAAACTTCCATAGCGTCAAACTGGGAGAGGACTCAGACGCCGGCGAACACCTACTACGGGAGGTCGATGACCAATTGAAAAAGTCATTTCATACCGACTGGAAATTTTAACAACAATAGTTTAGACCGAACCCATCACAGCTCCGAACGTCAGCTGCCGCACCAGTGGTGGAGTTAAGAGTGAGAGCATGTGAAAGTGCTTGAAAATCAAAGCGCTCCGAGTGATTTTATCCCGGACAAAAATGGTCTTAAATCATTGTTCCGATCATTTTTGATACAGAAACAATCGTCAGCTGCGGCGCCGAGGGTGGGTTATACGTCCGCTACGCGCATGAAGTGCATTAAAATTTTGGCAAAAAAAGTTATTTTATACCTTATGAAATTTATGCAGCAGAATTTTCACACTTTTAAAATAATAAAGAAAATCGTCAGCTGCACTTCTGGTGGGGGAAAGACCGTCAGTCAGCGTGATAAACATTTTGCGCGCTCAGTACATTTAGCCTAGTAAATCTAGGAAAAATATCCTATAGTTTCAAAAATTAGCCAAATGTATTCTTTGGGCCTTCCTCTTGAATATGTATATCCAAAAACCCCATATGGGGGATGCATAACCAGCCGCCATTTTTAATTTTGTCCTTTTTTTCGGTTTTTTTCTGATATCACGAAAATCTCTACGAATAGCATCATAATTACTTCTGACAAAAGTTTTAACATACAAATTGCCACAAATGTAGTCTCTTGCAGTTTTACTCTAAGTTTATTACTTTAGGAGCTATAGGGTATTTTAGGTCCCTTTTTCGTTTTTTTTGCTCATATCTCGAAAGTCTCTACGAATAGCATTATAATTACTTCTGATAAAAGTTTTCGTATAAAATTTTCTACAAATTTGGTTCCATGCATTTTTACTCTAAGTTTATTATTTTAAGAGCTATAGGATGTTTAAGTTAATATTTGAGGTCCTTTTTTTAATTTTTTGCTCATATCTCGAAAATCTCTACGAATAGCATTATAATTACTCCTGTAAAAAGTTTTTACATAAAATTTTGTACAAATTTGGTCATGGTAATTTTTACGCTAAGCTTACTACTTTAGGAGTTATAGGGTGTTTAAGTTTATATTTGAGGTCCCTTTTTCAGTTTTTTGCTCATATCTCGAAAATCTCTACGAATACCTATAAAATTACTTCTGACAAAAGTTTTAATATAAAATTTTCTACAAATTTTGTCCTGTTCATTTTTACGCATTTCAAACAAAAAAAACCGCATTGCGGTTTTTTTTGTATTAAAGGTGAATTAGTCGGAAGTGTTCTTAGCTATGTTTGATGAAAATTGGTCCAAGATAGCCGCCGCCACAAAATAACGAATGTCAGGGGTTTAATCTATACTAGTTTATCTCTCTGTTAATTTTAACACTCTGTAGCTCCTAAAGTAATAAGCTCAGCGTAAATTAAATAGGACCAAATTTGTAGAAAATTTTATGTAAAAACTTTTGTCAGAAGTAATTTTATTGGTATTCGTAGAGATTTTCGAGATATGAGCAAAAAACTGAAAAAGGGACCTCAAATATAAACTTAAACACCCTATAACTCCTAAAGTAGTAAGCTTAGCGTAAAAATTACCATGACCAAATTTGTACAAAATTTTATGTAAAAACTTTTTACAGGAGTAATTATAATGCTATTCGTAGAGATTTTCGAGATATGAGCAAAAAAAACGAAAAAGGGACCTAAAATACCCTATAGCTCCTAAAGTAATAAACTTAGAGTAAAACTGCAAGAGACTACATTTGTGGCAAATTGTGTGTTAAAACTTTTGTCAGAAGTAATTATGATGCTATTCGTAGAGATTTTCGTGATACGAGAAAAAAACCGAAAAAAAGGACAAAATTAAAAATGGCGGCTGGTTATGCATCCCCCATATGGGGTTTTTGGATATATTCAAGAGGAAGGCCCAAAGAATACATTTGGCCAATTTTTAAAACTATAGGATATTTTTCCTAGATTTACTAGGCTAAATGTACTGAGCACGCAAAATGTTTATCACGCTGACTGACGGTCTTTCCCCCACCAGAAGTGCAGCTGACGATTTTCTTTATTATTTTAAAAGTGTGAAAATTCTGCTGCATAAATTTCATAAGGTATAAAATAACTTTATTTGCCAAAATTTTAATGCACTTCATGCGCGTAGCGGACGTATAACCCACCCTCGGCGCCGCAGCTGACGATTGTTTCTGTATCAAAAATGATCGGAACAATGATTTAAGACCATTTTTGTCCGGGATAAAATCACTCGGAGCGCTTTGATTTTCAAGCACTTTCACATGCTCTCAATCTTAACTCCACCACTGGTGCGGCAGCTGACGTTCGGAGTTGTGATGGGTTCGGTCTAAACTATTGTTGTTAAAATTTCCAGTCGGTATAAAATGACTTTTTCAATTGGTCATCGAGCTCCCGTAGTAACCGCGCGCAAATCCAATTTCAAGGCGCTCGCTAGTATCGGCCGGTATATTGCTATCTCTCTCTGCCTCTACACATCGGCACCGTGCTTGCCGCGATAGCAATATTAGCGGTCACAATTTGTTATACACTTGATCTTGTTCCGTAAATACCAAAAATGATGAATGAAAATTTGTTTTTCATTTCGTGTTGTTATTTTCTAACTTCACAATATAAGCTATGTTCCTGATCAATTATTAGGTAAGATACAATGGTAAGATATCGTTGATTTTAATATGAAACAAATAAGGAGAAAACATGCCGTTTATGTCGTAAAAATGTGCAAAACGCAGTTCGCTTTCATTTCGTTTTAGGAAGGTATTTTAGAAATATATATATCCAACAACCTAGATACCACAATTTGAATCCAAATAATCGCATAATATGGTGGAAATATTCTCAAATTTCAAATTATTTTGGTATTACGTTTGTATGGACAATTCGTCCTCCGCCGGCCTCTTAACATTTCATCTCTCGTTAAATGGCGCCTCTGCATGATGCATACAGTTGCATAAATTCGAAATTAACCAATAATTTTCATTAAAACTTTCATTTGATACAAAAACATACCAAAAACTGGCTTAGGTCAATTGAAACCTTCTACAATTATGCCACACAAATCTTTTGTTTTTAATTATTTTTTTTTTCAAATTCAAAAGAATCATTCAATATGGTCTACAAAATAAGCTTTCATTAAAATAATTTTAAACCGGCCAGTATTTTTTGAGTTTAAGAACTTTATACAAAATATCCCTAGACAGTGTTGATGTGCATATACATATATTTTAGAATAACTAAAACCCTATGGTAGACTTTTTATTATTTTTTAATACTATTTAATTCAAAATAATACTCCGTTTCTGTTTTATTGAACAGATACTATAATTAAGTAAAACTTCAAGAAAAGAAAAAATCTGAAATTTATAGTTTAACAATTATCACACTTGCAATTTTCATCTTCAAGTAGCAAATTAACTATTGCATAACTAATTGAAAAATTGTGACAATTTTATTTTTCCGGTGGATTATTGTTCATTTATCTATCCAGTAAGCGCCTGATTTTTTACATTTCTTAAATTTTATATTTAATATGTTTAAATTGATAAAGTATCTCGAAGCAGGAGTGAACTGTTAACGTAACTTTAGGAATGGTGATTCCTAGGAAAAAAAGTAAATATAGAATATTTTTGTAGATAATTTTATGATCTACAATTTTTGCCTAGATTGTATTTTTATAAAACTTACCGTTTTCGAGATAAATCCAAAAAAAAATTTGACTTTGACCTTGAATAACTTTTTTAGCAGACATGGGATCAATCCCCTTTTGACACATTATTCCTACTGGTGTAGCCAAGGTCTCTACCAAAATTCAGCTCTGTCGGAATTACTGTGAATTGAAATGTTTATTTTAACCCAGCTATATAGAGCATAACGCCCCTTCCCACAAACTACTTTCGGACCTTCTTTGGGCGTAACTGAGGAATCACGAGCCTATTTCTATTTCTTAATTTTTGTTAGGCAAAATATTCACAGTTACAATAAAAAGTGCTAATCACGTTTTATTTTAGCCTAACAAAAAATTATTTTGCCTAACAAATATTAATAATTATATAATACTAGCTGTTGCCCGCGACTTCGTCCGCGGTATTAGAATTTTCAAAAGTCCCACGGGAACCCTCTGTTTTCCCGGGATAAAATAGTAGCCTGTCACTGTCCTCAACTAAAAACATGCAACTGCAAGAAATAACATAAATCTGTAGTCATGTCCGATATATAATAATTAATACAGAATCCCTGTATTATTATATTTAAGTTCATAAATTGTTGTCGTAATATAAGTAAACCATTTTTACCCCCTTTGGGGTGGATTTTCATCAAATTTTTCTTAGCTGATGCCTACCCCCCTCTTTTTTTTATGCTGGGAAATGCATTTACGCACTCCTTCCGGAAGCAGTACAGCGGACTGCGCCCGGAAGGGAGTGTGGGACTCAAGCAGGCCAAGAGGTGGCCAGAATACCCACTAAAACCCACCGATGTTCCTCCGTGTCGCCTGGTGGATGGGTTACGGGAACACTTGCGCAATCGTTTGCGACCCAGCCGGCGCCGTCCGCTGAGGCAGACCCTCCTCAGGGGGACCTAAAAGTCCCCTAACTCCGTCTGAGGCGCACCAAGAACATAATGGTGCGCCCTCGACCTGAGGTGTCTCAACGGGCGACGGATACGCCTTAATCCACCGCCCGGAGCCCCTCACTACGGTAACAGGCGACAGGTGCCTACCACGCCGCCGCCTGCATCCCACTCTACGGCAGCCGCAGGCCCACGACCCGGTCGGCCGCAGCGGTCACACGATCCCGCCGCGATCGACCCTCCCACACACTGGGCGGCCATGTGACCCAGCAGACCCGCCGCACGGGGCACTGCCACCCATTGTACAAATGGGCAGCACCGCCCCCCGCCCTGTTTCATCCACAGTGCCCTCTGTTACTCAGAGGGACACGCGGAGAAACCCTCCCCCCTGCCAGGTCATTGGCCATAGCTAACAATATCCCCGTAGGAACATTATTAGCCATGTTACCGGGGTGTACCGGCTCGAATACTGCTCTTCCTCTCGGTCGTATCCAAAGGGACCAGCAGCATCCATGCACACTGGGAGGTTACCTGGCTGGCACCCCTGATGCCTACTCCCTTTTTTTTTTGACGCTGGGAAATGCATTTACGCACCACTTCCGGAAGTCTTACAGCGAACTGCAATACTTCCGGACAGGAGTGTGGGACTCAAGCAGGCCGATGGCCAGAATATCCACTAAAACCCAGCGATGTTCCTCCGTGTCGCCTGGTGGCTGGGTTACGGGAACACTTTCGCAATCATCCGCGACCCAGCCGGCGCTGTCCGCCGAGGCAGACCCTCCACCGGGGGACCTAAAGGTCCCCTAACTCGAAAGAACCTAACTTCCAAATTTTAAGTTAATAATAACAATTAAAATTTCCCTGTACAAACTTCCATCCCCTATTTTACAACTCTTAAGAAGAGATTTATCAAAATAATTTAAATAGGTTTTTATTATTTAAAACTAATAACTTACATGCCGATTTTCCTATCTGTAACTTCAAAAACGTAGAACTTTCATATAACGGTCCTACCCCCATTTTACCCCCATACCGGAGGAATTTCGTGACATATTTTCTAGGCTGATATCTACGCCCTAGAAAGAACCTACCTTCCAAATTTCAAGTTAATAATAGCAATAATTAAAAATTCACATAGAATAGAATAGAATAGAAAAGTTTTTTATTCAAATAAACTTTTACAAGTACTTTTGAATCGTCAATTAGAATCTACCGCAGGTTCGGAATGTGAATATCGGAATAACTTGAGGCAAGTCTAAGATTGCTTGTGGATTTTTGTTATAGAACATTACGCCCATTCCCACAAACGACTTTCGGACCTTTACAAGTGCTTACGAATCGACAAATGAACCTACCACTGGTTCGGAATGGTGCATAACAACTTTCATCCCCTATTTTACCACCCTTAAGGGGAGATTTTCCAGAATAACTTTACAGGTTCTTATCATTTAAAATGTATAATCTAAATGCCTATTTTCATATCTGTAACTTCAAAAACAGAACTTTCATAATAACCTTCCTAGTTCCTACCCCCGTTCTACCCCCTTAGGGGAAGATTTTCGTAGAATCTTTTCTAGGCTGATATCTAAGCTTTAGAATGAACCTACCTTCCAAACAAGTTGATAATAACAATAATATAATTAAAACTTCCCACTAGAACTTTCATCCCCTATTTTACCACCCTTAAGGGAAGATTTTTCAGAATAAAATATACAGATTTTTATTATTTAAAACTAATAATCTAAATACCAATTTTCAGCTCTGTAACTTTAAAAACATAGGACTTTCATACAAACTTTCTACGCCCATTTTACCCCCTTAGGGGAGGATTTTAGGGTTATTAAATAGCCTATAACCTTCCCCGAAAATTGGACTACCAAATGCAAAAAGAATTTTTCAAATTCGACAGGTACTTCCAGAGATTAGCGCGTTCAAACAAACAAACCAACTCTTCCACTTTAATATATTAGTATAGATATATATCAGGTTATTCATAAATTCTATCATAAGAATAACAAAACTCTTTTAAATAATAATAAAAAAAATCAGCCAAGTGCGAGTCGGGCCTCGCTCTTTCAGGGTTCCGTACATAATTATGAACTATATAATATTTTGGTTCTAAGAAATATTTTATTTCCGAGCTAGACATCGCAACAAACCGTGAAAGAAAAACCCAAAAAAATGTTCGTTTATTTTGGTCACAGCTTATAAACTATTTAATAAATCGTTGTTTTCAGTATTTGTTGTTTAAATAGAGCATATAGTACATAATATACTGAAATATCATATTCCCAACTAGTTTAGTTTTTGAGATAGCCCCCGTCACAAAAATGGTCTAAAACTGACAACTTTGATGGCCTCCCATTCCCTTATTTTTTGAGATAAAAATTAAAAAAATATATATTTGTACTCTACTTAATGAGCTCTAAACAATGATACCCCACAAGCTAGGGTAAAGAAATTTTTTTTTTCCGGCTCCTTTTTCATGTAGGGAGCCCCCCTGAAAAATAATTTAATTCAATTTCCAATTCAATATTTGATTTTGGGTTAACGTTTTACACTAAATACCAAAATTTCAGGTTTGTAACTCATTTCGTCTGAGAGCTAGAGACCTGTGACCGGCGGACAGACGGACAGACAGACAGCCGAGTGACATTAATAGGGCTCCGTTTTTTACCCTTCGGGTACGGAACCCTAAAAAATGACGTGTGGCACTCGGGGACTGCCGCGGTAAAGCTATTGCATAGCGTTTTTTATCAACTTATGCAATTATAATTATTTATTTATTTTATTTATGCAGTACAGCAAATAAAAGAAAGCATAGTAATGACCTAACATGAGCCGTAATAGTGCATTTATTAGCCTAGCACTTACCTTCCGCACGTCCGACACATAAATCGAAAATTAGGCAATAAACACTAAAATAAATGGATATTTTCAAATTAAATACAATAATAATTACTGTAGTCACAATGTTTTATGTTGGTACTTGGTACTTTCATTTCACCGACATCCAACCGTATGTACACGCACAGGGCTAATTCGCAACTCACATAATTCTATTTACTATTTTCCATTATTGTAATATTTTGTTGTACGCCGAACTGGAATAAAAAAAAAAAAAAGAAAAAATGAAAAAGAAATAAAAAGAAAAGAAAAAGAAAAAATTTAAAAAACAAATTCGAAAAAGCAAAGTACAACGAAAACGCGAGTGATATTCGAACCTGCGACGCCGTACCTTATACGGTATCATTATTATATATTTGGTTGCCCGCTGCGCCACCAACATGCACTGGCGATGTGCCATAATATCCTATCTCAATCTGTGTTATAAAATCGTTAGGTTTTTTCGTTACGAAATTTCTGAATTCGGTCTCCACGCTCAAGGCCCGCGATAAAATCTATGCAATAGCTTAATTATGTATTTTACAATTTCGATAATCAATATATCTATACTAATTTTCTATACTAATATAATAAAGCGGAAGAGTTTGTTTGTTTGAACGCGCTAATCTCAGGAACTACTGGACCGATTTCAAAAATTCTTTCACCGTTGGATATGTACGTGATCCTTGAGTACATATTATATAGCATAATATGTACCACGGGCGAAGCCGGGGCGGACCGCTAGTTTATCTATATTTAGTATTTGTAAAAATTAGTTAATTAATTAATCCGGTAATCGCTTCATAAAGATAATCATTTGCTTAATTTCATGAATCACTGACCTACCGCGTCGCCCCTGCTACCTGCGTTCGAACGGCATCCTTTTATCGATAACGACTGACAACCCTATGATCGTAACGTTTTATGGCCCGGAGCGCACGTTTGTAATATCCCAAGTTCCCAACTATAGGTATAAAAAAACACATTCAAATCGATTTACCCGTTTAAGGTGGTACGTTTTCCATACTAATTTATTATTACCATTTAAGAACGAATGGATTATATATTTACACTGAAATTACATCGCACAGCCTTTTTTTTGTATGTACAATTTAATGTTTAATTTGCGGAAAATTTTATTTACATAAAGAAAACTTTACATAAACAGCTATAGGTGAAGTAAAGCCATCTCGGTCAGCTAGGCAAAACAGCGTTTAATAGATGGCTATTATAATTATTAAGCTGTCTATGTAATGTTTTCTTTATGTAAATATAATTTCGCGCAAATTAAAAATTATATTAAGGCTGTGCGATGTAATTTCAGTGTAAATAATATAATCCATTCGCTCTTGAATGGTAACATGAAGTTAGTATGGAAAACGTAACACCTTAAGAGCTACGGGGGGACAGAACAGACACATAGCGGTCATACTTATAACATCCCTCTTTTTCGGGGGTTCTAAATAAATCTAATTATTTAATTAATTATTATTAAAATATAACTTACTCGAAATTATATCTGTAATCGCGGGGGAGGGGTACCTACTCGTACTAGCTGCTGTTTTGACTTTGAAATTGTAATTCTAGTGCGTTAGAATTATACTGTGATAAAGTAGATTTATGTATTATGGCGTCAGTTTTTTTAAACGAAATTAACAGAAACGTGAAAATATTTACTGAAATTACTATAAATTAATTACACAATAAGATATTAAGGCCTTTCACGGCGGTTTCACGACCTTCTGATAAGTGTTGGATAGCTTATTCACAACTTTTGTCTTGGTCACTTGACATAAAGTAGAAAGTGACAAAACTTACGTTTAGGCTATTAGTCCGGCAGCCGAGGAACAAATTTTTTTGTGATTAATAACAAGCTGAATTTTCGTGAGTAGGTTCGTTTCGACGAGACAACCAACTTTTTTATCTATGAAAATTCTCGATGGTGGTCCGTACTCGAGTGCGCAGGTTAAAAATTTCGATTCACTCGGGTGGGAAATCGTTCCACTAAAGTAGGACTATGTACGGACCACCATCGAGAATTTTCATAGTCTATAAAAAAGTTGGTTGTCTCGTCGAACCGAACCTACTCACGAAAATTCAGCTTGTTTATTAATCACTAAAAAAATTGTTCCTCGACTGCCGTACTATATCTTACACAATTCAGACTATCAGAAGGTGGGAAACAGGCCCTAAATTAAATAATTCATTGGTAATTAAATGTTATTATTTTCAACAGACTTTAAAAATCAGCCAAGTGCGAGTCGGGCCTCGCTTTTTAGGGTTCCGTACATAATTATGAACAATATAATATTTTGGGTCTAAGAAATATTTAATTTCCGAGCTAGACAATGCAACAAACCGTGAAAGAAAAACGAAAAAAAAATGTTCGTTTGTTTTGGTCACAGCTTATAAACTATTTTATGAATCGTTGTTTTCAATATTCGTTGTTTAAATAGAGCATATGGTTCATGATATATTCGAAATATCATATTCCTAACTAGTTTAGTTTTTGAGATGCCCCCGTCATAAAAATCGTCTAAAACCGACAACTTTATCGGACCGTTTTGCAAACATCCTCTATTAAAAAAATCACGCAAATCGGTTCAGTAATCTCGGACAAATTGTTAAAACAAGTTTTACATAGAAAAGATACCCTGGAACCATCGGGATGACGTCACACGCTGAAGCGCCGCGTGAAACGAAATTAGCAACTTTAAAGTTCCATAACTTTTTTCAGTTTTTGAGATAATTTAATGATTCTTTCAGATTTTTGTTTTATTTTACTTAAATTTGTATAATTAATTAAAGAAAAATCAGCCAAGTGCGAGTCGGGCCTCGCTCTTTTAGGGTTTCATACATAACTATGAACAATATAGGTAATATTTTGGGTCTAAGAAGTATTTAATTTCCGAGCTAGACATCGCTACAAAATGTGAAAGAAAAACCCAAAAAATGTTCGTTTGTTTTGGTCACAGCTTATAAACTATTTTATGAATCGTTGTTTTCAGTATTTTTTGATTAAATAGAGCATATGGTATAAGTCATCATCATCATCATCATGATCAACCCATTACCGGCTCACTACAGAGCACGGGTCTCCTCTCAGAGTGAGAAGGGTTTTGGCCATAGTCTACCACGCTGGCCAAGCGGATTGGCAGACTTCACACACCTTTGAGAACGTTATGGAGAACTCTCAGGCATGCAGGTTTCCTCACGATGTTTTCCTTCACCGTTAAAGCAAGTGATATTTAAATACTTAAAACGCACATTTAACTCCGAAAAGTTAGAGGTGAGTGCCTGGGATCGAACCCACGACCTTCGATTAGAAGTCGGTCGTCCTAACCACTAGGCTATCACAGCTTTGCATAGGCTATCACAGAGCAGCTATCACAGTATAAGTATACCGAAATATCATATTCCTAACTAGTTTAGTTTTTGAGATATCCCTCGTCACAAAAATGGTCTAAAACTGACAACTTTGATTAATAAATGACAATTTCCTTATTTTTTAAGGAAAAAATTAAATAAATATAAATTCGTACTCTAATCAATGAGCTTTAAACAATGATACCCCACAAGCTAGGGTAAGAATTTTTTTTTCCGGCTCCTTTTTCATGTATGGGAGCCCCCCTTAAATTGTACATTATTGCAAAGGCCGGAAAGTAGGCAATTGAAGGTCGAGTATGAGATTGAAAGCCGAGCCGTAGGCGCGGACTTCACTAAATACGAGACGGGCAATTGCCATTTCCCGCCGAGGTATTATATATAGTGCTTTTCTCAAAAGAATGCAGGGAAATAAAACACATTTTTTATATTATTTAAAGGCTAGACCCTTTAAATAATATAAAAAATGTTAAATAGCGAATTGGCCCCCAAATGACAACCTATATCGAAACTTATGTTTCAATATTGGCTTGGTGTACGAACGCGATTGACACCAGTTTTAGCGCCGTACTCCGCTTTGACCTTGAGATATTAAAAAAAAAATGAGCGCAACTATGACTATCATTCAAAGTGACATATCTCGGAAACTATTAAAGCTAAAAACTTAAAACTAACGCGAGGTTTTAGGTAACCTTTAAGAGCATATTTTATTTTATTTTTTTGGATTTTTCAAATAGTTAAAAATATATTTTTTTAATAAAAAATATAATAATTATTATTATTCCTGTGTTTCTTATAACGGACAATCACTAAAAATATATTTGCATTAAGCACTACAATATATATATTGTAGTGCTTAATATGTACTAATACTCATAAAAAAATCATTTGAAAACAGTTGGTGCAACACTTCAAAAAAAAAAAAATTCGACCCGAAATAAATGTATCAATACAAGCTAGGCTATAAACAATAATACGAATATAAACATTAAAATATAATTATAATCGTAAAATTTTTAATACTTATTAAATTAAACTAATCAGTTTTTTATCATCATCGCTATTATAATACCTAATTAATTATAGTTGGAATATTTTGAATCTCAAATGCGACAATTATTGAGGGAAAGGGGTGTAAAAAAGTGCTGCCTTATTTTATAGAACTACTAGCGACCCGCCCCGGCTTCGCACGGGTAGTAGAGCATTTTATGCGTAGGTACTACCCGCTCAGGGATTAGGCAGCGTTTTCGATGAAAGCTCCCAGGCGGCTTTTACGACTTTTTACGATATTTTCCACAATGAACTTACTATATCTCACCTTATACCCGAATTACTAATTCCGTGGAATTCTGACGTTTCATAATGTTACCAGAGATAAAACAATTCCCACAAAAAAGATGAAAAATTCAAAACTTATGCAAATACAAATCAACTGCTGCATGTAGATATGACTTTCTAGTTTCCATTCTTAGCAATTTCTATTTTAGGGCGAAACAATTAATATTATTAAGCGGCTTAGAGCTTTATATGTTGACAGGGAATTAAAGTAGTTTGGGGTAAAATCGTACTTCGTAGATGTTAACCCTGTTCTCCATATAAATAACTCATCTGTAAATGAAAATGACAGCTGTCAGAATTAAGTCGATATTAAGTCAAAAATAAGGAGAAAAACTAAATATTTCAAATCAAATAAATTAGTGTATTTGGGACATAAGAAAGTAAGTTTTCACCAGATTCCGTGAAAAAAAAAAAATTATTTTAAAAGATAAAAATAAAGAACCAAAAACTTGGTTTTTTGAACTTTTCACATAAATTTTGAGGTTATGTGAAAAAAGTGTAAATATAAAAGTTGTAGATCTTTTTATTACCTACAACTTTGCCGTTTAATTTTTTTCCATAGGACTTCTAGTTTTGCCGGAAATCGAGATAAACCGTTTTTTACCCTTAAAACTCCCCCCCTTTTTTCCCGAGCTCAGATCGCCCGTAAATTATTTTTCCTTGTATTTTATAATATTCTCCTCCTTTTCCAATGGGTTTCATCCTACGTACTGTGATTTTTTTTTGGTTTCAAAAATTATCGACAATGGGCTATAGGGAGAACCGCGGCCGCCGACGCGCTTATAGGCACGCTCCCGCGCCGCCGCAATTTTTAAATCTGTAATATCTTCGAAAGTATTCATTTAAATCATATGCTGTAAAGGACCATATGGATTTATATAAAATCAACAATGCATTTAAGGTATTTAATTAGATAAGGATTAATGCTGTATTGGTTGAAATCGCTTCGAAAATTAGCCATTATTTGTCGTAAAAAGTAAATGACAAAAAAATGTTATTGTGGGATATCCATAAGAGATAGACATATACCATCGCGGACTTTTCTGTAGACCTTTTCAATGTGTACAATACTTAGTACATTATTTTGATAAATCTCGTAGGGTTCAGCCTGCGTTTGCAATGTAAGCGGAAAAAATGTAATTATTTACGACATCACATTAGAAACCTCAAAAATAACAGTATTTCTCCACAATTTAATGGATGTTATTATACATATAAACCTTCCTCTTGAATCACTCTATCTATTAAAAAAAACCGCATCAAAATCCGTTGCGTAGTTTTAAAGATTTAAGCGTACAAAGGGATATAGGGACAGAGAAAA
Source organism: Melanargia galathea (assembly GCA_920104075.1). NCBI lineage: Eukaryota > Metazoa > Arthropoda > Insecta > Lepidoptera > Nymphalidae > Melanargia > Melanargia galathea. The sequence goes on from OV049876.1 coordinate 8,498,694, forward strand.
CGACTTTGTTTTATACTATGTAGTGATTTTCCCATTGGAGCCATACTAAATAAAAAAAATACCCATTGCGACTAAATGGCACCAAAACGATACTATCGACAGAAATATAACGAAGTGCCGACTTAAGGGGGGGTGCCGGCCTAAGGAGCATCCACCCTATACAGTGATTGAACTCGTCGCTTGAGAAGTCTTTGAAGTATTGTAATTTAAGGATTTCAGGAGTATAGTTCAGATTCACTGCCTCGTTGGTCTAGTGATTAGCGTATTCGACTGCTGATCACGAGGTCCCGGGTTCGATTCCCGGGTCGGGCAAATAATTATTAGGTATTGGGTTTTTCTGTAAAAAAAAATTCTCAGTGCCAGCCCGGAGCTGGCGGTGTTTCACCCCCGTGCCTCGGAGAGCACGTTAAGCAGTCGGTCTAAGCTCTAAATCCCTCTCTCCTATGAGAGAGGAGGCCTATGCCCAGCAGTGGGACGTTAAATGGTGGTGGTGGTTCAGATTCTTAATGAATGATGTTTGTTTCAGGACAGAGGACACCGCAGCCAACACTTGCGCAATGGCAGCCACGGCGGCCGCGGCGGTGACGTGGCGCGGCACCAACGACAGCGCCAGCGAGTTCTGCCGCCGCGGTAACACCCCTGCGGCTTATGGCAGGTACCAGAGGAACTACTCTACTGTCCAAACTCCAAACGTCGAACAAGCATAATATTGGCACGAAAATAAAAAACCCGACTGCGTAAGGCCTCTTGTTAACACGCACCTTTTACCCACGTGTTATATGGATAATGCGCCGGACGTGAAATACGCGCGTAAAACGTGCGTGTTGACAAGAGGCCTAGGCTGCAGTAAGACGACGCGAAAATTTTCTTGCGGCGGCGGCGGCAGCCGCGTGCCATCCGCTTGGCCGCCACGTTCACACATACGATTATTTACGTTCACACATATGTACGATTTAATAAAATTATATTGTTATAGATAAATTGAGATGCTACTGTAAGAATTCCTATTTCTTTAAATTTCTCTCGAAGGGAATCCCGCGAAATAATGGATATAAGAAAGTAATCGCTAGATAATTTTAGTATGTTTAAGTAACATAGCAGATAGTATTCTTAAATAATACAATAAAATAATAATATGGCTTTCATACAAAATGGATATCAAACTTGATATATATATCCGATATTTTGCTATTTATAATAAATATCGGATATTTTCGAACCTTGATATATATAGTAGGGTGAATGTTCTATAAGCCGGCACTTTAAACGTTGTGTCATGTTTAAAAATTCATAGACGTGTGAAACGAAACAATTTCAGTACAATGTTTTTTTCTTCTAATACTTCATGCTTTTGACTTATTTTTAATACCCGCTTTTTGCATAAAGAAGTATTTTTTTTAATTTATTTAAAAAAAAAGTACTCATTTGCCTAAGCTCGGCACCTTTGTCCCTTTCTCCGGCATTTGTGTTCTCAAAGTCGGCCCTCATTTTTTTATTAGAAAATTAGCTTTTAACCCCGATATTGACCGTGAAAATTTATGTTTTTTTAAATATTTATAGGAACTCTTTCTTCGTTTTCATTTTATTTAATTTTCTCGCCAAAAAAAATTTATACCCTTTTCCGAAATTAATAGAGTTTTTGAAGAAATATGTATAGAATTTTTTTTAATAACTTCGACAAACAATCAGGCAATTTTTATATAGATATGAAGTTTGTTCAATAGGGCCGACCTTAGGAATAACCCAAATTCTTAAGTCGGCACTTTTTTCAAATTAAAAAAATTAATTAGCACATTGTACTACTTTTTATGTTATTATTTAAATGGTAGTTCCAGTTGACCTAGAATTACGAAATTTGGCAAAAAGCCAGGTCTTACAGCACAAATAAAGAAAACATTCCAAAAACTAAAAAAAGTTGGAAATTAAAGGGTGTCCCCATACATACATAGTTGAGCCAATTAAGATAGACCTCTGAGTTGTATGAGTGCTCAAACATTTCAGAGGCCTAGCTTAATTGGCACCTTACCTTTTAAGCCAAACTAATGAAAAACAGATTGTACTTCTGGAGTACGGAACCCTCGGTGCGCGAGTCTGACTCGCACTTGACTGGTTTATTTAAATTATAATATACCTATGTAACAAACTTTGAACTAGGTATAAATAGAACAGTATTGGGATGGGATATTGTGAATGTGACCTAGTCAAGACGCAGTTGTCACTTGTCACGTGCGAGTAGGTGGTCGGTGGAGCATTGAGGCTATGTCCGGTCCGTTCGTGTTACAGAACAACGCCCCACCACAGATGGTACGCGAGCGGCAGCGGCAGCGGCACGGGCGCGGCGGGCGGCGAGAGCACGCCGAGCACGCCGGGCGCGGGCACGGAGCGGCGCCGCCGGCTGTCGGGCTCGGGCTCGTCGCGCTCCGACTCGTCCTCGCCCGAGCCCAGCGACACGTCGCGCGCCTCCACGCCCGCCGCGCAGCCGCACGCGCCGCACCACAAGCCGCGCCGCACGCCGCCGCCGCACGCGCACCCGCACCAGGTGACTACAAACTACAACCCCTCCGCTCCGTATTCATGTTTTATCTTTCCAATAACCAATCATGTTTATATATTCAACTTTTAAAGTGATGTAGATTTGTTACTAGAGCTCCGAAACTGAAGCGTCGAATGGAGTGTAATTCGCCGCTTCTCAGTCCGTAGTGTGTGGTAGTGGCATTGTAGTGAAATGTAAAGCCCAAATTAGACGGTATATTTTTCGAGATTTTTGCTTTCATTTTCGAGGCTTCATCGATGAATCATCGAAAATGAAACCGTCTAAACACCGACCGTTCATCGTTCACAGGCATAGTAAATATCTTATCGTGCATCGTTCATCGCAAAAATGAAGGATGAACGGGACACCGTGTAATTTGGCCTTTATAAAATGTGCATTGTGTGCGGCCGCTGAAGGGCGCGCGCGGGGCAGGGTTCGGACAGGTTCGGAACGTTTTTATCGAATGGTTTAGTAGGCACATAACATATCTGTACTTAACATCATTGCCAATAACACGATAAGATAGATAAGAAGGAACTCATAACCTTCTCCATGGGCGTCGCCAGGTAGGGGAAGGGGGGGGGGGCAGCTGCCCCCCCCCCCCTAGAGATTTGAAAAAATATATTTATGCTATATTTTGCATTAAGTATCTAAATTAAACCTGGCGCAAATGGAAACGAGGTCAATGAAAAATTCTAATTCAAAAATAAATTAAGAGCTCGTAACCAGCTTCAAAAGCTCTGGACTGTACCAACAATACTTTGTACTTTTCCCATACTATAATATCATCAACTTGCCCCCCCCCCCCCCCCCTGGCCATCGGCTGGCGACGCCCTTGACCTTCTCCATGATGCAGGTTAACTCAATCATCGTCTAGACTCCAGATCCAATGGTTTATTAGCCCTGAGATGATAAGGGACCTTTCAGACAGACCGGCGAGGAGAGCAGAGCAAATTTTAATCGCATTTAAAATAGAATCTTAAGACATTGAAATAGGCTTTATTTTTACATGTTAACTCTTTTATGATAAGAGGATGCTCGAGCATGCTCCCAATACGCTCTGTGTGAAATATATGAGAGCAGCCGGTCGGCTACTCGTCGAGCCGGTCGGCTGCTCCATGCCCGTGCCCTTTCGCGCTCGAGCATCCGACCGGCTCCGTTCGCGTGCTCTTTCATGCTCGCACAGCCGACCGTAGGCCGAATATGCTCTGCCGTCCGGCCCAAGAGCGTACGCTCGGCTCCGAGCGCATCCGCGTGTCCGTTCACACAGACCGGCGCGGAGAGCAGAGCAAATTTGAACGGCCGGTCTGTGTGAAAAAAAAAATGCTCTCCGACGCTCTCCGCGCCGGTCTGTCTGAAAGGTCCCTTATACATAGATGTATAATTTCACAAACTATTTATTAGTAGACCGTATGCATATGAATTATACATAATATGCGAATGTAAAGCACAGTTTAGGTAAAGGTAGAAATATGACTTACAGTGGCCGGCAACAGCGAACGGAAGACCTCTGGCGATCTGCGTACGCAACTTGCCGACCAGATCGACCGACAGTTCGCTCAAGGACGGTCTCTATCACGAGTACAAGAAGCACGGCAAGGTGGTGTGGGTGAAGGTGGTCGGTCAGAACGCCGACCGGTACGCGGTGGTCCGTTTCAAAAAGCCGTCCGACGTAGAGAAGGCACTCGAAGTGTCTCAAGATAAGCTTTTTTTTGGTTGCAAGATCTCAGTGGCACCTCACCAAAGTTGTGACGACGACGCGGAGTCGGCCAAACCTTATGAGACTGATATTGATGAATACCATCCGAAGGTACGTCACCAACACAACGTCGTCAAATGACACTACACAATGCTGTGCTTTTATTATTAAAACTAATTAAAACTAACATTTTGTACTCTATTAATATAGGTGCAGTGTGTCCGGGATGATTGAATTAGCGATAATTAATTTAGAGGCGCCTTCTAAAACTCATGCCGCTCTTAAACCATCCCCCAATAGTGCCCATCCCCCACCCCTTCCAAGGGACAGCCATTTTAATTTTGTTTGCGTTTTTTGTGTATGTGTGTTGTACATATGCGAGAAAACAAATAATTTGAACGTCTGTGGCTTCAGAGATCCCCAAATGATCTTATTTGATTAAATAGTTAACAATAATGTAAAATGTTAAAATAACCCAATAAAAATTGCTTCAACATCTTTTGAGGTAAGCAACAAAACGAGAGAAATATTTTGACAATGTGGCCAATTCTGTTGTACACAATCTCTAAACCTAAACTAAAATGACAGGTCTAAATCTATTGCTAACCTTTTCCGCAGTGAGCACTGTGAAAGAGATAGGAATAAATATAGACCTGTCATTTTAGTTTAGGTTTGGAGATTGTTTACAACAGAATTAGCCACAATATATGTATAATTTTTGAGTGATTGTTTTAAACATAACGTGAGCGCAGGTGCGTATCATTTGAAGACCTGTGACTCCACAGACTTCGAAGTTTTTTTTTGTCATAGTATACACAAAAAATCACACAAAATTCAAATTGCTGTTCTTGGGAGGGGGTGGGGTGGTGGCTCCTATTTAAAGTGGTGTGGTTAAAGAGTGGTAATGAGTTGTACAAGACACCTCAAAATTGTCGCTAGTTCGATTCCCTGACATACTAGTACAAGTCACGGCAAATAAGTCGAGCGGTGACCTTCAATGCGCTGAAGTCGATAATGAGGTATCTCGGGGTGTGAGGGGGTTGCGGGGAGGGCGTGGGGATCGTTCGTAAGCTCTGATTAGCTCTCGCGGATTCCTCGTAAGCGCTGATTATTGGCTCTCCAATCGTATTGTGCGCTCGTACGACGCTGCGCGCACTTGAAGGCCACCGCTCGACTTACGTGCCGGGGGTTATATTAAGGCGCCTCTACACGTTGGCCAACATGATGGCGGATATGTTGGAAGGTGTTGGGCGAGGAGTTTGTGTTCGCATCCACACGTTGGAAGGTCGTTCAGTATGCTCCGGTTAGGGCCAATGTGCGGACGTGTTTACTAAATTGAATATTGAGACGTTAACAGCTGCTGCGGTTTAATTATTCACAGCATACCGCAACTACGTGAATGTGTATACGAAAATTGTATTTTTTTATTTTTGTGATTTTATTTCTTGGGTTCCACAAACAATTTTCGGCTTAGTAGGGCTCTATAAAGCAAAAAGTTTCTTCGTTGGTCATTGTCACTGCCATTTTGTGGACATTATACTAGTTACGACGCGTGAATATAAAATTTAAAAGACACGTGCATGCGTGCGATCACTCTGAGAGCTCGTAGCAAACTGAACTTGCCTCCAACGTGTGGATGGTGCGGCAAACTCTGTCCCAAACCCTTTGATGTACCGACACGAAATGGATCTCGCGCCAATGAAGAAACTTTTTGCTTTATAGAGCCCTACTAAGCCGAAAATTGTTTGTGGAACCCAAGAAATAAAATAAAAAAATAAAAAATACAATTTTCGTATATAGTCTGTTCGTATATAGTCTGACTGCCTGAGCCGTCTGAAAAGGAAAAACATTTTGGACCTAGACAGACCTTAACTAACTAAGGTCCTTTCTAATATAACTACCTCCACTGGGAAATAGTCGTAAAATAAGAAAATAAAAATCAAGACAACGCATCTGCTCATAGTCGGAAGACTGATCGCATGATATAGCACAAAATATATATATATATATATATATATATATATATATATATATATATATATATATATATATATATATATATATATATATATATATATATAGTCTGTTCGTTTTCTTACGGTCACCTTTTGTGTCTAGCCGCCTCCGCCGCGCGGTGTTTTGCCAAAGACACCGCCGTGACTTCAAAGCATGCCGCGCGGGTTGTACAGGCACAAGGGGTTTTGGTGTTTTATACCTACTCATATTTTTTCATTAAAATTCTCTTTCCTTTTTATATTTTTTTATATTCGTATTTTATTACAATATAACCATAAACATAAAATATAATATTCTCATGAACACGGGTCATCTCTCAAAATTAGAAGGGTTTTAACCATAGTCTACCACGCTGGCCAAGTGCGGATTGGCAGACTATTCGGAGATTCTGTTAAAATAGAAAAAAAATTACGAACAGAAAAAAAGTAATAAAAATAAAAGCAGAATACTAAGAGCACCTGCGCCTGTACCGACACTAAGTTACCGAACGAACTATACACATTCACGTAGTTGCGGTATGCTGTGAATAATTAAACCGCAGCAGCTGTTAACGTCTCAATATTCAATTTAGTAAATACGTCCGCACATTGGCCCTACTGAACATACTGAACGACCTTCCAACGTGGATGCGAACACAAACTCCTCGCCCAACACCTTCCAACATATCCGCCATCATGTTGGCCAACGTGTAGAGGCGCCTTAACAGAAATTGTTGTAAAACTTCTTTTGCTTAAATATTTACTGCTTTTTTTTGTAATCTTCAGATGTTTCGTACATTTCAGTGCAAGCTTCTATCTACCTTAAAATAGTTATTAGAATTAGCTACAAAACAATAAATTATAGTTATATCTACTACCTATTTATAATTCGATTTAATCAAGCGGATATTTTCATGAACTCATTTGATTTAAAATTGCAAGGTTGTTTGATTCGGTTAGTATTTGATGTACTGGTCGATATGGATTGAGTTGTTTGTTTTTGGATTGCAGGCTACGCGAACGTTATTTATCGGCAACTTGGAGAAGGACGTAACGCAGCAGCAGCTGAGGGATAAGTTCAAGCACTTCGGACGGATCATAGAGATCGACATAAAGAAGGGCAGCGGCGGCGGCGCGGGCTACGCCTTCTGCCAGTACGCGTCCATCGCGAGCGTGGTGGAGGCCATCCGCGCCATGGACGGCGAGCACGTGGGCAGCTCGCGCGTCAAGCTGGGCTTCGGCAAGCCCGTGGCCACCACGTGCGTGTGGGTGGACGGCCTCACCGAGCACACGGAGAAGCAGGTGCTGGGCGCGGTGTCGCGGTGCGGCGCGGCGACCTCGGTGTGCGTGGACCGCGCGGCGGGCGCGGCGCTCGTGCACTTCGAGCAGGCGGCGGCGGCGGGCGGCGCCGTGCGCGAGCTGCGCCGCGTGGCCGCGCAGCTGTCGGCCGCCGAGCCCGACCACCCGCGTCTCTGCGTCGACTACGCGTCCAGAGAGTGCCAGGTAACTGCGATACGTACGATACGTACGATACGATACAATCCGTGCAATGCGGTGTACGGCTCGCGGCGGTGACGTTCGAGCTACACGATGCTCGCGACTTCGCCCGCGTGGATTAATAGACATATACTATCTCATATATAAACATTCATCTCCCATTTAACCCACTTAGAGGTGGAATTTCCAAAATTCCTGAAACACATAATTCTTTATCTTTATCCGATAATACAAATACCGATTTTCATTGATATAACTTTAAAAATGACGGACTTTCATACAAAATTTCATCCCCTATTTGATCCACTTAGGAGTGGAATTTCCAATAATCCTTTCTTAGTGTCTAGCGCTAGCGCTTACGTCATAAAAGGAAGCTACTGTGAAAATTTCAAGTTTCTAGCTTCAGTGGTTTTGGCTGTGCGTTGATGATCAGTCAGTCAGGACAAGCTACTTTATATTATTAATTATTTATAGATTGACACTCTACCAGGCTCACATCCCGTGAGGAATGGAGTACTGCTACCACCTTTGGAATGGCTCTGCCAAATCCCAGCTTCACGCATTAGACTCGGTCGATCGACACGCTGCGCCCGTAAGATTTAGACGATCGGTCACTTAAAAAAACTCAGTACTACAAAAATATTAATTTTTACCCAAAATAATTGGCATCAAACTACAAACAAAAAAAGTAATGGTTCCTATTCAGCTCGAGCTCTCAAGGCTGTATCGAGCCACATTCATCTTTTTGGCTGTCAAAAAAATGTGATTCGACTCAATGTATGTATGTTTTCGCAGGAGGCGTTTTATGAACAATTAGAAAAGCACGGCGGGTCCGCGGCCCTGGCGGGCGCCGAGAGAGTGGTCGGAGACGCCCCCAACCGGTACATACCATCTGCGAGGCACGAGACACTGAGGTATGTCCCATGTTATGTGCTTTATACAATAGGATATCTCACTGTTGTGAAGTGTGTAGCTCTAAAATAGTTTAATTTTCCGGATCACAGGATGCCAATGGCTGGCCACAGGTATTCATTGCAACAATATCTGCCCATTAAGATCGGTAGTCTAACTAGTGGACTAACTAGGTTGAACACACCTAGTTAGTGGGGATAGCTTACTACTATACCTATTCTAACTTGCATACAATGCGGTAATAAGAAATTAGATGGATATAGTATTAACCTCTAACAATTTAAATGATGCATTTCACGCACATTATAATCCACCATATAATTTTAATGAGTATCTTAGTTATTCCAAAATAAAAACTAATGCGAGCGAAAATAAAATCATCTCCGCGATGTATTAATTACTAGCGGTCCGCCCCAGCTTCGCCCGTGGTACATATATAGCCTATAGCACTCAAGGATCACTTACATATCCAATGGTGAAAGAATTTTTGAAATCGGTTCCTGAGATTAGCGCGTTCAAACAAACAAATTCTTCCGCTTTATTATATTAGTATTGATATTACTTAAATTAAATTTTGTACACATATTCGACGCAACAAGCTGATGCGATCCTACTATAGAAAAATCGGCCAAGTGTGAGTCGGGCCTCGCTCTTTTAGGGTTCCGTACATAATTACGAATAACATAATATTTTGGGTGTAAGAAATATTTAATTTTCGAGCTAGACATCGCAACAAACCGTGAAAGAAAAACCCAAAAGTTGTTCGTTTGTTTTGGTCACAACTCACAGCTTACAAACTACTTTATTAATCGTTGTTTTCAGTATTTGTTGTTTAAATACAGTATATGGCACGTAATATACCGAAATTTCATATTCCTAACTGGTTTAGTTTTTGAGGTAGCCCCCGTCACAAAAATGGTTTAAAAGTAACAACTTTGATGGCCCCCATTTCCTTATTTTTTAATTAAAAATATATATTCCAAAAAATTTAAAAAATATGTATTCGTACTCTACTTAATGTGTTCTAAACAATGATACCCTACAAGCTAGGGTAAGAAAAAAATAATTTTGCTGGCCTCCTGTTTCATGTATGGCAGCTCCCCTGAAAAATAATTTAATTCAATTTCTAATTCAATATTTGGTTTTGGGTCAACGTTCTACACCAAATACCAAAATTTCATTAGTTTTTTCATAGTTTTGCTTTATTTGTTGAGTGGTGTAGTAATGTTAGAATACATTACAGGTATGAGACGGGCGCGCCGCGTTCTCGGGCGCCGAGCTTCGGCCGCAGTTCCTCGCGAACGCCACGTTACAATGCACACGACCATTACGATCCCGCCGACTATGCGGCCGATCGAAGATACAGGTGACTTGCCGTTTCACATTACACTCTATTCACATTGCCGCCGCCCGCCGCACGCCGCCCGCCGTAGTTGAACTTTATGTCAATTGTTCTTGTGATAAATAACTAATATATTAATATTTCTTGTTTATAAACTAGAATTATACATAAGTTACAATTTTTGATGTTAAGCCGTTTTTGAAGTAGGCTAGGATAAAGAGGTCTAAAAACAGCTACATTGATAATCCCCCTCACATTGTAAAAAATTGCTTTGATCTCTGTTTTACCATCCCTTTACATTGCTAGGGATTGTCATTTCACACTCAGATAATTAATTAGTCATTTATTCAGGATAAAATTGTAAAAAAATCTTAAAATTATTATTTTGTTTATAATTTCAGGGTATACGATGAATTAGGGTCCAGTCCGCAGACAGATGAGGCAACATACGAAGATCGTCTTCAGTCAGTGGTCGTATCGCCGCATCGTGGACATAAACACCGGAGAGATTCCAGTCCAGAAGATAGAAAGCATTCAAAAGTGAGTGTACTTTTCAGTAACATGAATATGATACATTAATAAAATTATTAATTATTTATTATTCATTAATAAAATACAATGAACTGATGCAATGTAAACAGGAAAGGCATCGAAGCGTCGGCGGTGGATCTCGGCGGTCGCGGTCCGGCTCGCACGGGCACGTGTCTCGGCGGCGGCACCGGCGGCGACGCGACGGCTCCGGGTCGCGGGCGTCGCGCGCCGGCACCCCGCTGCGGGACGAGCCCGACGCGCCGCCCACCGAGCCGCGTCGGCCGCCGCGCGAGCGCCCGCCGCTGCCCATGAGCCTGCCGCTGCCCAAGTTCGCCGTGCAGCTGCTGCGCGGCGCGCCCGCCCAGCCGCGCTCGCTGGCGCACGCGCCCGCCTCGCCGCCGCGCCCGCCCTCCGCCTCCTCCTCCAGCGGCGGCTCCGCGCCCCATTCGCCTTCGCTCGAGGAACGCATTCGCTCCCTTGACGAGAAATACGAACGCTGGAGCGGCTCCAGAGCGCACGCGGACGCTCCCGATCGCTCCCGGCTGCGGCATCGCCTCCTCGAGCTCGACATAAACGAGGTGAAACCTTCCGAGGTGGTCCGCTCGTTGCTGGCCAAACGATCCGTTTTCGACGAAGACACCGAGCGCCTCGAAGGTGCTCGCGTTCCGAGTCCGGGAGGAAGTCCGCGTTCTTTGGCAGTTGCGGTCCCGCGGGTGTTACGGTACCCGTTTCCGGTCCATTCCGGTTCAGTTCCGGCGCCGGCTTTACCTTCCACTTCCACCGTGGCTCCCGAAACGCCCACGCGGCTGCCAGAGCCAGAAGATCCTCGCTCTCGACCCTCACCTTTAGATATAATACCCAAGCTTCTCGATGTTGAAACAGTTAACGAAACCAGAACTAGAATGAGAACACTTTCTATAGATAAACAAGTTGATGTGCCCGACAAAAAACGTTCTCCTTCTATTGATAAAGAACAGTTAGAATTAGACGGAAATAATGTGAGGAATGAAATCAGAAGTAGAAGAAACTCGGAATTAGACGATAATAATACGAGGCATGAAAACAAGATTAGAAGACACTCTGAATTGGATGGGACAAATATGAGGCATGAAAACAAGATTAGAAGGAACTCTGAATTAGACGATAATAATATGAAGCATGAAAACAAAAGTAGAAGAAACTCTTTAGTGGTGAATTCTGATGAGAGCAAATCAATTATGAACACTGAAAAGACAAATGCTGATCAAAAATCATTGGAGCATAATGCCCAGATCAATATTAACGAAATACCCAATATTCGTACAGCATTAGAAGATAAGTTGATCACAGTCAAAAAAGAAGATAGTGTTGAAGATCATAAAAACATTTTAAAATCCAGTGAAACCATAATAAACAAATTTGAAAGGAATTGTTTTCGTGACGAAACGAAATTGTGCAGTGAAGATATTACAGAAGCCATTAAACAAGAGTTACAGGTAGATCTTGAATTAAATCAAGAAAATTTTTTCTTTCAAAATGAATACGATAAAAAGTTACAAAAAACTATCCAGGAGGAACTCAAATCAAAATTAGACCAAAACTCTAAATTGCAGGAATCTGGTTTCAGAGAAAAAAAAGATATTGAAAAACTTTTTCAAAATCATATAAGTAAAGAAATTATAACCTATAATGTACATTCTATGAATCATTTGAATGTCATTAATTGCTCAGAAGTACCGAGAAAAATGGTGGAAGTGAGTCAAGAGTTAAAATTTAATGAAAAAATTAGTAAGGAAAAAGGCGATGTCATTGTTCCACTTTTATTGCAAGATGATAAGTTTGGTAAGGAAAACATAAATTGCGAGAAAATTGTAGACAATTTAAAGTTTCAAAGCAGTTTACTGCTTTCTGTGGAAAAAACAGCTGATAATACTAAAAATCTGGACGAATGTAATAAAAATGAGCACGATAAAACATGGCACTGTAAAGATCATGTAGAAAAGGAAAAGTTAAAAAACAATAAAACTATTAAACTTGAAAAAAATGAAAAAGAAAAGGAACGTAAACCAAAAGAAGAAAATCTCTCTTTGAAAACAGGTTCAGAAAAATTAGACAAGGTTAAACCTGAAAAGAATATTGAAAAACACCAAGAATCTGAAAAAAAATTAGAAAAAGAAAGTGAATCTGATAAAGCAAGACACACTGATGATACAAAATCTTTACGCCATGAAAATCATAAAAAAGATAAAGTTGAACGCGATAAAAAAAGAGATATGGTTGAAACAGAAAGTTCAGCTAAAGGTTCAAAAAGGGATGATAAGCACAAGCACGATCGACACAAGAAGGAATTTGATATAAAACGTGAAATTAAAAGTGATAATTCAAAGAGTCGTAAATCTTCTAGAGATGAGTCTGGCAGGGATATTTGCAGAAAAGATTCAACGGACTCTAGTACGTCTCGAACATCATATGATTCAACTAAATGTAGAGATTTTGAAAATTCAGATATAAAAGAGGAGCCGAAAAGTAAAGTAAAAAGTACTTCCGAAATATTTCACAAAATTGAAACTGACAAAGATTCCATAAAACTTAATGAGCAACCCAAATTAGATTGTAAAATTAAAATCAAGATTGAAATAAAAGAAGAAAAAGATTTAGAACACCATCCTAAAAACAAAAACGATAGTTACTTAGAGAATACATTAAAAAATAAATCTGATGGATCAGAAAAACATAGGCATTACTCTCTAGATTCACCTAGCCTTGATTCCAAACGTAAAGAGAGGTTGAATTCATGTTCCAGCCTACCGTCCAATATTGGTTATAAACGCAGAATGTCGTCACAAGATAGTATAGACTGTCTAACTGAAGATACTAAAAAATGCAAAAGTGAACGACGAGACTCTAAAGATTCTAGAGGTGTAGAACGCCATAAAACTGCAAAATTTAGTAAAGGACATTTTGCAAAAATTATTGAAAGTAAAACTAAAGATGATAAGAAAAATCAAGTGAAACCACCTGATGATATGTTTTTAAACATAAAGCAAGAGGACACTAAGGATACTGAAAGAAATAAGTCGATCAAAAAGACATTCGATGAATGTGAAGAAAAAGTAGTATCATCAGGAAGAGAGCAACAATCAGGGACCTCAGAGTCGTCATTAGAATCATTACACAATAATTTAGATTTTCTTGCTACTTTTGAATTGAGGTCGATTGAAGAAGATGATAGACAAAAAGCGCTGCGAAAGGAAATGAAAGAGAAGAAACGTATTCAGCAATTACAACAAATACAAGAACTCCAAATGCAACAAGATGCTTTACAACAAGCTGAATTATGTAATAAAATAAAGGAAGATAGAAAACTAAAAAACGAGGAAAAGAAGAAAGAGGCAATGCGTGAGAAGAGAATGTCGACTGAACGTAAAAGTAAGGACGACAAAAATGATAACAGTAAACGGCGAAACCGTAAGGTTCCAAGCACTGATTCTTCAGATTCTGACGAGCCTATGAAAAAACATTCTATATTTGATATCGTAGATGATGAACCAACATATATTTCAATGTATGATAAAGTAAAAGCGAGATCTTGCAAAAACATGCAAAAACAAGAAGAAGAAAAGCGACAAGAAAAAATCAAAGCTAAGTTCAGTCAGTTAAAGCAAAGTCGTGCAAAACGTGAAGAAAAGAAAAGATCTAGTTGGGATGAAGACAGTGATTCTGAAAATGAACAAGCTAAATCTCACAAAGCGTGTATGGGCAGTTCTGAAGACGATCAAATTGTATTACATAGTAAAAAACGTGAAAAATCTCATGGGTCTAGTCTTGAATACGATCTCAATAGAACAAATGATTATTTCGATGCAGTAAGTAATGAAGAGGATTCACATAATAAATTGTCGCGTAAAAATTCCCGGTCACGCATCATGTCTGATACGTCTGATGATGAAAATACTAAAAGGAATATGAATAGAAGTCCAAATTTTGTTGATAAAATTAAAAAAGAAATTTTTTCAGACTCAGAATCTTCTCAGAAATGTAAAGATATCGATATTCATCTAAAAGAATCTAGCAATGATAAGGTAAAGAAAACGTCTCTTTTGAATTTATTTGGGAAAAGTGACAGTGACGACAATAGAGTCAAATCAATTTTAGACGGTGATAATAATTACAGAATGTCCTTTGCAAAAAGTTTTGCGAATGATATTTCGTCAGAAAATGAATCCATTCTACCAAATATACATTTGTCTGAAATGCGTAAAAAACATAAGAAAAAACAAAAGAAATACAAGTTTTCCTTTTCCGATGAAGATACTAAGATTGAAAGTTGTAATGAAGTTACGCCAGATATGGGTGTTAAACACAAAAATTCTGATAAATTTCGCCGTCATAGTAATAAGAAAGAAAAAAGAAAAGATAAAGTTCGCGACAGTGTTGACATAGATGAACCAAGAGATGAAAAAAGAAAATATAAAAAGGATAAAAGATCACCGAGCCAGTCATATGATTTAGTTACGGATCCGACGTCGAATAATTATAAGAAAGAGGGTAAGATGGAAGATATATTTGGTCCACTTTCAGATGAGTCTGATAGAGATTCTGGTCATATTGGAGTTCAATCTATAGACTATCATTATACAACAACAGAAAAATTAAATAGCGATGAGGTTAGAATTAAAGAAGAAATCAAACTTAAGAAAGAGAAGAAGAGAAAAGAAAAGGCAAATTTTGGCAAAGATGATGAAAATAGCTTGGATGTAGATGCAGTCAGTAAAGCGATAGAAGCCCGATTATTTGCTGACACCTCGAATATTGACGATATTCGTTCTAAAATGGAGAATAATTTTGACAGTTTTGCCAAGTTAGATTCTGACCATAAATATGGCGATGTTAACATAACCGTTGATAATATGTCCTTTCATAAATACTGTGATAAAATGAAAAGGGATTCTCGAGAAAAAAGGAAAAAGAAAAAGAAAAATCGGGAAGATCGCCAAAGTCGCAAAGAACATCACCATGGACATCACCATGAAAAGATACAAAAAGTGGATGACCTCGACAGTAATATCACGACACAAAAGTTTGACGACTCTTACCTTGACAATAATATTACATTATCCCCAAAAACAATGTTACTCGACATACCATTACCCAATGATACCCAAAAAACTGATATTACCCATAGATCAGATGATAATAAATCTCTTTCTGAATCACCCAGTTTACCAAGAATTACAGATAGTCCTCCGATTGCAATTAAAGAAGATAATAAAACTGATGCAAAAACGAATCATCGTGATTCTCCTAACATGTTAGTTATAGATGATGCAATGGCAATCGATTATGAATCGACGAGCAACATCGAGGTTAACGATATACCGATGCCACCTCCTATTGATAATATTGTTCAAGACATTAGCGAAGTACCATTACCAAAAGATCCTCCCCTTAGCACTGAACATGCTAAACAGAATGATATAATTCGTACAAATATTGATAATGTGGTTGATTCTAAAGTTGACACTGATGTTAAAATGAGTGAAGATGCTGTTCGAAGTATACCAGTCTTAGATAATGATACAGAAAAACAAAATAAAATAATTAGTGAAACGCATTCTTGTAAAATAGAGAAAAAGGTAGAAGAAAAACCTCGTGCCATCATTTCACAAGAAGAAACCGAGGATGCTGTTGCTGCGTTACTTGGCGAAAGTTTTGGAGGAAAAACCAACACCTTTGTTAATTGTTATGAAGAAGTAGAGAACAAGAGTACAGATCGAGCAGAAATTGAAAATACTACAGTTGAAAGCGAAATAATTCCAGAGGAAGACGCCGAAGAAATGAGACAGGCAGTTCAAAATTTAAATGCTAGTGAAATGGAAATGAAACCTGATACACCTGTGTCTGATAATGATCTTTTACTAATAGATACTGATACCGAAGAAACTGAAGAAACCAATCAAGATGCAATCGAAAAATTACCAGTAAACATAATTGCAACAAATCAATCTCTAAACAATAATAATAAAGTAAGCTTAACTCAGACTACAGAGATTTCAAATATTATTGTTACAAAACCAAAAACAACTATAGTTCAGCCTATTCAGAAAGAGACTCACGATTTAAATAAAAAAATAAACGAAGTTGAAGTAAAGCCTTTAGTAACGAAACAAGAAACTCAACAAATTACATCGACAGCAACTCCGGTCATAACTTCTCCGGTCCGTTCTTGGACTTTATCGAATAATAAA
The DNA here is from genome assembly GCA_920104075.1 of Melanargia galathea. Taxonomy (NCBI): domain Eukaryota; kingdom Metazoa; phylum Arthropoda; class Insecta; order Lepidoptera; family Nymphalidae; genus Melanargia; species Melanargia galathea. Next base: position 8,515,429 of record OV049876.1, read on the forward strand.
TTAATCGAACCTCACATGTTAAGCGTCCCTGCGAATTCCTTGGCTAACAAAGATAATAATGAAAACAAACCTACTCATATAACAGCAAATATAGTTCAGATTAAGGCACCGCATAATCAAAGCGTCCAAATTGGCAGTTCCTTAAGACCTATCATTAATCCTAATAGACTGAGTACCCCTTATCAAGTTATAAACCAGATGATGAGGCCGCAAGTGTCTGGTATGCAACCACCTACAATAAAGATACCAGAGCCTCATATTATATATCAAAAACCTCAAGGCATAGTAATTTCTCCAAGAATCAGCAATGAACCTATATTATTGAGCCCTAAGAGTAGCCCACGGGCAGAAGGTATGACATCGCCACGTTTGGCTAACATGGCCATTCTTGGGAACTCTCCGCAAAATATCAATTCAGTCGGAATAGCAACATCAAATGCGATACAGCAAAGATCTCCAGGCCAAGTGACTGTAGTCCGAATGCAACAACCGCCATTAAGTCCTATTCAAACTATGCATATACCACCTGGTGCAAGAGCTATGGTATCTCCTAGCCGACCTAATTCAGTCTTGGTCCAAACGCAAGGTTCTCCGCTACATTTTAATAGATTGCCAGTGACTCCAGTTCTCGCACCGATATCCAAACCATTGAATGTTAATAATATAATTCAGCAGACTAAAACAAGTGTCGGTAATAATTCACAGATGATTCATCAACCGAAGATAATATCGGACACCAGAAAATCGGAAAGTTTATGTGAGAACACAAAAATTATATTATCTCCGACCAGATTGCAACAAAGTACGAATTCTACAATAATGGCACAAAATCGACTTATTTCTATGCAAAACCCTCTTCATGTTGGAAATATTAATTCTACTTTGCATCTTTCGAATAAGGTTTTAATAAACAAGGCTCAACTAACTGATAAAAGAGAGATTTCAAATAACAAGAGTGAACATAATCTGATAACACCTATCATACATGTAGCTACTCACGCGCCATCGTCTATTATTCAAGGTAGCTCTAAATCAGTTGTTTGTAGTGTTCAAGAGGCAGCGACAGTTAATAGAGGACATGGATCTAATGTAATTCACACAATCAATTCACAAAGGTTGCTTTCAACAAATCCCCTCACTAATGTCATACAACTGGATGCAAACAAAGTTCCGGCCTCAGTGTTATCTATGACCACCACTATAAGACCCACACAAGCTTTCTGCAAAGCTGAATCATCAAACACTGTTGTGGTTACTACGTCAAGTCTTTCAAATGTAGTTATGACTCCTTTGTTGCTAAATACATCTTCGACTCCGAAAGGGACCATAAGATTACATACAAGAAGTGAGAGTGAATCTGTAGATACACCGGCACCTTTCATAAACCACTGCCAGACACAAAGGTCTGATAAAAATATTGAAAATAAAGAATCCGATCCTCAGAAATCTGCCTCAGCCCCTTCACCACTCTCCACACAGCATAGTATAGGTAAATGTGAAACTGACTTTGAGGAGTTATTAAAAGACAATACAAATGAAATAAAAGTAACTAATGACCCTGAAAAGAAATTGGAAATTAATGTTGGAAAAAATGTAACTTTAATTAGTCCTGGTTTCGATCGGAGAAACAGTACCGATTTTAAAGTTGATAATCACGATATCAATAAAGAAATAAGCATCAAGAAAACCGATGACGATTTAGCATTGAATATTAGTGAGAACGAAATAACAAATTCACCAACTGTGGAGGTAAAATCTATAGATCCATCTATAGATTCCAAATCTGTAGAAAACATTTTCAAAAACAGTAATTTAGAACTTAACCAAAAAGAAAAGCCTGAGGTGCTGACCCATGATATAAAAGACACAGTGGATGACAAGAAAAACTGTAAAATTAATGACATTCCCTTAAAATCGCATGTTGACGAAGGTAACAATAAATTCTTTGGTCTGCTCGCCAGTCCTAATGCGGGAAACGAAATTAAAAATATAGATGAAGGTGATTACTGGTCGGCTACGGACGTTAACATAGAGTCAGTTATCAAGAAAGTTGATTCTTTATGCAATGATACTTCAGATGAGAAGAAAGATTTTGAAGTAAATGATTCGAAAACAAAGGACTTTACAGAGAATACTGCAAAGGAGGCAAACATACAAAATGATGTATTGATTGAGAGTAAAGAAGTCATTAAACAAGATTCTTGTAATACAGACCTTTCAAAAGAAATAGAAAGTAAGAGTGAAACCTTTCAGGAGAGTAATACAACCGATGAGCCTATTATTGAAAAAACAGTTGGTAGGAGAGGCGGTCGTAGCGGACGCGGTAAAAGAATGGAGAAGAGCCAAGACAGGGTTCAAACTCGTCAAATAGCAAAAACCCCCAGGGGAGCATCGAAGCGAGGTAGAGGCGGCAGAGCGAAGACTGATAAAAAAATTAAAAACTTTGGTTCCAATATCTTGAATAATATGCCTGGAGATGTCTACGACTTTCATGAGGACTCGGGAGATGAAACAGTGACATCACCTAACAAGGCGGAAGTGAGGCCTCGTTTAATTCTGACGATAAAAAGTCCGCTCTCTGGACATTCGAACGCTATAGCTACTTCGACTCTCAGCATAACACAAAAAGACCAGGCCAAAAATTCAGAAAAACTAAAGGATGACAAGATGGAAGTGTTCATTTCGCCTTCTGCAAATACGCGAAAATCGAGACGTCTTCAAGAAAAAGACATCCAACGAAGCACAGTGGACGACGTTATAGACGAAGTGGTGAAGGGTAGCGCCACACAATCCAGAAATAAGGAGACGAATAAAAAGCGATGGTCGAGACAGACCGGCAGCAAAGCTAGCATCGACAAGAACTGTACGGGTGATGTTCGCAAGTCCCCCAGGGGCGTCAAGAGAACTAGAGACAGAAGTCTATCGGACGCGTCGATCGACAGCAACGACGACAACGTCAAGAGGGAGGATATCATCGTCAGGGAGCCGAAAATTCCTAAGTCCGCCGAGTCTCCCGCAACACCGAAGAGCGAACCTGAAACCATCATAAAGACCACCCCCGTCGCCCCGCCGGTCGTGACCGCGCCGCCGAGCCTTCCCACTCCTATAACGAAGCCACCCAAAAAAATGATATCGGAGATCGCCAAACTCGCAGGCGTATTCGAGGCGGCCGCGAACACGAACAACAGGATCGGCCTCGCTTCACCGAGCGCGGCCGAGCGGCCCTGCGAAGCGCCCGCCGCCGCCGCCGAGACGTCGCCGCTGGCGGCGGCGGCGGCGGGCGACGCGGGGGGGGCCGGCGACGCGAGCTACGTGCGCCGCCTCGTGGACAACGTGCCGGCCGACATGACGCCGGTGGGCGCCACCGAGGCCACGGACGCGCGCGTGCAGTCGCCCGCGCTGCCGCACCGCCCGCCCTCCACGCACCACCTGCTCGACCGAGCCACGCCCGTTCTCGTCAGGTTCGTTTGTCTTTACTTCTATTCGCAAATAAAAGTCGGCAATCGAATGGTAAGGTGAAACAGAGTTAGATGCCATTTTGAATTTAGGTGGGAAATGTTTAATTTTTATTATACAAGATTTCTAGAATGTTTAGGGTTTTGAGGCGTGTTTTTTTAATCCCAATTATAGGTCTCATCCACGTATCGTCACTAGCGTCGAGACTTAGGGTTAGAGTAATAAAATTGGTGTCGGTAATTTTAGCAGTTGCGAAGCCTTTATTTCCACTTTGGGCGATGAGACTCAGCCCTCATACGCATTAGCTAACCGCGCGTGCGGCTAACCGCGCGCCTAGCCGCTTTTATATTTTTATATGCAACCGCTCATTTTGTACGCACTAAACCGCGACGAAATTCTATACATGTGGCTAGCCGCGCGGTTTGCTGCGTACGCGGTTGACCGCTAATGCGGTATGAGGGCTCAGTGTCGGTGTGTGCAGGGGTGGCGAGGGCGAGGGCGAGGGCGGCGCGGCGGGCGCGGCGCGCTTCCGCGGCGCGTACGCGGGGCCCGCCAGCCTGCCGCGCGGCGCGCACCATCCGCCGCTCGCCAAGCAGGTGGCGGTCGTCGGCCCGCATCATCTGCTCGCAGGTACGTACCTATACCTCCAGCCTGACTCAGGTACTGCCTTTCTAATAATACACGTCGTCCTGTTTCTATGCTATCGCGATCGCGACCCCAAATTTATATGCTGATGCTCTGCGATAGTGAAGAACTAAAATTTTGGCTTGACTTCACCTATCAATGTAAGCAGATAATAAATATATTAAGAAGCTCAGCGACTGTTACTTGTAAAAACTTGCAATCAATTCTTACTTTTTTTTTTCGAAAACTATTAATTCGTGGTTGGAACTCAACTGCAATGCTTCCATAGTTAGATCTAATGTTCACATTTTTTGTACTTTTGGGAATATGGTAGAAATGTAGCTGCAGGAGATCCACCGGAACCAGCTAAATTTTGAAAGTGGTCTATGAGAAAAACAGTCTGGGAACCACTCTGGTCTAAATGGAGAAGTTTCCTGAATTAAAATATTGATCAAAACTAATAAGTAATAAATCAATGATTTTTTTTAAATCCATCAATAAATGACAGAAAAATTATTGCGAAATGATCCTATAATATTTTTTTTCGCTTCAACTCCTCAATCTTGATTCTGCAGGGGTACTACCCACCTAAACTGGGGATTTGGGAACTGTACACTATTTTATAGGTAGTGGGTAACTGGGTAGTGGGTACCAAGCATAGACTGTATCATTAATCTCTGGGTCCCAGCTCTTCAGCCCTGGTGCTGCAGGGCTACTGCCCATTTGAACTATGGGGATTCGGGAACTCTCCACTATGAATTCATATTGTAGGCCGAGGATGTCCGCCACATTTTGACCAGCTTAAGTTTGGTAATCTCTGAACCGATTTTACAGCTTGTTACGGAGCGACTGCCATCTGATCTCTGCAACCGCAACGCTTAGATTTAGAATAATACTTATTCGACTCTAGGTTAAAGATAAAATCATGTGTTAGTTGTCCTGTCAGTGAGAAGTACCTGAACTGATGGCTAAACGTGCCCTCCGAAATGAAAGAAAGACCAAATTCAGTCTTCTCAAGACAGTCACCCATCCAGATACTGTCTTTATTTCGCTAATGCAACTGGGACGCGCTACCCTCAGAAAATTATTATTGAAGTGAAAACTTGTTTAGTCGCGTTGAGCATCATCAGCGCGTCATCGTCACCGAACGCTTTCCATGAGCTATATGTATACAATGTGTACTTTTTGGGTGAACAAAACGCGTGAAACTCGCGTCATTGTCACCGCACGGTTCCAGATTTCACTCATATCGGCAGTCCCCAAAGACTGCGTCGCATTTTTTGATGTTGTTTAGTAATTGAGTGGTATTGTTCAGGGTCTCGAACGCCCGTCGCCGACGAGGCTCGCTTCGGGCGCGCCAGCGTCCCGGCGGGCAGCCCGCAAGGACAGCTCCCCCTGGTGAGTATCACACTCGTATGCACATGTTGCATGAACAATAGCAGTAATGGAGCAGCGTTTCTTAATCCGACTCGTTTTAATGTAGGATGCTTTCTCGTGTTAGCTTTGTGGAATTCGTTTTAAACAGAATAATCTGAAAATGGAATGGGCATCTTGTACGAGTATGTGGGCAAGTTTGAATTTTAAAAGCATTATATTTTGCACTGAAACAGCATCCATTGGCCATCCTCGAAAAGGTTAAGAAGCGCTGTAATCGATACAATTTTATTTTGTTGAATAGTAAATATATAAGAGTAATTCTGTTCATGCTATCCGGGATAGTCGGCAGATTTAGTTACAAGTCCTCCACCTGCGCATCAACAGACCTCTCCTGTCGCGGTATATCATAATGTAATATCATATTTATCGATATAGCTTATATTATACTATTTAATTTACAATACCGTAGCGTACTAATTGTAAAATTTTATCCGCAGGGCGACGGAATGTATCCCCATTTTTCGCATCATCATTACCAAATGTATCAGCAGCACTTTAGAGCTACTCAGCACGAAAACATATCGACCCCTGCGTTTTTACCAAGGTTTGTAATCATTGTCATTGAAATACTTGGCGATTGCGGTTTGATAATTACCAAAATATATACCTACAGGATAGCGCACTTATCACTTAGGCGACAATATTCGACCCTTATGTATGTATAGTTCGTTCGGTAACTTAGTGTCGGTACAGGCGCAGGTGCTCTTAGTATTCTGCTTTTATTTTTATTACTTTTTTCTGTTTGTAATTTTTTTTCTATTCTAACAGAATCTCAGAATAGTCTGCCAATCCGCACTTGGCCAGCTGGTAGACTATGGTTAAAATCCTTCTCATTTTGAGAGATGACCCGTGTTCATGAGAATATTGTATTTTATGTTTATGGCTATATTGTAATAAAATACGAATATAAAAAAACTAGTGTTGCGCTCGGTGCGCGAGCTGCAAGCAGCTGAAGGAAGACCCATAAGTTCGACGTATATAAATAGTTAAGGGAAAAGATTCCATACAAAATTGTTCTGCAGAGCCTCTTGAAAAGAACCCAAAAAATTTGTATGGAGAGAATTTTTTTTTGTTCGGCGGCCATCTTTTTTTCACCGGTTCACCTAATGGCCCAAGGTCTTCAATAACATTTGTTTGGGACCATGTCTGTATGACTGGTAGTTTTGGAGGACCCATGAGGTACTCTGATAAATTTTCCACATTCATGACGTTTCATAATTTTCTGAAGGAAGACCCATAAGTTCTACGCACATAAATAGTAAAAGGAAAAAGTTCCATACAAAATTGTTCTGGAGAGCCTCTTGAAAATTACCCAAAAAATTTGTATGGAGAAAATTTTTTTTTGTTCGGCGGCCATCTTTTTTTTACCGGTTCACCTAAGGGCCCAAGGTCTTTAATAACATTTGTTTGGGACCACGTCTGTATGACTGGTAGTTTTTGGAGGACCCATGAGGTACTCTGGTAAATTTTCCACATTCATGACGTTTCATAATTTTCTGAAGGAAGACCCATAACTTCTACGCACATAAGTAGTGAAGGGAAAAAAGTTCCATACAAAATTGTTCTGGAGAGCCTCTTGAAAATTAGGAAATTTTTTGTATGGAGACGAAATTTTTTTTGTATGGTGGCCATATTTTTTTCACCGGTTCACCTAATTGCCCAAGGTTTTGAACATTTTTTGTTTCGGGACGGTACCTTTCCGACTGATAGTTTTCGAGATCCCTTAGGGCACCCTAGTCAGTTTTCCACGTCCAGCTCTCTCTATAATTTTGTAGATCTTAAATTTTTGAATTTTACACACACGGAAAATATGGTGAAAAAGTCCCATACAAAATTGTTCAGGAGAGGTGATCAGTACGTAACTTCAAGTAGCTTTATATATATAATATGAAAAGGAAAGAGAATTTTAATGAAAAAATATGAGTAGGTATAAAACGCCAAAACCCCTTGTGGCCTGTACACTCCGCGCGGCATGCTTTGAAGTCACGGCGGTGTCTTTGGGTAAAACAGCGCGCGGCGGAGGCGGCTAGACACAAAAGGCGACTGTAAGAAAACGAACAGACATATACATTCGCGATTACTTCTAAAACCAATTAACCGAATTTGATGATTTCTTTCCCTTTCAGATTTTAGTGTATAACACACCTAGTTATCAGTCATGTACGAAGTTACACGCATAAATGTACCCATATGTTACTACTATTTTTAATTTAATTTAATAAAATAATATTTTAATATGGATTTCTCTGAGATTGCTGGACCGAAGTCTGTTTAATTTTTCCTAAAATTTAATTTTCTGTCCGCAGAGGTGCGCTGGAGGCGGAGGCGTCCGAGGTGCCGCCGCCGCTCGAGCTGCGGCGGCCGCCCGGCGCGCGCGTGCCGCGGCCCGCACACTCGCCCTCGCCGCTCGACCGACACATCAGTGAATATATTATTATTATACACTTTACTTCACTCACTTGGTTGTTAACTTACCGAATGAACGTTTGAATATTCATTTGATTATCTAAAAATAGGCGCCGAATTGAGAATCTCCTTTTTTTTTGGAAGTTGGTCAAAAAGGATCTTGATAAAATCTCAAACGTAAAGTTATAGTAATACATAATATGTGCGAGTACATGAGACAGCGAACTAGTAGAGTTACGCAACTGAGGATATTTTTTTCTAATTTTTATTTTTTTTATTTTTGTTTATTTTTAGTGTAATTGAAATGTTGAAGAACAGTGTAACACACTAAAGCTTTTACTTATTTATTACGTTATATTTGTTCATTGAATGTGTGCGTTCGTTGTGGCAGTGTACGCGGTGCGCTGCGGGCGCTCGCCGCCGCCCGCGCACGGCACGTCGCGGCCGCCGTCGGCGCTGCCGCCGCCCGGCGCGCCCGGCCCGCCGCACGCCTCGCAGGTGCCGCGCGAGGCCGACTCGCTGCAGATGCTGCTGCGGGTGAGTCCTCACACATATTCGTATTTTGTATCATAACTAACTACATATATTTTTCTCCCAATTTCTCGGAGTTTCTTCATTATTTATCAACTTCTAAATATATAAAAGGAAAAGGCGACTCACTGACTGACACTAGACGGATCGGGCAGAGCATGCACATAGCTGTTATGACGTAGGCATCCGCTAAGAAAATATTTTTGAAAATTCAATCCCTAAGGGGATTAAATAGGGGTTGATAGTTTGTAAGTGATTTATATGAATCCACGCGGACTGAACAATGAATTAGCAGTAGGTGTAGGTAGATGTAGATGTAGCGAGGTGTAGTGACGGTGTTGTGTGGTGTGGTCGCAGCGGTACCCGGTGATGTGGCAAGGGCTGCTGGCGCTGAAGAACGACTCGGCGGCGGTGCAGATGCACTTCGTGGGCGGCAACCCGGGCGTGGCGGCCGACGCGCTGTCGCGGCACTCGGACGGCGCGGCCGCCTCGCTGCTGCGCATCGCGCAGCGCATGCGCCTCGAGCCCGCGCAGCTCGACCAGGTGCACCGCAAGATGAAGGTACGTATGTGTGGTGTGGACGCAGCGGTACCCGGTGATGTGGCAAGGGCTGCTGGCGCTGAAGAACGACTCGGCGGCGGTGCAGATGCACTTCGTGGGCGGCAACCCGGGCGTGGCGGCCGACGCGCTGTCGCGGCACTCGGACGGCGCGGCCGCCTCGCTGCTGCGCATCGCGCAGCGCATGCGCCTCGAGCCCGCGCAGCTCGACCAGGTGCACCGCAAGATGAAGGTACGTATGTGTGGTGTGGACGCAGCGGTACCCGGTGATGTGGCAAGGGCTGCTGGCGCTGAAGAACGACTCGGCGGCGGTGCAGATGCACTTCGTGGGCGGCAACCCGGGCGTGGCGGCCGACGCGCTGTCGCGGCACTCGGACGGCGCGGCCGCCTCGCTGCTGCGCATCGCGCAGCGCATGCGCCTCGAGCCCGCGCAGCTCGACCAGGTGCACCGCAAGATGAAGGTACGTATGTGTGGTGTGGACGCAGCGGTACCCGGTGATGTGGCAAGGGCTGCTGGCGCTGAAGAACGACTCGGCGGCGGTGCAGATGCACTTCGTGGGCGGCAACCCGGGCGTGGCGGCCGACGCGCTGTCGCGGCACTCGGACGGCGCGGCCGCCTCGCTGCTGCGCATCGCGCAGCGCATGCGCCTCGAGCCCGCGCAGCTCGACCAGGTGCACCGCAAGATGAAGGTACGTATGTGTGGTGTGGACGCAGCGGTACCCGGTGATGTGGCAAGGGCTGCTGGCGCTGAAGAACGACTCGGCGGCGGTGCAGATGCACTTCGTGGGCGGCAACCCGGGCGTGGCGGCCGACGCGCTGTCGCGGCACTCGGACGGCGCGGCCGCCTCGCTGCTGCGCATCGCGCAGCGCATGCGCCTCGAGCCCGCGCAGCTCGACCAGGTGCACCGCAAGATGAAGGTACGTATGTGTGGTGTGGACGCAGCGGTACCCGGTGATGTGGCAAGGGCTGCTGGCGCTGAAGAACGACTCGGCGGCGGTGCAGATGCACTTCGTGGGCGGCAACCCGGGCGTGGCGGCCGACGCGCTGTCGCGGCACTCGGACGGCGCGGCCGCCTCGCTGCTGCGCATCGCGCAGCGCATGCGCCTCGAGCCCGCGCAGCTCGACCAGGTGCACCGCAAGATGAAGGTACGTATGTGTGGTGTGGACGCAGCGGTACCCGGTGATGTGGCAAGGGCTGCTGGCGCTGAAGAACGACTCGGCGGCGGTGCAGATGCACTTCGTGGGCGGCAACCCGGGCGTGGCGGCCGACGCGCTGTCGCGGCACTCGGACGGCGCGGCCGCCTCGCTGCTGCGCATCGCGCAGCGCATGCGCCTCGAGCCCGCGCAGCTCGACCAGGTGCACCGCAAGATGAAGGTACCGCACTTGAAGCTCTTTACCTTCTGGAACCTTGGCACATTAACATCGGCGTTGACGTCAGGTGGCACTAAAATATACCGTCAGCAACAAAAAAATTTTTAGAAATAAATTGAAACTCAATGAACAGCATAAATAATTTTCAGCTTTTATATAAAGGGTGTAAGGGACATGTTACCTAAAACGCATCCCACGAATTCAGTACATGATTCTAGCGTCCCTAGCGGTGAAATTTTTCATCGGATTTTTCATGAAATTTACGTTTTTTTCAATCGATCGAACTGAATACTGTATAAAATCATTATTACTATCTATTTTCACATAAAACAGCAATGTACATTAAAAATATCTACAATGTACATAGTAGATGGCGCGCAGTACGGGCCGCGGCGGCGCCTACATTTTGCACGGAGCGTTGTGATCGCGTAGTATACAATACATTACGCGCTCAAAAATTGCAATATCTGAAACCCATCATTTGTGAGATAAACGATTTCAGTAATTTTACATAACACATAAAATGCAACTTTATCTCAAAGTTTTCGTTAAGAATTAAGATGTCACTTACACCCTGTATTATAAATTAAGGAATTATCCTTTATTCTTTAAGCCCTCATACGCATTAGCGGTCAGCCGCTCAGGCGGTTCTTGCCGCCTGACGCGGTTGAAACAGCGGTTCACCGCCACCGGCGGCGAGCCGCTGTTGAACCGCGTCAGGCGGTTGGACCGCTTGAAGTCTGACAACAGCGTTCAGTCTATCATAAACGAAGAATTAGTAGATATTTTCCAAAAAATATCTTCTAATTCTTTCCATTGTTTTCATTTTAGGTCTCTGTTTTTATAATCTGCTGCTTCACAATTCCATATTGCTTATTTTCTTTGTTGACAACACACCTGCGGCACGCCGCGAACTGAACCGCCTAGTGCGTATAGGCAACATGGCGGCCAGCCGCGAAGCGGGCCGCTGCCTCCCATTCAACCGCCGCGGTTGGAATTTCGTCGCGGTTTAGTGCGTACAAAATGAGCGGTTGCATATAAAAATACAAAAGCGGCTAGCCGCGCCGCTACCGCAACCGCTAATGTGTACGAGCGCTAATTCCGCTCATTCTTGTTTGGAAATATGCCTAGTATACATAAATAAAATATACTGGCTGGTGTCCGCGACTTCATCGAAAGTATAGTAAATTTTTTTTATGACGATTTTGTATGTAGAATCATTTACAAGTTAACTCAAATTGCTTTTTAACTATTTACATGTAAGTATTTGTGTTATTTAACTTTTTAGTTCAGGAGGATAAACTTGTTTGACCGTTTTTTTAGCAAAAATATCGTGTTATTGATTCAGCTGGAAAACGAACACTGCATACTGCTGGCGCTGCCGTGCGGGCGCGACCACATGGACGTGCTGCAGCAGTCCACCAACCTCACCGCCGGCTTCATCACCTACCTGCAGCGCAAGCAAGCCGCCGGCATCGTCAACGTGGCGCCCACGCCCGGACACCATCAGGTAACTGTACCCGTTGGCGCGGTTGGCAGTGACCCCGCCTTCTCCGGGGTTGCGGGTTCAATTCGAGTCTGAGTGTATTATGTACGAGCGGATACCCGCGACTTCGTTCGCGTGGATATTGGTTTTTAGAAATCCCGTGGGAACTTTTTTCTTAAGCTCTTTTGAGCTCATACCTTGCTAAAAACTGTTAAAAGTTCACTGGCGGATGTTTATGTAGATAAAAATGTAAACATCCGCCAGTAAAAGTCCCATCAAAATCGATCCAGCCTTTTTGAGATTAGCTGGTAATCTTTACAGTATCTTCTTTCTAACAAAAAAAGAATGAATAAAATCGGACCACGCGTTAATGAATTACAGCTAAGTACACATTTTAACTTTCATCCCCTCTCCCAAGGGAACCGTGCTAAATTTCGGGATAAAAAGTATCCTATATGTTACTCCGTAGTATGAACTTAAAGCATGCTAAGTTTCATTTCAATCCATTCAGTAGTTTTTGCGTGATGCGCGCACAAACATACAGACAAACAGACAAACAGATAAACAGACAAACAGATAAACAGACAAACAGATAAACAGACAAACAGACAAACAGACAAAAATTTCAAAAATAGCTTTTTTACGTTCTATTGCTTATTCCTAACATCCCCCAGTTATTATTTTGCAAAAATCTTTAATGTACAGATACGGCAAGTCTACGATTTTATTATATGTATAGATATAAATATGTGTTATGTATTTAATTATTTATACATTTATTTGAAAAATATTTATCGCACATCCGGTGCAACAATGTCAGAAATGTCGGTTTAGGAAAAAGCTGTTTATGCTCACAAGAGATCAAATATGTGTTTACATACGGTGCAACAATAACGTAATTAATTGTAACTCTTAACGCGCGTATGTCGTTGTGGTTTTGGCGAGTTTTTGGAAGGGCTAGTGCGCGAGAATGTCCTAATTGGTCAGTTGCGTTGAGGTCCCCCGCTTTGTTTGTGTGTTGGAGCAACAGCTAAAAGTCGTAAAGCTAATTATGACAAAAAGGTTCATATAATTTTGAGGCAGAAATGATATAATTGTACATTTCTGCTGATGTTGTTTCATTTATTATTCATTCATTCATTCATTTTCTATTAGAAGTTGGTGTCATTTATTGCAATTATGTCAATGCCAGAAAACTTTAAGTAATCTGTAAATTGTCGTTACTTATTATACTATATTATATAATAAATGCATCTTGCATTGTATTTTAAATTAAAAACATCCATACCATTTTAAATTCAAAATCATCATTAAAAAGATAGAGTACAAGAATAACTTTGGCTACAGATATTATGATAGCATTATGGATACATTTCACATTATTAGAACAATAACTTATCAATCTCCTAAAGAAAAACGTAATTTGTTTTGTTATTTCTGACATTGTTGCACCGGATGTACATATATCAGTCGGTTGTTACTATAAGACAGGTATTAAGTTGCCTACCTTAGAAACACACGGACGTCTGTTCCTAAGGTAGGCAACTTAAGGTAGGTAGTAGATTGTCAAAGAGCTGTATCGATCATTGCTGCAGTCTTCATTGTGGTAATTGGCTGAATTTATTGCATTCTTGCTGCAACAATGCAATTTTAGCCAGTAGCGAGAGAGTGGTTGGCCAATCAGAGGTGATTGCGATCGTCATATTATAGCTTTCATTTTTAGATTCGATTATAATCGATGCACTGGAGTGTTCTGTGTAAGTTACACGTATCACAGATTGTACACTCGGGATGAGTGTACATACCGTGCTTTTTTATTTAGTAGAATATCTAGAGCCTGTTTCACTACCTTTTGATTAAAGTGTCTGATAGCTTATTCACAAATTTTGTCTTTGTCACTTAACATAAAGTAAGAAAGTGACAAAACTTACGTTTAGGCTGTCCTACAAGGGTGATGAATCAGGTCCTTAGCGCTTTTTGACTGACGTAAGTGTTTGTTTTCCAGTCTATATACACGGTTCACATATTCCCGTCGTGCGACTTCGCGAACGAAAACCTCAACCGCATCGCGCCCGACCTCATGCATCGCGTCGCCAACATCGCGCACCTGCTCATCGTGATCGCGACCGCGCTCGGCTGAGCGCTGTCGGCACCTGCGGGTGATCGCCCACCGGACCGAGCCTCGTCCTCTCTTGAAGTGAGACGATACATACACACATCGGACTTTGGACAAAACGTCGCATCTGGCTTATCCACCGTGCGCCGATTCGAATCGTGCGCGACCGATTTGACCGTTCCTACATTGGAATAATTGGAATAACGTGAACGAAATTCTTCACTCGACATTGACCATTAGAAAAATATTTTAATAATTAAAAAAAATGTAAATATATCCAGGTTGTGAAAGTTGATTTTTACTATGATCGTGGCTCGCCACCGAGCCGGTACGAGCCGGTGCGAGCCGCCGCGGCCCGCCAGTGCAGTGAGCGGGCGCGCGGCCGACCTCGCGCGTGGACGCTTGTAGTGCGGTAACGTTAGTGTATTTATTGTTCCGGCGGGCGCCGCCTCGCCTCTGTAAGAGTTTAGATGTAAGACGTAGCTTTGTAAAGTACTTTTGTTACGGTCGACCGGGCTCGGCCTCGTTCGGAGTTTAAATTTGTAAAACGTCCGCCAAATCGGACGATACGATCGTTTTCGGGTTCCGATCGGATGAGCGGCGATCTATCGAGCATTTTTATCGTTAGTTTAAATTGTTATTTTGTTTTAAGCGTAGAATCTAAGCTTATTTAAATTCTGTAAATACCGAATCTATCCGTACTAAAAAATTCGATTCACTCGCTTAGATCGTTACGGTAGGTGATGAGAAACTGGAACTCGGTCGAATGTCGTTTCGTACAAGAATGATATAAGGGAACGGTACGAAACGATAAAAATACACATGGAGAAATAAAACTGTGATTCTGTCTTATAATGTAAGCTTAGGTAGTCGTATAAAGCGTATTTGTACTTGAGCGAAAGCGTGTTGCGACGAGCGCGCAGGAGCGTCGCGTGCGCTGCGCTCGCGCTCGTGTTGAACAATAATGTGCATTGCGTGCTGATTGTATTGTGTTTTTCTTGCACGAAGTCTTTTATTCATATTTATTTTTTGGGTATGGATGACATCTTACATAATTATTATATAATATACATATAAAAATATATACATACATATTATGTATACATATTTACATCACTACATAGTATAAAACAAAGTCGTTTTCTCTGTCCCTATGTCCCTATATCCCTTTGTACGCTTAAATCTTTAAAACTACGCAACGGATTTTGATGCGGTTTTTTTTAATAGATAGAGTGATTCAAGAGGAAGGTTTATATGTATAATAACATCCATTAAATTGTGGACAAATACTGTTATTTTTGAGGTTTCTAATGTGATGTCGTAAATAATTACATTTTTTCCGCTTACATTGCAAACGCAGGCTGAACCCTACGAGATTTATCAATATAATGTACTAAGTATTGTACACATTGAAAAGGTCTATAGAAAACTCCGCGATGGTATATTATGTCTATCTGTTATGGATATCCCACAATAACTTTTTTTGTCATTTACTTTTTTACGACAAATAATGGCTAATTTTAGAAGCGATTTTAACCAATACAGCATTAATCCTTATCTAATTAAATACCTTAAGTACATTGTTGATTTATTATAGATCTATATGGCCCTTTACAGCATATGATTTAAATGAATATTTTCGAAGATATTACAGATTTAAAAATTGCGGGACATAGCCTTTACGCGCGGCGCGCGGTTCCAGCCGGCCGGCCGGGGCGGTGCGTAAAGTTCTCCCCATAAAGCATTTTGAATTTAGCAGCGATCGGACGCGTATGCTATCGGAGCTCTCTAGCGAGGAAAATAACAATCACACTAATGAAAACCGGTCAAGTGCGTGGCGGGCCACGCGCAGTGTAGGGTTCCGTAGTCACAATCCTCGAAAAACAGATATAACTCCTTAACCTGTGAACCCTACTTAGCCGTGATAGTTTTCCTTTAAAATTGATTATATACCCTACTGCTGTGAATTTTTTCAAGTTCCTATATACTGCCATTTGGCTGATAGAGGGGGGGGACACTTGACTCTAATAAAAATTTGCACTTTAAAACATCATATTTTACAAACGGATCTAGAAATCGAAAAATGATGTTCCCACACCCACAGTATTTTTAAAAGACCTATTCAACGATACCCCACACTATGGGGTAGACGAGAAAAAAAATATTCATCCCCACTTTACATGTAGGGGAGCTACCCTAAAAAAAAATATTTATCAAAATTTTATTTCACCACTTTGTCGGCGTGATTAATATTTATACTCATGCCAAATTACGGATTTCTAGCACTAATAGTCTCTGAGATTAACCGAGGACGGACGGACAGACGGACAGACGGACAGACGGACAGACGGACAGACGGACAGACGGACGGACATGGCGAAACTATAAGGGTTCCTTGTTTACTACGGAACCCTAATAAAAAGGCGTTATTAAGTTATTAAGTTTGTGTGTATGTTTGTTCCTCTTCTCCGCCGCAACTACTGAACCGATTTGGCTGAAATTTTGAATGGAGATAGCTTATGCCCTGATTTAACACATAAAGTAACTTTTTATCCCGGAAAAGTATTCCTGTAACCTAACTAAATAGAAAAATAGATATAGACCTCCAAAACGCCACAGAGGGCGCTGACTGTTCTTAGGTAAATCACGCTCACATAACCCATTATTCCAATACTTTGCTGTGTAGCATGCATTGGCAACACATAGGCTACTTTTTATCCTGGAAAAATGCACAGTTCCCACGGGATTTCGAAAAACCCGAAATCTATATCTACAGCTATAGGTAGATTACTATAGCGACCTTGCTTGATATTTTAAGTATAAAGGTAGGAAAAGGGAGCGGGAACGGGAACCGGAACTCCACGATTCCCTCGGGATTTGTTCAAAACCGAAATTCACGCGGGCGAAGCCGCGGGCAAAAGCTAGTATTATATAATATATGTAAGATGTCAAGTACTGTAACTTTTTATCCAATCGAGATAATATTTTCTCGCCCCAATATTATCGATTTATCGCATCATATTATTACCACAGTTTGGTCCATTGATAATAATTTTGGATACTTTGACAATTCGAATAATTGATGAAAAATCGAGTGTCACCTCTCTATAATAATATGATTGCCAGATGATAGATAGATGACATAAGGTTTGATGTATAATTATTATTTGATTAGATGCAGTGTTCAAAATTATCGATACTTACCTACGTACATAAATACATCGTCGAACTTATTAATCTTATTACAGACTGAATCGATTTTAAAGTCGTTATATACTGACAAAGTCGTCAAAAAAAAAAGTCTTCGTTCACGAAAAATACTATAGCTTACGGAAACGTTTCCACTTACTATTAGGCCATGTTAGGATAGCTGATAGGAGACTGACTGGCGTCATTAAGAATTAATAGTAAACTTAATTGATGCCTCCTGAAATAGTGACACGTAATGTGACAACGTGTCAGTATTGGAGAGAAATCAGAGCGCCTGATGTGGCGTGCGTCGTGTGTTGGTTCAGATGCGGCCCTCAAAACAACACTACTTAATATCATACAACACTCACAGCTTTTGTAATTCAACAAATTTTAAGGCTTTTATTATTCCAAGAAAAAAAAAATAGTGTCATTTTTTCTCATATCAAAAACTGTACGAAATATGTACTAAACTTTCATGTAGGATTATCGCAATGAAAACAAAAATGTAATGTTTTTAAAATATAAATGTACAGTTCTGGTACTATTTTTCTAGTTTTTAACATAATAAAAAATGTCGACTGTTTGTCAGTGAAACGGCAACCACCGGCAAGTAATTCATAAATTCATTAATAAATGAAATTGTTCATAAATTCAACAAATTTCTGTTATTCAAAAAACATTGATATTAAAGAGAATGTCGTGTGATACTATGAGCACCGAGAAAGTGACAAAAATGGTACATCCATTTGTACCATTTTTTTTGCATCATTTACTCACACGATCACAGATTTATAATCATTTAAATACTTGAAGCTTGCACACTTGTCAATCTTGCTTTTTTTTGTAACGGCTAACATATTGGGCTCAAACAAAAAATAATTACGATACGATACAATAAAGCTATTGGCTGTTCGTTTAGTGACGGATATAATTATGTGAAGTTCATGAATCGTCGTAGATTTGAGGGGACTATTTTGTAATAGATATACGGACAATCTGTTTTTTTTTTTTAAGTTCTGTTAAAAGGCAAACAAATAGCAAAAAACGTTTCGGAGAAACGCGTAAGTGACGCTCTTTCCCCGGCGCTTTTGACCTTATATTTGGATTTTCATTTAAATCGTGGTTTCATTGTTAGTTCGCGTCCTATGCACCGGGCACAGCGCGTCGCATACGCGTTTCGATGAGAAGGAATTTGTTTACCTTTTAAGACAGCTAAGAAAAAACAGATTGTACAATCATTTATTTGGACCTTTTTGGAAACATTTTAAATCGAGCGATGCGCGCCGTTGCACATGCAATATTTTTTCAAAAATTAATGTTCTCATTCAACGCGCCACCGCCTCATGCTGTTAAGGGCCTGTTTCACCACCTTTTGTATCGGATAGATATCTACAACTTTTGTCCTTGTCACTTGACATAAAGTAAGAAAGTGACAAAACTTACGTTTAGTCTATCAGACACATATCAGAAGGTGGTGAAACTGGCCCTAAGTCTTCAAAACATAACAGCTATCGTTAATAATAAACCATGGGCGCCGGCAGAAATAATTTCCAGGTGGTGCAGATTTTAGTTTTCTTACAATATTCGCCGTATTATGATTATTAATAAAAAACTGAAATTTTAGTCGGAAATGAAAATCGAAATCTGAAGCCCGGTTTATTTTATGTTCGAGACATTTACAAAATGATTTTTATTTCAATAATTCCTGTTGATCCCTAGATTCCCAAGGGGTGCAAGTGCGCCACCTGGCACCCCCCTGCCGGCGCCCATGATAATAACATGTTTTTGATTGCTTCAATATTAATTCCATAACATAGAGGGCCCTATGTGACCGATTTCCTGCGACGTATTGCATGGCTTATGCGAAAGTAAAGCAGTACGACTTGTTGCAAAGAGGTAACTTTCTACAAATTTTGAATACTCCACTCTATAACGCTCGCCAATGCACGTGCCGACACCGTTGGTACATGCATTGGCTCTTATGAAGAGGTGTCACTAATATTATTACTTGAATATTTAAAAAGACCATCCGCTTTATTAATAATAATAAATAATAAATAGCGGGTGAATTAATTTATACATCGCCTTGTTCGAAGCAAATCGCTCACATAGTATAGTATGACCTGTAACATGACCATTAATTTTATTTATTATTGTTTTGTCACGAACTAACAATATTGTACTTCTCATAAGTTTTTGTCTGCAATCTGCACCGAGTTCAGCTGACGCTTCGCGGTTACGTATCGATCCCTCGGCACGCGGTTTCTGTTTATTAAAACCTTGTGTTCGTCGCCATTTCGCATTGTATGTTTAGATAAAGGTGCGGCTTTCGTCGTACGAAAAACAAAGTACAAAATATTTTATGTATTGTAATTTTATATATACGATATAGAATAACAACACAGCTAACGTGTATATTCTTTTTAAGGATAATTATATGTATAGGTGTATAAATGTTATAATATGTTTGGTCATGTTTCCGTCGCAAACGATTCTCGATTTAGCGAGGAGGAACACTAACGAACTGTCACTTCGTCCATTAATTTTAAAACATAATTTTATTAGTGAACGGAAGCCCGATATGTACACTTATTTGATTACCTTATGAAGGGAGTCGATGTAAATAAGTCTTCAGAAAAAATAGCGATACAGTATTTAGTCTTGAGATAAATTTATATAGGCAACGCATGAGAATTATAAAATAAATATTTATTACGGTCAAATCGGTATTTACTCACTCTTTTTTTTGTCGATGAGATTATTTTTTGGCAATAATATTTAATATGTATCGTAATAAGAAAATTTTGCCAATGAGTAATTTCATCCTCGTCTCTTCTATGTCAAGATGTCAATTAATACCTAATAATATGTATCAAAACGGAAAGTTCCACAGTCGAGATGACTATTAATTTGATGTTAATCATAACATAATCTGTATCCACACGATACTGCAGACTCAACATAGGTATCACCTTCAACGTGAGAAGTATAATATGGTTTTGTTTCGTTATATGATTGGAAACGTACATTCGTATACGGGTCGGGTGACGCGGGACGGGCGCGGGGTGCGGGCGGGGCGGGGCGGGGCGGGGCGGGGGTGCGCCGCGGCCGCCGCTGCTGCCCGTGTGCGAGTTAAATAGAGTTTAAATATTATATTATGTAAAATTAACATTTGATCTCAAGTGTGCAGCAAAAGTGAAAGTGATGAGTAGACTGTTATATCGCAACAGCGGCGACCGCGCGCTCCGCCTCCGGGTTAATTATACTAAAATATAAGAATATAAAAAATATTGTGATCATATTTCTACTATAAGTTTAAATTGCTAGGACTTAGAGATAATTGTATATTTTGTACATATTGAAAATAGTATTGTATCTTTACTTCCCTTTATCCGAAACCCAGACTCCTGCGTGTTATGTACCTCCTACCTACCAATACTATTAAAAAAAAAATACATAAACAGCTGTGTTTTTATTAATTATTCCCATTTTCATTTGAACCAGATTTGACGGAGGAAGTAACAATAATTCTAAATAGGAATTATAGTATATCTTCTAGATAAAAACATTCATCCCCTATCCCAAAGGAACCTTAATGTCCCTATTGTTTTCGGGATAAAAATATTATAAATACTGATTCTGAGTAAGCTTGGTGAAACACCGCCACAACTACCTACTCCATGCTGGCACTAAGAATATGTTACCAGACATAAAACAGTTCCCACAAAAAAGATAATAAATTCAAAACTTACATATAAAATAAAAATCAATTGCCTCGTGTATTAGTTCCGTACCATCTATAAAAAAGGCAAAAAAAATGTTTGTAGGAGCCCCTTTAAATATTTGTTTTTTTTTTTTAAATTTAATTATTGTTAAAGTGAATTTAAAATTTTATAGCGGCAAAAGACCATTGAAATACAGCCCGGTGACAGACGGACGGATAGACAGACAGACGGGATAGTGGAGTCTAGTAGAGTCTAGTAATAGGGTCCCGTTTTACCTTTTGGATACCGAACCCTAAAAAGGGGGTAGGTATCCTTTTATACTTCTTTTAGATTTTAAGAATGAAACTAGAAATAAATTTTATTTTTTATTTAACTACTATAGTAAACATTTATTCAGTTTCAACAAATTGATTATGTACGAATTAAATAGTTAGTTTTTACGCTTGTAAATAAATACGTAAACTCATTTTTAAACATTTGACGAAATAACGAACATTTGAATTTTTCTAATAGATAAGTATAATTCTCATTTCTTAGTTTTTTCACATTAAGTAAGTAGGTAGGTAAGTATATCAATACAATTCAGTTAGATACATAGGTAGGTACATTCATTTTCGTGATATACCTACCTATTTTATTGTCGATTTCCATCAAATTTCACTCAGTCTGTAAGGGTCAGCGCATACCGAGGTCCGAGCGAGAACTCTAGAATTATAGATGTGATTTTTTTATATAAATAGCCAGAGAAGACCAGCAAGCAGGTGACAGATCATGCTGATGTTTAGTAGTAGACGGAATGCAAGCCGACTGCAAAATTGCAGTTTGGATTTCTATAGCAGTTGACAAAACTGCAGTGCAATAATTAAATCTGTCTAGAAACTTGATACGGTAGGTGTCACGTTTTGAAATGATGAGCATCTGCAGCGCCTGTGGCAGCATCAGACAACTACCAATATGTGGCAACGTAGCATTAATAAACATGCGAGTATAGACGCTAGGTCTGCACTGACCCTATATACATAATATGCTTACCTACCTAACTAGTTAAATGGTAGGAGGTAAGTAATTATTTTAAGATGTTCCTGAATGTTTTTCCTAAAATAATAAACTATTTCGACAACACTTAACTTACTAAAAGATATAACATTGCGAAAGATGATTATTTTAATATAACATACCTAATTAAATAACAAAATGTTATAACGATTAAACATACTTAAAATCAATAAAAATTATTCAACAAACAGTTCTCTATAAAATTAATTGTTATTTTTGTCTAATTAAGTTTAGATATCTACAAAAATTATATGATGTCACATTAGCTAGTAAGGTTAAACGTTTCAGCATCCTTGCTTCATCATGAGATCGGCGAGTTTGAACACTCGCAGCCAGCTGCAGGGGTCCGCCGGCCGCGGCCCGCCAGAGGTCGCAGCTGCAGCGGTGCGCTCGCCGCCGCCGTGGGGCGCACGTTCCACATTCTCCTGCGATAAAGTTTTGTTGTTTGCTTTCTGCTTTTCAGGGGATTTGCTGATCGCAGGTGATGTCATTCTGGAAGAAAGAAAAGTCGAATTAAAAATAGATTTTTGACAGATTCCATTAGTTAGATTATACACTTCGTAGACAAAAAAGCACACCACGGTCCGCGACCACCACTACAGCTCTATAACACCCACTGCCGGCCACAGGCGTCGGAGAGTGGGATTTAGAACCACGCTGCTCCAATTGCCAATGCTGCTGGATTGGCGGGCAAAAGGCCTCTGAAAATGTTATACCAGATGGAAAACGATGTTGCTGGCTATACGCTGTGATACATTCGTTTGTTAGGGAGATGCCTATTTAGTAAGTATTTACCGCTTTGTCTGTGTTTGAGTGTGCGTGTCATCGTCACTCATCGTTTAGCTCTCAAACAGATGAAAGGATTTGAATGCGGGTTTTTAGGGTTCCGTAGTAAACAAGGAACCCTTATAGTTTCGCCATGCATGTCCGTCTGTCTGTCTGGCCGTCCTCGGTTAATCTCAGAGACTTAGTGCTAGAAATCTGTAATTTGGCATGGGTATAAATATTAATCACGCCGACAAAGTGGTGAAATAAAATTTTGATAAATATTTTTTTTAGGGTAGCTCCCCTACATGTAAAGTGGGGATGAGTATTTTTTCTCATCTACCCCATAATGTGGGGTATCGTTGAATAGGTCTTTTAAAAATACTATGGGTGTGGGAACATCATTTTTCGATTTCTAGATCCGTTTGTAAAATATGATGTTTTAAAGTGCTAATTTTTATTAAAGTCAAGTGTCCCCCCCTCTATCAGCCAAATGGCAGTATATAGGAACTTGAAAAAATTCACGTAGTAGTATATATAATCAATTTTAAAGGAAAACTATCATGGCTAAGTAGGGTTCACAGGTTAAGGAGTTGTATCTGTTTTTCCCTTTGAGGAATAATTCAGTGGTTTTTCCAGGATTGTGACAACGGAACCCTACACTGCGCGTGGCCCGCCACGCACTTGGCCGGTTTTTTATTCGAAGGCGGGTTTGATCAGAGTGCTTAGTCTAAGATCGGAGCACTCGAAAACGAACTCGAAAACTATTGATCGAATCACAAGTGAATTCAGAGCAAAATGAACTCAAATTCTCGTATTTTAAAGTCGTAATTCCATAGTTCGAATATGTATTTTACAACATTTCTGCTTGGGGCGCTCGTTGTGTTCGAATGCTGAATGTATTGGCGAACTCAAACCTTAATACAAGCCATTTTAGGTCTATTTTACTCTGAAATCGATCAATAGTTTTCGAGTTCGTTTTCGAGTGCTCCGCTTTAGACTAAGCACACTGCTTGGGGCGCTCGTTGTGTTCGAATGCTGAATGTATTGGCGAACTCAAACCTTAATACAAGCCATTTTAGGTCTATTTTACTCTGAAATCGATCAATAGTTTTCGAGTTCGTTTTTGAGTGCTCCGATCTTAGACTAAGCGCAGAACATAGATGTAAATTGTTTTTGTCAATGTTTAAGGATTCTTTTCCTAGCCGGTGTAGGGATCTCAGAAATACAATTTATGACTTCCACTCGACTGAAAAGTAGTAATAAGTATCCCAACTAGCACACTAGTGGAAATAGCAGCCTATTTTGCAACTTTTAGCTGTACTGTAGCGCTTTAGGGGTTCAGAAAGTGGTTTTAAGTTCTACTATTGCTTTCGTAACTGCTCATAGCTGTAAATATCACTAGGGGTTGCAGACACTGAACCAAATGCCACTTTAGGCTTTATAAGAGTTAATTTTACAACCCATTGCCGTCTATAGCTTTAAAAGAGAGTTAAAACATATATGTTAAAACTTAAAACTGCTATAAAGCTTCTATTGCCGCTGCTGTACGCTTCAGAATTGCATAAATACTTTAATTGCAGACTTTGTAACGGAACTGTATAAAAGACATATTTATTACTGTTCTGCCACTGAAAGTTTCATTGCAGAAGTGATTTGTAATTTTGCGCAGACTTAAGTAGCAATTTGATCGACTGTCTTACTAATAGCGATATTAAGGCTTCACAATAGAAGCAGGAGCGTAAAAGCTGCTTCTCATAGACGCCATTGTTTACAAGACAATTATTTATCATTACTTGAGAAATGTATAAGTTTTTATCACAATTTGTAGTAAAATATAACTAAATATAGAACCAGCAACTTACTAAATAAAAATGTAGTCAAGTATGTAATTTCAATATCGTGTAGGTATGTGATATAATATTATTTAAATAATAATATTTTACATATTTTACGATATTCTGAGGTAATTATTGAGGCGCTTTAAAAATACTCCAATAATATCAACTATTTGCACGATAAACTGATCTGCGTTTTTAGCCACTTGCTTAAAATACAAAATATAACTCAAAAACACTTAATACCTTGACTTCATTTATTATTTATTTGTATTCTGTAATAGTCTGACATCAGGAACAACAGATGTATTTAATTAAAAATGAGAGACAAGGTGAATGGATAAGTGATCCTTATTCGTTCAGTTAAACCTGTCATTCATTCAATAAGCGCCACAAGAGCTTTAGTGTGGTGTTAATTATTAGTTGCAGCTCCTGTAGCGCTTTTATGCCACTATTATGAAGCTCTAATGGAACTGGAGGTTGCAAAAAGTTGTGCCCCTTTGGCTGCAAAGCGGCCGCATAGGGTCTGCAGTGCACGCTCTGGCGCTTGAGCTTGGCACTTTTGGGAATAATCGGATTGGCTCCAAAGCTCTTAAGCAACTAGTTTGTGCTAGTTGGTACCTAGTAGGTAGTCTTTATTGCAACAAAACACAGTAACACAAAAAGGTTTAATTTAGTCATCGACGATACATCCCATAGACACCTCATGTTTATTTTAATTCTACTGAAACAATTCTGGCAACTAGCTGAAGTATGAAGGCGCGGGGAATCGCGTTCTGATTGGCCCGACCAAGGTCAGTACTTACCTAGGTTGCGAAAAGTACACGGACTAGGGATGGGACACGTTTGATTAAAACACGATAAGTAGATAATTACCTACCAAACATATTGTATGAATGTTAGGTATTTTATATTTTGTATTACAGATTGCTATATTGCCCCTACCTCTACATCTACCTACCTCTACCTACCTACCTAGAGGTAGGGGTAGAGGTAGGGGTAGGGGTAGAGGTAGGGGTAGAGGTAGGGGTAGAGGTAGAGGTAGAGGTAGAGAGGAGAGGGTTGTCAGTCACTGTCAGTCATTCAGTCAGTCACTGTCAGTCACTGTCAGTCACTGTCAGTCATTGTCAGTCACTGTCAGTCACTGTCAGTCATAGTCAGTGACTGTCAGTCATTGTCAGTCACTGTCAGTCACTGTCAGTCACTGTCAGTCAGTCACCGTCAGTCACTGTCAGTCAGTCACCGTCAATCACTGTCAGTCACTGTCAGTCATTGTCAGTCAGTCACTGTCAGTCATTGTCAGTTACTGTCAGTCACTGTCAGTCACAGTCAGTTACTGTCAGTCACAGTCAGTCATTGTCATTCACTGTCAGTTACTGTCAGTCACTGTCAGTCACAGTCAGTTACTGTCAGTCACTGTCAGTCACAGTCAGTCATTGTCAGTCACTGTCAGTCACTGTCAGTCACTGTCAGTCACTGTCAGTCACTGTCAGCCAGTCAGTCACTGTCAGTCATTGTCAGTCAGTCATTGTCAGTCACTGTCAGTCATTGTCAGTCACTGTCAGTCATTGTCAGTCACTGTCAGTCACTGTCAGTAATTGTCAGTCAGTCACTGTCAGTCATTGTCAGTCACTGTCAGTCATTCAGTCAGTCACTGTCAGTCAGTCACTGTTAGTCATTGTCAGTCACTGTCAGTCAGTCAGTCAGTCACTGTCAGTCATTGTCAGTCACTGTCAGTCAGTCAGTCAGTCAGTCAGTCACTGTCAGTCAGTCAGTCAGTCAGTCAGTCAGTCAGTCAGTCACAGTCAGTCAGTCTGTCAGTCAGTCAGTCAGTCAGTCTCTGCCCAACGACGTGACGCGATTGTCGCGCGAATGCCTATTAGGACACCTATTCGAGATCAGTATGTTTGATCGCGAGTTCGTACGAGTAAAATTCGCGCGAACTTGCGATGATCGCGCATTCGCGTTGTATTAGGACAACGTCTAAGAGAAAAACAATTCGGTCTACGGCTTTATTATGTTCATACTATCGACAATAGAATAGAATTGATGTTGAACATCACTATCGTTCAGAAGGTAACTAATGAAACGAGATAAATACTTACGCGGCAAGTATGAATAAAAGAGATGCGGCGATAACGCGAGTAGATTTCAAGCTCCTCCTACTCAGAACATGACCAACATAAGATGAACCCCGCTATAAATTATTTTATTTATGATTATTTTGGTAAAATTAGTTTTACTGACTTATCGATGAAATGTTATGCTACCTTTCTTTACCTCGATGTTTGAGAGATTTTACCACACCATTTTACAAATCAGCAAGGCATCGTTGTATTTTTTGTCACTATATTTCATTCGCCAAAGCGGACGTGTTTACGGCGCTCAGAACTGGTCGATACTAATTCGGAATTTTCGAGCAGCCACTTATATAAGACTAAAAAAACTCAACTGTTACCTGACACCGCGTGCCTGTTATCATCCGTCTATGGGGTATGTCGTCGTTGAATTTAGTCAAGTCATATTGCGGAAGAATCTGGGAACGCACCGCATTATTATCAATTTATCATCTCAAGAAAACCCCTACCGTTATGTGATTAATCGAAAAGGATACTCCGTGGACAGATAGAGAGAACGAAGAGGCCCTAAGAGCCAGAGCGGCCTAACTGCAATATTTTCTACGAGCGGATACCCGCGACTTCGTTCGCGTGGATATTGATTTTATTAATCCCGTGGGAATCATTTTGCTTTTCCTAAGCTCCTTTGAGCTTATACCTTGCTAAAAACTGTTAAAAGTTCACTGGCGGATGTTTAGGTACATCAAAATGTAAACATCCGCCAGTGAAAGTCCCATCAAAATCGGTCCAGCCTTTCAGAGATTAGTCAATCGTCTTTAAAGTATCTACTTTCTAACAAAAAAAGAATGAATGAAATCGGACCACCCGTTAACGAATTACAGCTAAGTACACATTTTGCCTTTCATCCCCTCTCCCAAGGGAACCGTGCTGAATTTCGGGATAAAAAGTATCCTATATGTTACTCCATGGTATGAACTTAAATCATGCCGAGTTTCATTTCAATCCATTCAGTAGTTTTTACGTGATGCGCGCACAAACATACAGACAAACAGACAAAAATTTCAAAAATAGCTTTTTACCTTCTATTACTTATCCCTAACATCCCCCAGTTATTATTTTGCAAAAATCTTCAATGTACAGATACGGCAATTCTACGATTTTATTATATGTATAGATAGATAAACTTAATAAATATTTAAAAAGCAGTAAATAAATAATTATAAAGGTGGTGAATGGTGATAGGACATCGACCTCCCTTTCGGGGGGGACTTAGTTCGATCCCCGGCATGCACCTCTAACTTTTCGGAGTTATACGTGCGTTTCAAGGGCGTCGCCAGGTAGGGGCAGGGGGGGGCAGCTGCCCCCCCCTAGAGATTTGAAAAAATATAGATATGCTATATTTTGCATTAAGTATCTAAATTAAACCTGGCGCAAATTCAAAAAAATGGCAAATTCGAAAATAAATTAAGAGCTCGTAACCAGCTTCAAAGCTTTGGACTGTACCAACAATACTTTGTACTTTTCCCATACTATAATATCATCAACTTGCCCCCCCCTTGGCCATCGGCTGGCGACGCCCTTGGTGCGTTTTATGCAATTATAGGTAAATATCTCTCGCTTTAACGGTGAAGGAAAACATCGTGAGGAAACTTGCATGCCTCAGAGTTCTCCGTAATGTTCTTAAAGGCGGGTGAAGTCTGCCAATCCGCACTCGGCCAGCGTGGTGGACTAGGCCGAAACCCTGCTCTTACCTACTGAGAGGAGACACGTGTCCTGTAGTGGGCTGGTAATGGGTTGATAATGATGATGATGGTGATAAATATGATTTAGTTTATATTCATCGTAATTGATGTAACAACTTATGACATACCTAGGTACTCTACTTAGGTATCTACTCTTATTATAATATGAATAAGTATGCCATACGTCCCATCGCTTTGAAATACGGCCGGTAACTAGTGACTACTTAAAAACTAGTTTCAGGTCTATTGTGTGACAGTATACCTACCTAGGACATCCCACAAGGTGTTAAATACTAGGTAGGTAGTTAGTAGGTGGGCATTTCCGCCAACGACAAAAAATCATGTAACAATTAGCTAGCAGCCAAAATACTCATTATCTTTGTGACTTTTAAATTTAATAATGTTATAAAATCCATTCTCTACATCGTCTGTTAGTAACAGTAGTCTATCTGTATATAGATATTAAACAACAACAAAAATTATACCTTAGTCGACGCAAATTCTAGTGTAACAAACTACGTTTTCTACATTCATTACGAATTTACAAGAAAAAGAGCAAACAAATTGACTTCATACTAACATTCCTAGAATAAACGCCTTTTACTGATATCGAACCATGTCATAACATAATGCTATATGGTGTAGGTATATATTCTTTTGGTTGTAATATAATGTGTATCTCGAAAATCGGTCATTACCAAATCACGCACAATATTTCAATTTTCAAGTTATTTATTCACCCGCCCCCCACTTCAGTTAGAGAGATGCGAAGCTTTCGCCATCAGCACGCTGATGAATGCTGTGAGTGGCGGATGTGTTGCATAATCCGGTCTCAGGATGCATTCTTTTGCGAAACTATAAAAAATGTCCTTACCTACATAGAGTGGAATGTACTAATAAATAAACATTTTATTCTGTTTATTATTGAATAAGATTGAATGTAATAGTACTATGAATGTCTATCCGGTGATTAGAAACTAGAAATCCTTGATTTAAGTACAAAATTATCAGAAAATGTTCAAAATGTCACTACCGGTACTGTCTTTACCGTGGTTAACCAGAAGCTACGGTAAGGACACGATAGCTACGGAAATGACTAATTGCATCACATACAAAGAGAAGCTGGCGTGAACAAGCAAATGATGTCGTCATCATTGTGAGTAGGTGTCTCCCCTTCACCCCGCCCACCTTCACAAAGCATCATTTCATACAAAAATACCATCCCCTCTTGGAGATGGTACAGCGCTCCATCTCCTCTTGCTCTGTTGCTAATAATAATTAATCTGACTGTCTCGATGGGCTTTTTATTGACGAAGGGAGAAGTAGGTATTTAAAATGCAGTGTTTGTTGCACTTAGAGATTCTATTCGTATTATTAACTCGTATTATTAATTATTCTTATGACCAAAGCATCATTTAGAGCAGAGGTTCCCAAACTTTTTTTTTCTTATGGACCACTTTCAAAATTTTACTAGTTCCGGTGGACCCTCTGCAGCCACGTTTCTACCATATTCCCAAAACTCGAAAAAAAATATGAAGATTACTATGGAAATTTGCGTCCATCGACCAATTGCAACTATCCATAAATTACGTCGCACGTTAAGGGGGAGGGGGGACGAATTGTGACATTGTGTGACAAGGGGGTGGAAGGGGTCATACATTTTTTGATGTCACATTTCAAAATCTAATATTTTTAAAGTAGGTACTATTAAAACATGAAATAAGAAATTTTAAAGCAAAATTTTGTTGAAAAATTGCAAAATATGTGACGTCACACCATTGTCTCACAAATGTGACCAGCTGTGACAAGGACGGGGGTAAAGTTAAACACTGAATATGTTTTTACAAGTAAAAACTTGCATATTCCATAGCTTTTTAAAATATTATCTGCCTACATTATAAGGTGAAGTCAAGCCAATATTTTAGTTCTTCATTATCGAAACCAGATAAAAAAAATTCGTGGACCCCCGCTTACGACTCGTGAACCCCCATTTTCTTGTCACGCCAACGTAGACCCCCCTCGAGTCTCCCGTGGACCCTTGGGGGTCCACCTGGACCACTTTGGGAACTACTGATTTAGAGACTTCAAAAACATAAATTATTTATTACATCGATATTTACACCCAAAAATATTAAAATGTCGAACGTGAATATGGCAGCAAATAAAGAAAGAACGACGAATAAATAAAAAGAATCGATATGAATATATAAATCTTGAAAAATATGCAGAATTACTGGAAAAAGAAAGAGAGCGTTAAAGAAAAAGAAAACAAGCAAAAAAAAAACTTAAAAGCATTGCAGACATGCCAGAAAGAGAAAGGAGGTTGATAAGAAAGAAATGGAAAATTAATAAAAACTATATATTACTTGTATTATTACTTATGCATATTATGACGATTACAACTTTTGCAACTTTTTGAATCGTTATATCTCAAAAACGGTAGCTCTTACGAAAAAAGTATTAAGTCATTTTTTATAGATAACTAGAGGTCCGCCCCGGCTTCGCCCGTGGTACATAATATATAGCCTATAGCACTCAGGGATCACGTACATATCCAACGGTGAAAGAATTTTTGAAATCGGTCCAGTAGTTCCTGAGATTAGCGCGTTCAAACAAACAAACTCTTCCGCTTTATTATATTAGTATAGATTATCTGATCTACAACTTTTGTTAGGACTAATTTTATGATAAAATTATAGTCCATTGAAATGTTACAATTTAAGGACCGAATATTGCATTTTATAGAGGATGCAATTTTATTTTTGGGACATGTGTCAATAGAAGCTTAACCTCAAGTTTGTAGGGTCGCCACCCTTGTCCCCCGGCCGCCATCTTGGAAAAAGGGGTGATAACACTTTTTTCGCGATATCTCGGAAACACAAAAAAATCGTAAAGACATAATTTGTAGCAAATTGTTTTGCCTACAAATATGTTTATTTAACTTTTTGCCCTAAATTAAAAATTAAAGAAGTTATAAGCAAAATGTGAGATTTTTTTTTTAAATCTTTTTTGCTCTATTACTTTTTTTTATACATTTTACAAAAAAAATTACCTCAGAAAAATCATTTTTTTTTTAATTTTATTCATTTAAAACGCTGTTACTGCACTCCAAAGTTGACCGGGTTCGTCATGAGAATCCGGAGCAAAAAAGATTTTATAATAATTTTCTTACTTTTTTCCACATAACTTCTTTGATTATTAATTTAGGGCAAAAAGTTATATAAACATATTTGTAGGCAAAACAATTTGCTACAAATTATGTCTTTACAAATTTTTTGTAAGACGCATAGTTTCCGAGATATCGCGAAAAAAGTGTTTTCACCCCTTTTTCCAAGATGGTGGCCAGGGGACAAGGGTGGCGACCCCACAAACTTGAGGTTAAGCTTTTATTAACCCCCACACATGTCCCAAAAATAAAATTGCGTCCTCTAAAAAAATGCAAAGCTCATGTAACATTTCATTTCCGTTTTGCTGAAAATCGCGAAAAACCCGTTTTTGCAACCTTTGACCCCGAGTAATTTTTTTCCAGGTGTCGGATCGATGAGGACTTTTCACATTTCATTTATAATATTAATTTTTGTAACCTTGGAAGTCTAAATTGACCGGGCTAAAAATAACACCTGGAGATCTGAAGGAAAATTTTAATTTAATTTATATTATTAGCACAATTTTAATTATTATTAACACAAATTGCTTTAAAACTTGAGATAGATTAAGATGTCAATTATCTTCTTCTATTCTATACAATATACATACTTAATATAATAAAATCGTAGACTTGCCATATCTGTACATTAAAGATTTTTGCAAAATAATAACTGGGGGATGTTAGGGATAAGTAATAGAACTTAAAAAGCAATTTTTGAAATTTTTGTTTATCTGTTTGTCTGTATGTTTGTGCGCGCATCACGCAATAACTACTGAATGGTTTGAAATGAAACTTGGCATGATTTAAGTTCATAATACGGAGTAACATATAGGATACTTTTTATTCCGAAGTTCAGCACGGTTCTCTTGGGAGAGGGAATGGAAGTCAAAACGTGTACTTACTTAGCTGTAATTCTTAATGCGTGGTCCGATTTCATTCATTCTTTTTTTGTTAGACCTTTCTTTTGAGATACTTTATAGATTACCGGCTAATCTCTGAAAGGCTGGGTCGATTTTGATGGGACGTTCACTGGCGGATGTTTACATATTGATGTACCTAAACATACGCCAGTGAACTTTTAACAGTTTTTAGCAAGGTATGAGCTCAAAAGAAAAACCAAGAGTTCCCGCGGGATTTTTAAAAAACTAAATCCACGCTGACGAAATCGCGGGCATCCTCTATTTTTATAATATTTTGATTAGGTACCTACAGTAAAAATGTTGATTATATATATTATTTTGATTTTTAACCATGACATAGAGAGATTAAAGTCAGATTTCAGACATCCGAGTTCCGACTGTAAAGCAGTCATTGCCGTACTTTAATGTCCTTACCGTTCCTTACGAGTTTTAATTATTTATGATGGCAATAAAAAAAACCCACGATGAAAACATTTCCTTCTTCGATTTTCTATTGACTGCAGTTACTTTAATTGGATAATGTTACAGTTTTTTTTAGCGTGTCTGTTCGCGCCCGGTTGACGTAATAATATATCCTTGGCGCGCTCTTGGCCTAATTCGGCCGGTTTGACATTCGCGCTGTTTATTGGATGATCGCGGAATCGCGCGATGTCGCGTGATGCGGTGAGCGCCCCCCGCCCCGCGCGCCGGCCACGCGGCCGGCGCTCTAGGAGTCGTCTGCGTGTCGCCGCCGCGATGTCATACGAACCGCACTGTTAGATGCGGCTTCTCTCGAGTTCGCCCTTGTTATTTGGAGAGAATTGTGCGGGTCGGGAAAGCTACTTGGCCTCGTTTTGATTCCCCCTTAATTTGGACCCGCGCCCTGGAAATTCTCGCGAACGCCGCGCGGTGAAATTGCCTATGTGTTTAACGCGCCCGATTGAACGGTCTCTCAAAATGGCGGCTATGTTTGTCGCGTTAAACGATTAGCTCTGTAAAGTACTGTGCTATCGCAACTGACGAGTCTATAGTGTGTGGGGGCACAATGGACCCCTGGTGTGGACTCTGGAAGGAGGGACACCGAACCGTTGGACCTCGTGCCAGCGTGCCTCGTGCCGAGGCCCCTGCAACGCGCCGCTTTGGTGGTTCCACACACACACACACTGACAAAACACTTACCTCATAACACTCACTACATACCATTAGAACCAACCATCGGCTTCGCCTGGACTTCGCCGCTGCTTCAAGGTTAGTGCTAGCCTATAATTATAACCGCCGCTAGGTCGCGTCAAGCCGTCTCTATTTATTTGAGGAGCCGGTGCCGCCCTAGGGGACTCGGCTCGTCTGCCTGCGGTATCGGCTAGGTTTCGCTATGGGCCCCGAGATCTGGCCCCTTTTGAGAGTGCCGCAGGAAACCCAACAACCATTTGGTAGCAAGAGCGCGGTTGACGCTTCTGGACTTGAGCGGCTTACGCACCTGGTAGCTGTATTATAGGCTTAGCAGCTGGGTTAATTGCTACGTAGCATTGTTAAAGTTTAGGTGCCTACGGCGTAATATGCTAAGTAGTTGAAGATGGGTACCTACGGCTCATATTACTAGTTGAAATATTGCTAATCATTAATACTTAATATTGTTGAGAAACTGTAGGTACCTATCGGGTATTACGCTAATCTTATGAATGCGCGTATAGTACGCAAATTATTTAATTTGATGCATTCTTGACTGTTCAATTGTTTAATGTGTGTAGGTACTTGCTACGTAGTACGTTATTTTGTTGCCCAGGTTGGTTTATTGAAGTCGTAGAATCGAAACTGTAACTGTAATATACCTACCTACCGACCTACCTTATCACAATTTTGGTGCAATTTGGCAGTGATAAGGTTGATCTATTAGGTCTAATTAAGTAGATTTAAGTCTTTGTGTATTGTTGTAGGTAGGTAAAACTATTGTATTCGTAATATTAATGTTACATTTGATAAACTGTAAATATTAATTCGACGAGTAAATTTGAGGGTAGGAACAAATAATTATTCACTCGGCCATACGAGTGCCTGGTAGGTTGCGCGGAACTATTGTTCCAATAATAGAATTTTTTTTGTGCGCGACCTACATAATTTGTTAGCGTCAGTTGCTATCTGTTAAGGCGGCTACACACGATCCAACCTTGAACCCAATTCGGATCGTGGTACACAACACGACTGAGAATTCCTTTTTTATTGTTTGTTTGTAATTAATTTGTAAGAATTCTTTTGAATCAGTCTGTGATAATTGTTTGTTTGTGTGTTGTGTTGACCTTGAATTTAATTTTTATTGATAATCTTTTGTTTGATAATGATCCTGAAAATTACTTTGAAATATTTGATGTTGACCGTAAATACGGACTAACTTATTGAATTTGTATTGTCTTTGTAATTGCTACTCGGTATCTGTTTGTGTTAAAACATTGTGCGTTTGTTTGTGCTATTTTAAAAAATTGTTATAGCGTTTTAACATACCGAGTACAAAGACACCGTCCCGCCGGACTTAGGCTAAAAGCAGTTTGCCCGCGGGATGCCGTCGGGTTCGGTCAACCTACAGCGGGTTTTAACTTTTTTGCGGCCACCCCCTGTAGATACTCTAAGCAATTCATTATCGTCGTATGTCTGGACGTTTATCGTCCCTACTTGTTGGACTATTGACGGACGTTTGTCGTCTCCAACCTGGCTATTCACTGGACGTCTTGTCGTCACTACCCATTGGACAAATCGTTGAGGTCCAGATGGGCCATTGTGAGCTGGTGGCATTGTAGCTTATGACAGCGCCTACGACTGGCTGCCCGCCCCAGCGCGCTTGCCCACAATCTCAGGGCAACCGCCTCTTGATTTTGACTTCGTGCCTTAACAGGAGTGGTGTTGTTGGTGCTGTTCATCAGGACTATTTGAGGGCACCCCCCGCACGGGCGGGGGTGCTCGTCCTTACCACTCTCATGGCACCGTGATTGATCGTTTGTGAACCACCCTCTGACCTGGGCTTGCTAGGGATTTGAAAGGTATCCCGCCAGGGGCGGGGGGGTCTCAACCCCCCTCGCCGCATTTTTTGCGACTTTGGTTCCAGGCGTCTGTAGGGGTTCTATTCCCCCCCGTGGGGCGTATTTTGGCCCTCCAGGGGCGGGGGGGTCATGACCCCCCTCTGTTAGTTTGATGAAGGTTTGTAGCGGCTTTGCCGCAGCGGCTGTCCCGCCCTTCTCTCCCCCACGGGTTCTGTGTCCTCGACTTGATGGTTGCCTCCCTCGGTCTGTTTGTTTGTTGGCAGTAGCATTGTGGGGTCTTGTTTTGTTCGGCTCGCTTAGCCGGACCCGCGCTGCCACCGGGGAGCAATGCCTGGGTGTACCCGAGTGTGATTGATTCCCTCCGGTCTTAGGTTTGACCCAGAGGTTCATCGAGGACCCCTGTTTTGACGATGGCAGTTTATACTAGATAACTGCCGCCCTAGCTTCCACTACAGCCACCTCTCTTGAGAATTGGATCGTCAATAATTATTGTGGCATACTGGTTCTTCGCCGACGATCTCTGATATGGTGTACAACCCGAAGGGCGTTTGTTGGATGGTCCGTTCTAAGCTGGATTCGGGTTCACAGAGCTGTACTGTCTTGTATTGGTTGGTGGGAAGCCTAGGGCCCCCTTGGAGTCTTGTATTTGATGCCTAGAGCACCCGACTCCTAAGGGAGAATTGAAATTGATGTTTGATCCAGCTGACAATTCCTTTCGCGTTCTGAGTAAGCGAACGCGCTCGACGATATTGTGGGCTCTTTGTCGAACGTGTAGATAGATAACTACAGCAGTTTTTGTACGTCGAGCCTAACCCCCGCTGATCCCTACTTGCTTGATCCGGACCCGAGTGATTGTTGTTGGGTCCCGACGTGTTGGATCTGACTTTGTCGGGTGGTGTTAGTATGCTGCAACCTACTGTTACTACTATTACTGTCTGTATTTTGTTGACCATATTTGGTTTATCTTTTGTTCCGATTTATGGTTCGTACCCGCATTGATGGTGGACTAGCCCAATCAGTGGGTGTATGTCATGATGTTTGCACCGGAGCTTCCACCGCGGACGAAAATCTGAATTTGTGAGGTTTTTACTTTGAAATTTTGATATTGAACTGTATTACGTATCAAATCTTGATTGTTATCCTGAAGTTAGGAGGTTCTGAGTTTCGTAACTGCTTGTTCAACTCCACTCATTTTTGAAGGACCTCTCAGGAGAGGATCAACAGGATCCTCCTTGTCTGAATATTCGGAAAATCCGAACCTTGACGGTGCTAGTAATTCAGCACCAGCCCTACGAGGCTCGCCATTGTTGCTCCCAAAGAGGGTACCTTGTTGAATAAAAATTATTGTTGACCCAATACTAGGTCATAATACCCCCTCGGCCCTTTTGCATCGTGAGTTTGGAATTTTGGCCGGCCGACACGCATTTCTTCGAGCTATATTTGTATGCATTCATGTTGTCGTTTGGAAGCCGCCACTGTTCGGCCGATTATGGGAGAGTGTCCGCCGACCGTGTCATTGCCACTCGACTCAGCAGTAGCCGCGACTGAGTTTGCGCGTCTGTTCTCCATTATGAGCACTAACTTAAACTGCTCGGTCGACCGAAGCCTACGCGTGCATTTTTCGTTGCCTCTCCACTGAAGTGTTTTGTTTATGATTAATTGTAGGTGCGCTCTGCACTGAGGCCTTGTTGCCGCGCTAGTGAATTGTAATTTTTTGTTGGCTGCATGACCTGGTCCGGACGGATTGTGGCATTAGTTTTAAGTCTGTATTGTTGAATTTGTTTAGATATAAGAATAATAAGTAATAAGTATATGTAAATTCGACCACCCAGCGTGTGCCCATTGGGGCGGGTTTTGATTTAAGTAGGTCGTTCTAATGCTGCAAAAACGCATCTCCGCCGCGTTATTGGCGAAACCATTTTGATTTTTCGAGGTTCGCCATCGCGTATTGTATTTGATGCCAGCCCTTTAACGCCTTGCCTAGTGCCTCCTCTGGGAGATGAATATCTTATCTTGACTTATTTAATTGTCGCAACGGATCACTCAGTTTTGGCGCCGTTGGCCTCTAGAGTTTCATCCTTGCAGCAACGCGTTAAGTGGGCTGACAGCCGGATTCTCCCAAAATGGGGGATCCCGCCTGGATAATGAAGTTAATTTGCTGCACTTGTATTAGCGTCATGGACGCCCTGTTAAACCTGTATGACTTGAAGGTCGGAGATTCGGTTTTGCATCTATCTGTGTCTAC
Organism: Melanargia galathea; assembly: GCA_920104075.1. NCBI lineage: Eukaryota > Metazoa > Arthropoda > Insecta > Lepidoptera > Nymphalidae > Melanargia > Melanargia galathea. The sequence continues at coordinate 8,553,134 of OV049876.1, forward strand.
CTTGACACGTCTTCCGTTTTTAATTGTTAACGGACCTAATTCCCTTATGTCCGGGACGGGGGATTGTTCGCGCCCGGTTGACGTAATAATATATCCTTGGCGCGCTCTTGGCCTAATTCGGCCGGTTTGACATTCGCGCTGTTTATTGGATGATCGCGGAATCGCGCGATGTCGCGTGATGCGGTGAGCGCCCCCCGCCCCGCGCGCCGGCCACGCGGCCGGCGCTCTAGGAGTCGTCTGCGTGTCGCCGCCGCGATATCATACGAACCGCACTGTTAGATGCGGCTTCTCTCGAGTTCGCCCTTGTTATTTGGAGAGAATTGTGCGGGTCGGGAAAGCTATTTGGACTCGTTTTGATTCCCCCTTAATTGGGACCCGCGCCCTGGAAATTCTCGCGAACGCCGCGCGGTGAAATTGCCTGTGTGTTTAACGCGCCCGATTGAACGGTCTCTCAAAATGGCGGCTATGTTTGTCGCGTTAAACGATTAGCTCTGTAAAGTACTGTGCTATCGCAACTGACGCGTCTATAGTGTGTGGGGGCACAATGGACCCCTGGTGTGGACTCTGGAAGGAGGGACACCGAACCGTTGGACCTCGTGCCAGCGTGCCTCGTGCCGAGGCCCCTGCAACGCGCCGCTTTGGTGGTTCCACACCACACACACACACTGACAAAACACTTACCTCATAACACTCACTACATACCATTAGAACCAACCATCGGCTTCGCCTGGACTTCGCCGCTGCTTCAAGGTTAGTGCTAGCCTATAATTATAGCCGCCAGTTCGCGTCAAGCCGTCTCTATTTATTTGAGGAGCCGGGGCCCCCAGGGGACTCGGCTCGTCTGCCTGCGGTATCGGCTAGGTTTCGCTATGGGCCCCGAGATCTGGCCCCCTTTGAGGGTGCCGCGGGACAGCCAAATCAGTGTCCTTACCGTGTTTTTTGTGTCCATACCATTTTTTCAACATGGAATATTTATTAAACTTCTCAAAATAATTCTTGTACACAGAAGTGAGACCTTTATAATGGTTGTGGAAATATATTAAAGCCATCCATAATCTGATATCTAAAGATTTTTTTTAATCTTTCAAATTTTGCAATTTGGCGGAAATGCCCAGGTACGTCATTTTCCTAGCGCGCTGCATGGGAAACACAATGGAAGAATTGTATCTCAAATTACCGCTTTGCGTTAAGGGTTCCGTAGTAAAATATAAGGGACAGTGTAAGTCGTCTAGTACGTCTGTCTGTCCGTATGTCAAAAAATTTGAGCCAATTGAGCACTTTTAGGTAAGTTGGAGGTCCATCATGATGGTAACTTCAAACCGTGTCATAATACTTCGTGACGGGGGCACAGCATCGCATAGCACCCTTTCTGTGTTAACTCTTTCCGTCTACGGGCTACACCTGTATGATAAATTATAAGAACAGACAGACACAGCAGAGTGACCCAATCACTAAGTACATAGTATAAAACAAAGTCGCTTTCTCTGTCCCTATATCCCTATGTATATTTATATGTTATTATTATATTATATGGTTTAGTATATTTAGCTATTAGTGTTTAAGTTTATCATATACACCACCTCCCACTGTCCACTTGTTCATTGTCTCCCTAGCGTTAAGGTTGTCTGGAAGAGATCGCTACTTAGCGATAAGACCGCCTTGTTGTACCTACGTTTTAAGTATTCTTTTATATAACATGTCCTTTGTATTCTGCTTTTATGTGGTGTGCAATAAAGTATATACATACATACATATGTATGCTTAAATCTTTAAAACTATGAAACGGATTTTGATGCGGTTTTTTTTAATAGATAGAGTGATTCAAGAGGAAGGTTTATAAGTAGAAAAATTGGACCCGGTAGCTGGCGCTAATAGCGGGCAGGACGACGTCTGCCGGGTCCGCTAGTATATAATATTTTGACAATAGCTCCGATTTGCCCCTTGGGTCCGGAACCCTTAAATGTATTAAAATTAAAATGTTTTAAAACAGATTCAAGTAAGTAGATAGGTACTTACTATGTATGAAACAGTTTTAGATATTATATGTACATATCTGAATATTTTTTGTTCTTTCAAGATCCTAAGGCCCAGTGCCCACCAATGGTGTGGCGTCCGATTCAGAGTCCGTTAGTGGGCCTTGCGCCTTAGGTTATCTTGAAAGAGCAAAAAATATTCCTAACTACATAGATATACATACATATAATATCTTAAACTGTTTTAAAACATGAATTTACATTTTACGTAAGTACTTACATTAATCTTGTTTTCATTAAACGTATAAGTTGGTAGGTACAATTACTACTCGTAGTTTTTGGCCAATTTTTTGCTATCAGAAAAAAAGTCATACAATACCTACTCAGGCCTACCTACCTACCTAGGGGGGGGGGGGGGAGGCAGGCCGGGGCCCGTGCCCCGGGCGGCAGATTCAAACTTGGAAGGAGGTTTCCTGATGTTGAAAATATCATATTTAACACAATGGAATTAAAATATAAGTAGATCAAAACTAATAAATCAGTGAATTTTTTTTTTGAAATCCATCAATAAATGACGGAGAAATTAATTATTTAAGTTTATGTATTTTAATGCAAAATGACTGCCGCCTCTCACTCGAGAATGATCCAGACGGTTCCAAGGTATTAATATTAATTAATATATATATAGCTGCTCGTGCTGATTCATTGACTGACTCACTGATTGATCACCCCTCCTGTAAAATTTTGTATGAAAAATTTTTTTTTCACTAATGGTTTCGTATAGAGGACAAAAATTCATTCGGAACAAAAATATGGAGAGAGCTGATGATTGAGGATTTCGGAGACAGGTGAGCAGCACGCTTATGGTATTGAAGATAGGTGGGGGGTGCTCGAACAAATGTCACTCGAAACGTCATCCAATTGGCAGTTAGCTGAAAAAAAATTCAAAATGGCGAAAAAAAGATGGCCGCCATACAAATTTCATCGGTCTCCATCTCGGAGGGTATAAAAGATGGAAGAGTGGTTTCTTCGCAAAAGATGATGAGGATCCAAAGGTCTACTTGATGAATTGAAAAAAAAATCAAAATGGCGGAATTTATTTTTCCATAGAAAATGTATGGCGAATATTGAAGAGACTACAAGTTGTAAACTATGCAAGGCTTTGATGCGATTCTTTGGAGAACTCTCAAAGAAAAATATGGAAAGACATGATGATTGAGGGTTTGGAAGATGGATGAGGAGCCCGGGCAGGGTATGTTAGATAGATGGGAGGTGCTCAAACAAAAATTACTCAAAACCTCATCCAATTGGCACTGAGCTGAAAAAAAAACAAAATGGCGGATTCAAGATGGCGGCTATACAAATTTCGTCAGAGTCTATCTCACCAAGCATAAAAGATGGAAGAGTGGTTTCTGGGAAAAAGATGATCAAGACCTAAAAGTCTACTTGATGAACAGAAAAAAACAAGATGGCGGAATTTATTTTTCTACACAAAAAAAAATTATTGATGGAAAAATACGGAAAGAGCTGATGATCGAAGATTTTGGAGACGGATGAAGAGCACGGCGAGGGTATTGAAGATAGGTGGGACGTGCTCAAACAAAAACTACTCGAATCCTCGCGGTCCGCTTGCGGGCCGCGCACCCACGCGCCATACTAGTTAATATATATATAGCTGCTCGTGCTGATTCACTCACTGACTCATTGATCACCTCTCCTGAACAATTTTGTATGAAAATTTTTTTTTTCACTAATGGTTTCGTATAGAAGACAAAAATTCATTCGGAACAAAAATATGGAGAGAGCTGATGATTGAGGATTTCAGAGACGAGCGAATGGCACGCTTAAGGTATTGAAGATAGGTGGGGGGTGCTCGAGCAAATGTCACTCGAAACGTCATCCAATTGGCAGTGAGTTGAAAAAAAATTCAAAATGGCGAAAAAAAGATGGCCGCCATACAACTTTTGTTGGTCTCCATCTCGGAGGATATAAAAGATGGACGAGTAGTTTCTTCGCAAAACATAATCAGGATCCAAAGGTCTACTCGATTAATAGAAAAAAATTCAAAATGGCGGAATTTATTTTTCCATAGCAAATGTATGGCGAATATTAAAGAGACTACGTATAAAAGATCGAAGAGTGGTTTCTTGACAAAAGATGATCAAGACCTTTAGATCTACTTGATGAGCAGAATGATTCGAAGAAAAAATATGGAGAGTAATAATGATCGAGGATTAGGAATATGGGAGAGATAGGTGGAGGCTGCTCAAACCAAAATACCCGAAAGCAAAACCTCGCGGTCCGCTTGCGGGCCGCGCACCCACGCGCCCTACTAGTTAATATATATATAGCTGCTCGTGCTGATTCATTGACTGACTCACTGATTGATCACCCCTCCTGTAAAATTTTGTATGAAAAATTTTTTTTTCACTAATGGTATCGTGTAGAGGACAAAAATTCATTCGGAACAAAAATATGGAGAGAGCTGATGATTGAGGATTTCAGAGACGAGCGAATGGCACGCTTAAGGTATTGAAGATAGGTGGGGGGTGCTCGAACAAATGTCACTCGAAACGTCATCCAATTAGCAGTGAGCTGAAAAAAAATTCAAAATGGCGAAAAAAAGATGGCCACCATACAAATTTCGTCGGTCTCCATCTCGGAGGGTATAAAAGATGGAAGAGTGGTTTCTTCGCAAAAGATGATGAGAATCCAAAGGTCTACTTGATGAATTGAAATAAAATTCAAAATGGCGGAATTTATTTTTCCATAGAAAATGTATGGCGAATATTGAAGAGACTACAAGTTGTAAACTATGCAAGGCTTTGATGCGGTTCTTTGGAGAACTCTCAAAGAAAAATATGGGAAGACATGATGATTGAGGGTTTGGAAGATGGTTGAGGAGCCCGGGCAGGGTATGGCAGATAGATGGGAGGTGCTCAAACAAAAATTACTCAAAACCTCATCCAATTGGCACTGAGCTGAAAAAAAAAAACAAAATGGCGGATTCAAGATGGCAGCTATACAAATTTCGTCGGTGTCTATCTCACCAAGTATAAAAGATGGAAGAGTGATTTCTTGGCAAAAGATGATCAAGAACTGAAGATCTACAATTTGATGAACAGAAAAAAATCAAGATGGCAAAATTTATTTTTTTCACACAAAATATATGGCGAATATTGAAGAGACTAAGTTGGGAAACTATACAAGACTTTGATACGGTTCCTTTTCAAAATTTGTTTTTATGGAAGAACTCTCCTTCTGGCAAATGATTCGGAGAAAAAAATTTGGAGTGATGATGATCGAGGGTTTGGAAGATGGATGAGGAGCACGGCCAGGGTTAAAGATGCTGAAAATGATAGAAGGTGGAGGCTGCTAAAACAAAAATAATACTGAAATCCCCGCGGTCCGCTTTAGCGGGCCGCGCAGCCAAGCGCCCTACTAGTTAATATATATATAGCTGCTCGTGCTGATTCATTGACTGACTCACTGATTGATCACCCCTCCTGTAAAATTTTGTATGAAAAATTTTTTTTTTACTAATGGTTTCGTATAAAAGACAAAAATTCATTTGGAACAAAAATATGGAGAGAGCTGATGATTGAGGATTTCAGAGACGAGCGACGGGCACGCTTAAGGTATTGAAGATAGGTGAGGGGTGCTCGAGCAAATGTCACTCGAAACGTCATCCGATTGGCAGTCCGCTGAAAAAAAATTCAAAATGGCGAAAAAAAGATGGCCGCCATACAAATTTCGTCGGTCTCCATCTCGGAGGGTATAAAAGATGGAAGAGTGGTTTCTTCGCAAAAGATGATGAGGATCCAAAGGTCTACTTGATGAATTGAAAAAAAATTCAAAATGGCGGAATTTATTTTTCCATAGAAAATGTATGGCGAATATTGAAGAGACTACAAGTTGTGAACTATGCAAGGCTTTAATGCGGTTTTTTGGAGAACTCTCAAAGAAAAATATGGGAAGACATGATGATTGAGGGTTTGGAAGTTGGTTGAGGAGCCCGGGCAGGGTATTGAAGATAGGTAGGAGGTGCTCAAACAAAAATTACTCGAAACATCATCCAATTGGCAGTGAGCTGAAAAAAAGTCCAAAATGGCGGATTCAAGATGGCGGCCATACAAACATCGGTGTCTATCTCACCAAGTATAAAAGATGGAAGAGTGGTTTTTGCCAAAAGATGATTAAGACCTTAAGTTCTACTTGATGAGCAGAATGATTCGAAGAAAAAATATGGAGAGTGATAATTAATGATCGAGGATTAGGAATAGGGGAGAGATAAATGGAGGCTGCTCAAACCAAAATACCCGAAAGCGAAACCTCGCGGTCCGCTTGCGGGCCGCGCACCCACGCGCCCTACTAGTAATATATATATAGCTGCTCGTGCTGATTCACTCACTCATTGATCACCTCTCCTGAACAATTTTGTATGAAAATTTTTTTTTCCACTCATGGTGTCGTATAGAGGACAAAAATTCATTAAGAGGAAAAATATGGAGAGAGCTGATGATTGAGGATTTCAGAGACGAGCGACGGGCACGCTTAAGGTATTGAAGATAGGTGGGGGGTGCTCGAGCAAATGTCACTCGAAACGTCATCCAATTGGCAGTCAGCTGAAAAAAAATTCAAAATGGCGAAAAAAAGATGGCCGCCATACAAATTTCGTTGGTCTCCATCTCGGAGGGTATAAAAGATGGAAGAGTGGTTTCTTCGCAAAAGATGATGAGGATCCAAAGGTCTACTTGATGAATTGAAAAAAAATTCAAAATGGCGGAATTTATTTTTCCATAGAAAATGTATGGCGAATATTGAAGAGACTACAAGTTGTGAACTATGCAAGGCTTTAATGCGGTTTTTTGGAGAACTCTCAAAGAAAAATATAGGAAGACATGATGATTGAGGATTTGAAAGTTGGTTGAGGAGCCCGGGCAGGGTATTGAAGATAGGTAGGAGGTGCTCAAACAAAAATTACTCGAAACATCATCCAATTGGTAGTGAGCTGAAAAAAGTCCAAAATGGCGGATTCAAGATGGCGGCCATACAAACATCGGTGTCTATCTCAGCAAGTATAAAAGATGGAAGAGTGGTTTTTGCCAAAAGATGATTAAGACCTTAAGTTCTACTTGATGAGCAGAATGATTCGAAGAAAAAATATGGAGAGTGATAATGATTGAGGATTAGGAATAGGGGAGAGATAGATGGAGGCTGCTCAAACCAAAATACCCGAAAGCGAAACCTCGCGGTCCGCTTGCGGGCCGCGCACCCACGCGCCCTACTAGTATAATATATAGCTGCTCGTGCTGATTGGGTCACTGACTGACTCATTGATCACCTCTCCTGTAAAATTTTGTATGAAAATATTTTTTTTTACTAATGGTTTCGTATAGAAGACAAAAATTCATTCGGAGGAAAAATATGGAGAGAGCTGATGATTGAGGATTTCAGAGACGAGCGAATGGCACGCTTAAGGTATTGAAGATAGGTGGGGGGTGCTCGAGCAAATGTCACTCTAAACGTCATCCAATTGGCAGTGAGTTGAAAAAAAATTCAAAATGGCGAAAAAAAGATGGCCGCCATACAAATTTCGTCGGTCTCCATCTCGGAGGATATAAAAGATAGAAGAGTGGTTTCTTGACAAAAAATGATCAGGATCGGAAGGTCTACTTGATGAATGGAAAAAATATTCAAAATGGCGGAATTTATTTTTCCATAGAAAATGTATAGCGAATATTGAAGAGACTACAAGTTGTAAACTATGCAAGGCTTTGATGCGGTTCTTTGGAGAACTCTCAAAGAAAAATATGGGAAGACATGATGATTGAGGGTTTGGAAGATGGATGAGGAGCCCGGGCAGGGTATTGTAGATAGATGGGAGGTGCTCAAACAAAAATTACTCAGAATCTCATCCAATTGGCACTGAGTTGAAAAAAAAAAAACAAAATTGCGGATTCAAGATGGCGGCTATACAAATTTTGTCGGTGTCTATCTCACCAAGTATAAAAGATGGAAGAGTGGTTTCTAAGAAAAATATGATCAAGAACTAAAAATCTACTAGATGAACAGAAAAAAAAAACAAGATGGCGAAATTTATGTTTTCACACAAAAATTTTTTTAGTGAAATTTCTTTTTTTAGTAAAAATTCATGCGGAGGAAAAATACTTATGGAGAAAGCTGATGATTGAGGATTTTGGAGACGGGTAAAGAGCACGGCTAGGGTGTTGACGATAGGTAGGAGGTGCTCAAACAAAAGTTACTCGAAACCTCATCCAATTGGCAGTGAGCTGAAAAATAAGTCCTAATCGAGGGTTTGAAAGAGGGATGAAGATAGGTGGAGGCTGCTCAAACAATAAAACACCCGAAAACAAAACCTCGCGGTCCGCTTTAGCGGGCCGCGCACCCACGCGCCATACTAGTTATTATATATATAAAGCTACTTGAAGTTACGGACTGATCACCTCTCCTGAACAATTTTGTATGGAACTTTTTCACCATACTTTCCATGTGTGTAAAATTCAAAAATTCTAGGTCACCAAAATTATAGAGAGAGCTGGACGTGGAAAACTGACTAGAGTGCCCTAGGGGATCTCGAAAACTATTAGTCGGAGAGGTATTGTCTCGAAACAAAAAATGTTCAAAACCTTGGGCAATTGGGTGAACCGGTAAAAAAAATATGGCCACCATACAAAACAAAATTCGTCTCCATACAAAAAAATTCCTAATTTTCAAGAGGCTCTCCAGAACAATTTTGTATGGAACTTTTTCCCTTCACTACTTATGTGCGTAGAAGTTATGGGTCTTCTTTCAGAAAATTATGAATCGTCATGAATGTAGAAAATTTACCAGAGTACCTCATGGGTCCTCCGAAACTACCAGTCATACAGACATGGTCCCAAACAAATGTTATTAAAGACCTTGGGCCATTAGGTGAACCGGTAAAAAAAAGATGGCCGCCGAACAAAAAAAAATTCTCTCCATACAATTTTTTTGGGTTCTTTTCAAGAGGCTCTCCAGAACAATTTTGTATGGAACCTTTTCCCTTAACTATTTATATATATCGAACTTATGGGTCTTCCTTCAGGAAAATTCTGAAACGTCATGATTGTGGAGAATTTACCAGAGTACCTTATGGGTCCTCCAAAACTACCAGTCATACAGGCATGGTTCCAAACAAATGTTGTTAAAGACCTTGGGCCATTGGGTGAACCGGCAAAAAAAAGATGGCCGCCGAACAAAAAAAAATTCTCTCCATACAAATTTTTTGGGTTCTTTTCAAGAGGTTCTCCAGAACAATTTTGTATGGAACTTTTTTCCCCCACTACACGTATAAATAGAAATTAAAGATTTTTTTCACAAAAAATACAAAACGTAGTGAATGTGGAAAAATTACCAGAGTACCCTAACGGCCCTCAAAAACTATCAATCGTAGAGGCATGGTCCTGAAACTAAAAATGTTCAAGACCTTAGGCCCTTTGGTGAGCCAGCAAAAAAAAGACAGCTACGGAACAAAAAAATTCGTGTCCATACAAAATTTCTTTTTAATTTTCAAGTGGCTCTCCAGAACATTTTTGTATAGATCCTTTTTATTCCACTAAATGCATGCTTATAACTGATTAGTGTCCTTTCAGAAACGTGATACCAATATTTCTTTCTATCTTTCAAGAGATTTTCCAGAATATTCTGGTATTTGGTATGGCCTTCCATTTCTTTATTTTACGAATATTGAAGAGACTACAAGGCCCGCGAGCTGCTTGCAGCTCGCGCACCGAGCGCAACACTAGTTTTTTCTATGTTTTATTGTTTTACCAATTTCTCCGAGATTTCTGAGCCAATTTGCGTGATTTTTTTAAATCGACAGCTGAGGATGTTTGCAAAATGGTCCAAAAAAATTGCAAAAAAATAAATTTTTTCGAAATTTTTTTTAAATCTTTTATTCGAAAAAATTTACTATAATCGAATACTGCGAACTGGACGCGATGACGTCGCATTCACGAAAGCGCAACTTTAAAGTTCCATAACTTTTTCAGTTTTTTAGATAATTTAATGATTCTTTAAGATTTTTTTTTTATTTTACTTAAATTTTTAAAATTAATTTTAAAAAAATTGGAAACTTTCCATTCTGTATTAAATTGAAAATATTTTGATAAATTAATAATTTTTTTTTGGATGGCACTCTATAATCGATACTAAAGCCAAAAAAGTATTTTTCATTTTTGTCTGTCTGTCTGTATTTTGGCCGCGAATCACGCCAAATGGAGGATGTAAAATAAAGTGTGAATTTTAGACTAAACAGAGAAAGAGCAGCATTAGGTCGGTCATTGTGGCGTTCTTTGGAGATGCCTATGTCCATTAGTGGGCGTTTTTTTTTTTCCTTTTGACTAAAATGATGATGATGATGATGATAAAGGTATGAATATTGGCGAGCGAGGACGGCATTTTTCAGTTTTTGCCCCGCCTCGAAAAAATTCAAGATCCGGGGCTGCCCCCGTCAGAAAGTAACACTTCTATTGTGCTAAGTAATTATATCATATAATTACTTATTACTTATTCTTTAGATTTCAGTTTTCACAATACATATAATTTATATTATGTATTGTGAAAACTGAAATCTAAAGAATTCTAGAATACCTACTTAAATTTTATAACACATAAGTACCTAGGTACAATAAAATTATGAAAGAAAATTGTTACTGTGTTGTTACCATCATCGTATGATAAACAACTAACAAGCTGCTATGGTCGACCTAGATAATGTGTAGTTGTAGCAATGTTTAAACTTGGAACAAACTGTAAGTCGATAAGGTAGGTACCTAGTGAGAGAAAAAAAATATTCTTTGTTTTGGATTACATTTGGAGTTTATATTTTATACGCTTAACTTAAAACTTATAAGTGAATGTCAGCCCACTGCATCTGCTATAATATAAAAGTGCTTATATCTCAAAAAGTACGTGCCTGGCTATCTACTAAATGGATTTTACGCAAGTTTTCCATTCAAAGAGCGACTTTTGGAGCTTCCAATTAACGTATTGATTTACGTAAAGTCATCCGTACGATGCCGTAACCAGGGTCGTAACTATCAGCTATCTAACTAATATATTACTGGCTAAAGTTCCGTTTTATTATCTCATAAAGTACCGATGTACTTAGGTACCTACAGATAAAATTCCATTTCATTTCAATGCGCGGTATCGTACGCACATAATATGACATACGTGGCGAGATCATAGCCAGCCAATAGCGCTATCAATTGGCAACAAATTGTATGATACCCGATGGCCGTGGCCTACATTGTTGCACAATCATTTTGATAAATAAACGTATATTGTGTACAAATCACTTCCATACCTGACTAGTGACTACCTATACGCAGTGGCGTGACTATAGGGTGGCATTTCGGCAAAGTGCTACGGGGGCCCTCAGCCGGAAGGGGCCCTCCTTATTCATTTTAAAATAAAAACTTTAACGTTGGTTAAGATATTGGGCAGGAGAGGCCTCATCCGATTAATTTGCCACGGGCCTCAAAAGGTATAGTTACGCCACTGGCTATACGTTAGTATGTATTTAAATTTTGGATACCTAATACCTAAATACCTTATCTATTGTCAAATGTAAAGCCAGAAGAGAAGAAAAAAAAAGCCATGTGAGTACGATACGAGGATCTGTACGATACCGGTGATAGTCATGACTCATGACTACCTCGAATGGACATAAAATTATTTTAGCTCGAAGTAAACAGAGATCATCGCCTGCTCGTGCTACATAGAGCGGTAGCGGCAGTAATAACAACAATATTTAGGTTATGATGTAAATTGTAAACAATCAAGCAATTAATTTGGAGATTGTGTCAGGTCGCTCAAACACCAGAGCGTCACACAAATTGGTTATGCAAGAGACGTTATTTGGTGCTGTAGTCTAGTTAACAAGTTCAAAAACGTGAAAAATAGAGATAAAGGTCCTAAAAATATGAGCGATAGCTCATTCGATTCGGAATCACCTCTAGAAGAAACATGTTTTGAAGGATTTTGGTGCAGGTAAAAAATTGCAATTATTATTACAAAATAAGATGAAAAAAAATATATATTTCGTTTTATGTTAATAACTCGAAAAATATTTATATTTAAGCAATTTTGAAAAAAGCTCGTTAAAGAGGAGGAAATTTCCAATAGAAAATTCTCAACTTCCGAAACTCTATCTGCATTATTTATAACTTTAATTTGACGTTGAAAATAGGTTTCCGCGCCGCTGTTACGGCGTGCGCGCGCGAGAGTTCAGCAATAAAAATATTTTTTTTTTATAACATAAAATGTGATTTTAAAAATTTGGAAAAATTCTAGTATCTTCTTAACACTTGAAAGAATCGAGCCCTGAAAAAAAAAACTTTAATCACTATTTTTCAATAAGTTATTCAATTGTTAATTAACAAATTTTTTCCCAAACTCTGTTGGTATACACAATGTGATGAAAGGTATAAATAATTGGCCTAAAAATTTTAAACTACGTGGAGCCCTTCTGATATAGAGCCCTTCTGATATATGCGCGAGACGGCAATTCAATCATGTACTTACCATAAAATTGTTATATTGATATTGTAAATTTGGAAAAGAGCAACCGCCGAGTTTCTTGCTGGTTCTTCTCGGTTGGAACGGCATTCCGAACCAGTGGTAGATTCATCTGACTATTCAAAAGCACTTGTAAAAGTTTATTTGAATAAAAAACTTTTCTATTCTATTCTATTCTATTCTATTCTATAATATATACTTCAACTTAATTTTTTCAAATTTTTAAAATCACATTTTATGTTATGAAAAAATATTTTTATTGCTGAACTCTCGCGCGCGCATGCCGTAACAGCCTTGCGGAAACCTATTTTCAACGTCAAATTAAAGTTATAAATAATGGAGATAGAGTTTCAGCAGTTGAGACTTTTTTATTGGAAATTTCCTCTTCTTTAACGAGCTTTTTTCAAAATTGCTTAAATATAAATATTTTTCGAGTTATTAACATAAAACAAAATATCATTTTTTTCATCTTATTTTGTTAATAACAATTGCAATTTTTTACCTGCACCAAAATCCTTCAAAAATATTTTTCTTCGAGGTGATTCGGAATCGAATGAGCTATCGCTCATATTTTTAGGACCTTTATCTCTATTTTTCACGTTTTTGAACTTGTTTACTAGACTACTGTGCACGTGGATTGATCTTGTTACCCCGGCGCCACACACAGATGAACATTTCAACAAAGACTTTGGATTTTTGCTCACACATTTAAATGTGTTTGCACACAAGGTGTTTGCAACACAGATTTGCTTATGTACCTGCTAGACAGACTGCAAAAATACGTTCGCTTCATTTGAATTTGAACTTTAAGCGCTGATGTGCGCTCGACAAACCGATACCGAATGGCAAAGTGCAAATGTGTGTTCAAACTTTGAACAAAGACTCCTTCCATACAAGCGTTCAAACAAGTGTCCAAATGTTTATACTGTGTGTGGCGCCGGGATTAGGTAGGTTAGGTAAATATTTTACGTAATACGTATGTTAGACAGATATTTCTAGTGAGGTTTTGGTTATGCCATCAATGCTATCAGGAAGCGTAGTTACCAAGTAGATTTTATAACTGACTTCCAAAAATGGAGGAGGTTCACTATTGGGAGCGTTTTTTTTCTTAACTGCCGATTGTAAAGTATTGTTGGTACGCGACGCTCGCGAATGTTTAAATACGACGAAATATTTTTATCACCTATTATCTAATAACAATAGCATTTATTTGATCCTTTAGCCTTTACAAGGCAACGAGGGGAAAAATTATATCAGCTTAGGTATTACCACAGCCTTCTACAGTCCCACTGCTGGGCACAGACCTCCTCTCTCATAGGACCTCTGTCCTAATCCCAGAGGGATTTAGAGCTTAGACCCGCCACGCTGCTCCAATGCGGGTTAGTTTGGTTGGCCCTACTGTAGGGCTATTCTGTAAAGCCATTTTCGAATTATAGAGAGTGAATTCGAGATGAGTTTGCTAATTTGTACTCTGTAAAACTCGATAGTACAGTGTGCTTAGTCTAAAGCGGAGCACTCGAAAACGAACTCGAAAACTATTGATCGATTTCAGAGTAAAATAGACCTAAAATGGCTTGTATTAAGGTTTGAGTTCGCCAATACATTCAGCATTCGAACGATAGCTTCCCAAACAGACGTTTTTAGGGTTCCGTAGTAAATCAGGAACCCTTATAGTTTCGCCATGTCCGTCCGTCTGTCCGTCTGTCCGTCCTCGGTTAATCTCAGAGACTATTAGTGCTAGAAATCCGTAATTTGGCATGAGTATAAATATTAATCACGCCGACAAAGTGGTGAAATAAAATTTTGATAAATATTTTTTTTTAGGGTAGCTCCCCTACATGTAAAGTGGGGATGAATATTTTTTCTCGTCTACCCCATAGTGTGGGGTATCGTTGAATAGGTCTTTTAAAAATACTGTGGGTGTGGGAACATCATTTTTCGATTTCTAGATCCGTTTGTAAAATATGATGTTTTAAAGTGCAAATTTTTATTAGAGTCAAGTGTCCCCCCCCCTCTATCAGCCAAATGGCAGTATATAGGAACTTGAAAAAATTCACAGCAGTAGGGTATATAATCAATTTTAAAGGAAAACTATCACGGCTAAGTAGGGTTCACAGGTTAAGGAGTTATATCTGTTTTTCGAGGATTGTGACTACGGAACCCTACACTGTGCGTGGCCCGCCACGCACTTGGCCGGTGTTTATTTAATTCTTGTCTGTGTGTACGGGCTGTGTGAACTATACCTACACCTGGACTGATTTTGTTGACTTTCATAAAAAGGTCGTAGGTTCGGTAGGTAGAAATCAAAGGGTTCTTACGGGATTAAAAGAAACCATAATTTAACGAAAACGTAGTTGCGCTAAAATTAATAAAATTAAAGAAAATCTATCCACTATTGCAACCAAAGCACTTGGTATTTTTCATATAGGTAGTTCATCTTAGGTATTTAGAAATTGAAATGTGTTAACTTACTTAGGTAGGTAGGTAGGTATATGAGTTATGTTAGCGAAATCGTATACGGACAAAAAATCTGTGAATTTTTAATAAGTAGGTACGAATAGAAGCATACGATGTGACAACATAATATTACGTTAAAGTAGGTCAATGACCCGGCGCCGTGGGCCGGTGATCTTCTTTGACCTACTTACGCTTTGGTAGTTAGGTGGGTATAGTACCTACCTAGGTCCTCTACAATTCGCTGACGTAAAATGCGCAACTTGCGAACCTGCAACTATTGAATTTTATACATCTATCTAATATCTATACATATTCTATACATATAATAAAATCGTAGACTTGCCGTATCTGTACATTAAAGATTTTTACAAAATAATAACTGGGGGATGTTAGGGATAAGTAATAGAACGTAAAGCTATTTTTGAAATTTTTGCCTGTTTGTCTGTTTATATGTTTGTCTGTATGTTTGTGCGCGCATCACGCAAAAATTACTGAATGGATTGAAATTAAACTTGGCAGATTTAAGTTCATACTACGGAGTAACATATAGGATACTTTTATCCCGAAATTCAGCACGGTTCGAGAGGGGATGAAAGTTAAAATATTTACTTAGCTGTAATTCATTACCGCGTGGTCCGATTTCGTTCATTCTTTTTTTTGTTAGAAAGGAAATACTTTAAAGATTACAGGCTAATCTCTGAAAGGCTGGATCGATTTTGATGGGACTTTCACTGGTGGATATTTACATTTTGATGTACCTAAACATGTGAACGCCAACGCCAGTGAACTTTTAACATTTTTTAGCAAGGTAGGTATGAGCTCAAAGGAGCTTAAGAAAAACAAAGAGTTTCCGCAAGATTTTTAAAAACCTAAATCCACGCGGACGAAATCACGGGCATTCTCTAGTATGCATATAAAATGGGGCTAATTATAAAAGCTAATTAAAAAATTAAAAAAATACAATCAACTTTATTCAAAATTGGTACACTGTAGGTACACTTTTTGAACGTCAATTAAAAACTTAAAACGTAAAATGATTTGTTTGGCGCCAATTCAAAATTAGTTACGGTTTACATTAGTTTAACGAGCTTTTGTTATAACGATTAAAAAAGTTTATTTTGCTTTACGAAATAATCATATTTTCATAATATAAGTAAATTGAATTTTTTTAATTTAGGAATCGAAACTACGAAACATTTCAATCTAATGCCAAATTCTAAACATTTTCCTTTTCTAGAAGTTTGTCATATTCGCCATATTGGACGTTTCCTGGCGTCATAACGCAACTGGCAAGTGGCAACACTAGCCAACGATAATTATTTATCTATCCAATCAAAATTATATATCAAAATTGAGTACAATTAGTTGAGCAATTTTCACCGACAAAAATATAATAATATACACACGTAGAGTCTACTGTCTACGAACAATAATGTACTTAGTGTTAAACTCATAAGTCACATTTCCGTAATCGGTTAAAAATAATAGAGTAGGTAAGAAGCATTTTGTACTCACCTGACAAGCAAATTAGGTTTTGCAATTTCAAGGTTCGCACGAGTCTGCAAGTCTGCAAGTGTGCAATAATGACCTAGGTATTAGCTACGTCCGTGCGTCTCCACGGTCAGCGTTAGATAGCTTTTATGTAAGAACGACGCGATTTGTTCATGGCATTGGTCGTACGCTGGTTTTTAGCTGAACGAGAAATAAATTTGACCCAATCATGGCCCAATCAGTGCTCTGCGCAGTGAGTGTACGCATATGTGTCGTACTGATTCTTCTACTAGGTTAATTGTTACGTATTGATACTCGGAGCTACATTGATCAACAATCTATGATTTCGTTTTTCAACGATTATTGCAATAAAATTTGGTGCCTCTGTCTATTTAGTTACTTCATTCATAAACTGTTTAAGTGTTTACCTTCACTACATAAGTATTATGTATTATAAAACAGTCCCCCGCTGCGCCACGTCTGTCTGTCTGTCTGTCTGTTTGGGATAAACTAGAGAACTAATTTTCATGGGGTTTTCACTAGTACACAGAATGATTCATGAGGAAGGTTTAGGTGAATAATTTGTTAAGGTTTTGTGTAAATTGTTGGAAAAGTCAAGCCGCGCGCGCCTGGGAGCTTTCATCGAACACTGCCTAATTCCTGAGGCATTGTGAAAGAGATAGGAATTTTAGACCTGTCATTTTAGTTTAAGTTTAGAGATTGTGTATAACAGAATTGGCCACGTATACTTACAATTAGTAGGATATTATGGCTAATTCTGTTGTACACAATCTCTAAATCTAAACTAAAATGACAGGTCTAAATATATTCCTGTCTCTTTCACAATCCTCCCTGCTGAAGGGGATAGCACTATTTTTAAACCTGTCAATTTAGTTTAGGTTTTAGAGATTGTGTACAACAGAATTGGCCACATTGTGGCTAATTCTGTTGTACACAATCTCTAAACCTAAACTAAAATGACAGGTCTAAATCAATTGCTATCTCTTTCACAATGCTCTCTGCGGAAAAGGATAGCACTATTTTTAAACCTGTCAATTTAGTTTAGTTTAGAGAATTATGTACAACAGAATCGGCCACATTGTGGCTAATTCTGTTGTACACAATCTCTAAACCTAAACTAAAATGACAGGCCTAAATCTATTTCTATCCTTTTCTGCAGTGAGCACTGTGAAAGAGATAGGAATAAATTTAGACCTGTCATTTTAGTTTAGTTTTAGAGATTGTGTATAACAGAATTGGCCACAATTAGCCCTCATAGGGCTCGTGCATTGCTAGTAAACATAAAAACAATGTAAAATACATATAAGCTAAAATAATTAAGTATGTTGTTAAGTAAGTACCTACCTACTTATATGTATTTTAAATTATAATAGGTAGGTAATAGACCTATGCTATGAACTAAACCAACGGAATTTGTAATTTAGAACAGCAATATTGTACACTGTGTAAGTATATATTTATGTACCTATAATATCTACTAAAATGTCACGTTATCCTATTTATAATCACAACACGTAGGTACGGAATCGACCAAACAACGCAGGTCACTGACCTCAATCCTTCACGAGTCCGCGAAACCTTTAACGCAATGCGGCGAATGGCGATCCCTTAGCTATTATGTAAAAGAAAATAAAATAAAAAGTGTAAATCTAGCTAGGCTAGCTAGGTATCTAGCTAAAAACCCACCACGATATCCGCTTTAAATTAGATTCGCTTCACCGTAAACGCACGCGTATGTCGTTATAATTAATTATATCGGCATCAGTTGACCTACTTTTTATTACTTGAGGAAGAAAAAGGTTATAACTACTTATGTATTTATTCCTACTAGTTTATACTTTGTTACTCGTTTGTTTATCTGAATGTCTGTTTACCTTATGTTTTTCTAGCTCCTCCGGACAAGTTTTCACTGATAAAGCTACTGTTATGGTGTATGTTGCGGTAAAATAAACAAGTTTTTCAGACTGAATTTCAGGACACGCGCGCTCAAGGTGCTTGTGGGGAGAACTCTGTCGCCCGCCAATACAGAGCGCTCTACTGCGCAATCACCCTTTGCAAACTGATTTTTGTCTGTTAGGGTCTATTTTATTCCTGTTTTAGGCACCTTCATTGTATTTTGTATACTAATAGGTACCTACTAGTTTCGAATACTTTATAGGTGTGTACCTACATACTTGCAGTATACAAAAAGTGTAAGCAACTAGCAGTTTAACGCGGCGCCACACATAGCATAAACATTTGAACACTTGTTTGAACACAAGTGTGGCAGGGATCTTTGGTATATTTTGTTCAAAGATTGTACACACATTTGCACTTTGACATTCGGTATCGGTTTTTGGAGCGCATATCAAACGTTTAAAAACTTTAAATTCTAAATGAAGTGAACATCATATTTGCAAAGTCTGTCTGGCGCGGGCGGCTGGCCAGTCACGGTACAACACTGTTCAAATAATATGTGATCGAAGTCTTTCAAACTCTTTGTGCAAATGTTTGTCAATGCAAAAATGTGACGCCGCGCTGGGGTAAGACAAACTGTAAATCACAGAGTAGGTAGGTACTTTGTCTGTATATGAAACTGTAAATAAGATGTTAGGTAAGCTTTATTTCTTGCTGTTAGAGAAATCAATTAATTGGGGCCAATTCTTATCTTAAATTTTATTTTATGAACAAAAAAGAGTTTCGATATTTTACGTTTCGACTATAAAATATATTATGTGCATATTTTTCTTATATTTTTCTAAGATTGTAAGTTACATAAATGTACCACTAATGCCATCTAGTATATCATAGGAAATTTTTGTTGCAACACGTTCAACGCAACCTATTGGTGTTTTTCACTACTAAGTTAACATCGTAGCTTTTCCATTTCAAGAGACATCGCTGTCTCTTGACTGTCTCGAACATGAACGAGTAGATGGCGTTTCTTATAGTTATGAATATTCAGTTGTTTTAGTAAATGCTGTAATTTTGTTCTTTTGTACATAAAAAACATAACACGGCTAATCAGTATTTTAATGACTCTACAATTTATGAATTGACTAGACAATTAAAAAAATTGGCCAAGTGCTAGTCGTTCCTCGCTTTTTAGGGTTCCGTACATAATTATGAACAACATAATAATATTTTGGGCGTAAGAAATATTTCATTTCCGGACTTAGACATCGCAACAAACCGTGAAAGAAAAGCCCAAAAAATTTTTCGTTTGTTTTGGTCACAGCTTACAAACTACTTTATGAATCGTTGTTTTTTTGTATTTTTTGTTTAAATACAGTATATGGTACATAATATACCGAAGTTTCATATTCCTAACTGGTTTAGTTTTTGAGATAGCCCGGGCCGTCACAAAAATGGTCAAAAACTAACAATTTTGATGGCCTCTCATTTCTTTATTTTTTAAGCAAAAAATTAAAAAAATATATATTCGTGCTCTACTCAATAAGTTCTAAACAATGATACTCCACAAGTAAGGGTAAGAAAAAAAAATTTTTTTCGTCTCCTTTTTCATGTATGGGAGCCCCCCTGAAAAATAATTTAATTCAATTTCTAATTCAATATTTAGTTTTGGGTTAACGTAACTAAATACCAAAATTAGGTTTGTAACTCATTTAGTCTACGAGCTAGGGATCTGTGACCGGCGGACGGACAGACAGACGGACAGACGTGACATTAATAGGGCTCCGTTTTTACCCTTTGGGTACGGAACCCTAAAAAGTGTACACGTTTTGCTAGATTTTCCAGTACCCCACTACTGGATTATTTATTAGGTACCTACATGTTGCAATATTAATTTCTACCTAACGTACCTAACGTAGAGTAGGTAGGTACCTACCTATACTTAAACGAAATACTTATGTAAGTAATCTACACATATAATAAAATCGTAGACTTGCTATATCTGTACATTAATAGTAGATTGTATCATAAGGGAGCAAAATAATATTTTTACGGCGAGGGCGCTTTTTTGAATCCAGAGCGAAGTGAGAGATTGTATAGTATAGTATATAGTACTAGTATAGTACTTTTCACCACCCTCTATGAGGAAATAAAAGGTGCCTCATATTTTTGTGCGTGTGCGTGTGCGTGTGCGTGTGCGTGTGCGTGTGCTTGTGCGTGTGCGTGTGCGTGTGCGTGTGCGTGTGCGTGTGCGTATGCGTGTGCGTGTGTGTGTGTGTGTGTGTGTGTGTGTGTGTCTGTTCCCCTGTAGCGCTCAAACGGTTGAACCGATTTGAATGCGGGTTTCTTTATTTGTTTGAAAGGTGAATTAGTTGGGAGTGTTCTTAGCTATGTTTGATGAAAATTGGTCCAAGATGGCCGCCGTCACAAAATGGCGGATTACATATTTTTTCACAACTCCGCAATATGGGTATCAAATGAAAGGTCTTGACTAGTAGAATAGCACTATGCAAATCTAAGATGGCCGCCATCACAAAATGGCGAATGTCGGGGGTTTCTCAAATTTTTAATTTATTCTTGTATTATTAATCCGCCATTTTGTGGCGGCGGCCATCTTGGACCGATTTTTATCAAACATAGCTAAAACACTCCCGACTAATTCACCTGTCAAACAATAAAAAAAACCCGCATTCAAATCGGTTCAACCGTTTGAGCGCTACAGGGGAACAGACAGACACACACACACACACAGACGTCAAACTTGTAACAATAACAACATCAATAACACTATATCGATACTATCATTCGCGCCTAGCCCGGTGGGATCACTGGGACCACGGGCCCTTCATCTTCAATAAGTGCGCGGCAAAGATAATTGCGGCGCACTTATAAATAAGTGCGCCGCAATTATCTTTTAGGCGCACTTATAAATGTGTGCCGCAAACACCACCTTTGGGTGCACATAAAGGCGAACCAAGTCGTCCTTTTCGAATAGATGGGATGAAAAAATCTTTTCGAATGTCGGGGGTTTCTTAAATTTTTAATTTATACTTGTATTATTAATCCGCCATTTTGTGGCGGCGGCCATCTTGGACCGATTTTAATCAAACAAACAGCTAAAAACACTCCCGACTAAATCACCTTTCAAACAAAAAAACCGCATTCAAATCGGTCCATCCGTTTGAGAGCTATGGGGGAACAGACAGACATACACACACACACACACACAGACGTCAAACTTATAACACCCCGTCGTTTTTGCGGCGGGGGTTAAAAATATGAGGCACCTTTTATTTCCTCATAGAGGGTGATGAAAAGTAGAGTGTATCACTCGGGCGCAATATATTTTTGGCTCGGGCGATGTACTTTGAATCCCTCGCTACGTTCAGGATTGTACTAAAGAATCCCTCGCTACGCTCGGGATTCTACTATACAATCCCTCACTTCGCTCTGGATTCAAAAAAGCGCCCTCGCCGTAAAAATATTATTTTGCTCCCCTATGATACAATCTACTATTACGTTAGAGATAAGTAATAGAACGTAAAAAAGCAGTTTTTGAAATTTTTGTCTGTTTGTTTGTATGTTTGTGCGCGCATCATGCAAAAACTACTGAATGGATTGAAATGAAACTTGGCATGCTTTAAGTTGATACTACGGAGTACCATATAGGATACTTTTTATCCCGAAATTCCGCACGTTCCCTTGGGAGAGGGGATGAAAAATAAAATTTGTACTTAGCTGTAATTCATTAACGGTATCATTCATTCTTTTTTTTTTGTTAGAAAGGAATTCAAAAAAACTTTAAAAATTGTCCCGTAAATATTTCAAGATCATAGGTTTTTTAGTTCAAAAATTATAGATCATATCACAATCCTCAGTATTGAGTTCAAATAACTTGGGACCCGGCTCTTTGAACGTATCCATTATCTTAAACTGGCGTGTGTTTAAATTTATATTTTCTGTTTGTATATTTGTTCCAACTAATCTCCGAAACGGCTGGATCGATTTTGATGGAACTTTCACTGGCAGATAATTGATGTTATAAGGAGTAATTTTTTATTTTACAAAAAAGAATTAAGTATGGGATCCGATCCGATATAAAACCTATATCCACGCGAACGAAGTCGCGGGGATCAGCTTGTTTATAATAAACCTTCAGAAAATGTATCGGTCGTTGCAGCCGCACTTGTGATAACCAAATAAGCTGTTATTTAAAACAGTGATGATCAACCATCAATGATCATGTAGATATCATTTCATTAAATAAGTATTATGTAATTGATATACTTACTGAACAGCGGTGGCAACAACTGCTACCTCTTGAAGACTGATTTATCAAGAATTTACTCATTCCACATTTAATATTATCATCTATTATTTATTTAAACGCTTAAAAAATGTTGAGTGAATACCTAATACTTATTATTTAGGTAGGTAAGTAGGTACGTGTGTACCTATGTAGTACCTACTCGTGCTCATATGTATGTAGTGTAGGTAGACAGAGTAGGTAATAATCACTGTGTATAGCATGACGATCTCTCGTAGGGACTATAATTTGAATTTTAAGAGGTTTCAGAACACGCTCAGGAGAGCTTAGGACGACTTTGCGCCTGATTTATAGGAGCAGGTAAGGGCGGAAAAATTCAAATTTCGCGCTTTACTACTCAATCCGGGGCGAAACTTTGAAACATTTTGCACCGGGCCGCCATTACTGCTCCGTGCACGGTAACTGCGCTTTTAGCAATAAATTAAAATGATGGCTTCTGCCATCAGTGTTACCGTAGCTAAGTACCTAAGTACTAAGATATGTTGGTCTGGTCTAGTAAAATAGAGCATTTATATTCTGTTTATTTTAGCATTCAATTATTGTAGGTAGGTATTCCTCCAAAAACTGACGAAAAGCTCGAGTAGTAGGTCTATCTACCTAAGTAGCGTTCGGTCACGAAATACAGAGAATTTTTTTGACGTGATAACGTCTTATAAATCTCGCCGAATGCACGGACGAAAAAGCACGCGCACGTGCCGTTGCGACGCCTTCTGGATGCAGAGCCTGTTCACGCAGCTCCAGCCGGACGCGCAGCCCGACTGCGGTGAGTGCGAGCAAGCCACGCGCACGTGCCGCTGCGACGCCTTCTGGATGCAGAGCCTGCTCACGCAGCTCCAGCCGGACGCGCAGCCCGACTGCGGTGAGTGCGAGCAAGCCACGCGCACGTGCCGCTGCGACGCCTTCTGGATGCAGAGCCTGCTCACGCAGCTCCAGCCGGACGCGCAGCCCGACTGCGGTGAGTGCGAGCAAGCCACGCGCACGTGCCGCTGCGACGCCTTCTGGATGCAGAGCCTGCTCACGCAGCTCCAGCCGGACGCGCAGCCCGACTGCGGTGAGTGCGAGCAAGCCACGCGCACGTGCCGCTGCGACGCCTTCTGGATGCAGAGCCTGCTCACGCAGCTCCAGCCGGACGCGCAGCCCGACTGCGGTGAGTGCGAGCAAGCCACGCGCACGTGCCGCTGCGACGCCTTCTGGATGCAGAGCCTGCTCACGCAGCTCCAGCCGGACGCGCAGCCCGACTGCGGTGAGTGCGAGCAAGCCACGCGCACGTGCCGCTGCGACGCCTTCTGGATGCAGAGCCTGCTCACGCAGCTCCAGCCGGACGCGCAGCCCGACTGCGGTGAGTGCGAGCAAGCCACGCGCACGTGCCGCTGCGACGCCTTCTGGATGCAGAGCCTGCTCACGCAGCTCCAGCCGGACGCGCAGCCCGACTGCGGTGAGTGCGAGCAAGCCACGCGCACGTGCCGCTGCGACGCCTTCTGGATGCAGAGCCTGCTCACGCAGCTCCAGCCGGACGCGCAGCCCGACTGCGGTGAGTGCGAGCAAGCCACGCGCACGTGCCGCTGCGACGCCTTCTGGATGCAGAGCCTGCTCACGCAGCTCCAGCCGGACGCGCAGCCCGACTGCGGTGAGTGCGAGCAAGCCACGCGCACGTGCCGCTGCGACGCCTTCTGGATGCAGAGCCTGCTCACGCAGCTCCAGCCGGACGCGCAGCCCGACTGCGGTGAGTGCGAGCAAGCCACGCGCACGTGCCGCTGCGACGCCTTCTGGATGCAGAGCCTGCTCACGCAGCTCCAGCCGGACGCGCAGCCCGACTGCGGTGAGTGCGAGCAAGCCACGCGCACGTGCCGCTGCGATGCCTTCTGGATGCAGAGCCTGCTCACGCAGCTCCAGCCGGACGCGCAGCCCGACTGCGGTGAGTGCGAGCAAGCCACGCGCACGTGCCGCTGCGACGCCTTCTGGATGCAGAGCCTGCTCACGCAGCTCCAGCCGGACGCGCAGCCCGACTGCGGTGAGTGCGAGCAAGCCACGCGCACGTGCCGCTGCGACGCCTTCTGGATGCAGAGCCTGCTCACGCAGCTCCAGCCGGACGCGCAGCCCGACTGCGGTGAGTGCGAGCAAGCCACGCGCACGTGCCGCTGCGACGCCTTCTGGATGCAGAGCCTGCTCACGCAGCTCCAGCCGGACGCGCAGCCCGACTGCGGTGAGTGCGAGCAAGCCACGCGCACGTGCCGCTGCGACGCCTTCTGGATGCAGAGCCTGCTCACGCAGCTCCAGCCGGACGCGCAGCCCGACTGCGGTGAGTGCGAGCAAGCCACGCGCACGTGCCGCTGCGACGCCTTCTGGATGCAGAGCCTGCTCACGCAGCTCCAGCCGGACGCGCAGCCCGACTGCGGTGAGTGCGAGCAAGCCACGCGCACGTGCCGCTGCGACGCCTTCTGGATGCAGAGCCTGTTCACGCAGCTCCAGCCGGACGCGCAGCCCGACTGCGGTGAGTGCGAGCAAGCCACGCGCACGTGCCGCTGCGACGCCTTCTGGATGCAGAGCCTGCTCACGCAGCTCCAGCCGGACGCGCAGCCCGACTGCGGTGAGTGCGAGCAAGCCACGCGCACGTGCCGCTGCGACGCCTTCTGGATGCAGAGCCTGTTCACGCAGCTCCAGCCGGACTCGCAGCCCGACTGCGGTCAGTGCGCCCTCCCTGCCTCGTATTTTCAATTGCTTAGGGTCGGGATTCCTTTCCATTACTATTTACGCAGCGGTAGAGCTTTTTGACGTTATAACGTCTCATAAATCGATAAACGCCGGCTGCACGCATGAAAAAGCATAACTCATTGTCACGTTCCGCCTAGCCGAGCGTGCAAGCGAGAGCGTGGAACAAGCGATAGAGAGGCTCAGTCGGTCTAAGGTTCGGCTTCATCAATGTTTTCTTATGACGTTATCACGTAAAATTATCGTCCGTAAACCGACTTTACAGACAAGCAATTTTTTCTTTGAAAAATGGACGATCCATCTATACTAATAAATAAAATTGAAGTGTCTGTCTGTAATATCGAAATAACTACCTCATATTAAGCTCATATGGTTATTTGAACGATACTATAACCGAATCACACGTTTTTAAAATTTTTGTCTGTCTGTCTGTCTGTCTGTCTGTCTGTCTGTCTGTCTGTCTGTCTGTCTGTCTGTCTGTCTGTCTGTCTGTTTGAACGGGCTAATCTTTGGAACGGCTGAACCGATTTTGACAGGACTTTCACATACAAGTAGAGAATTAACCAGGGAGGCTGGGCTATAGGGCTATAGGCTACTTTTTTAACCGACTTTCAAAAAAGGAGGAGTTGTGTTTTTCTACCTATGTACACCGATATCTCCGAGATTTCTGAACCGATTTGCGTAATTTTTTTTTAATCGATAGAGAATCATTGCGACACTGTCCTACAAAAATTTGGATTCCAACTCCTCAATCCTGATGCTGTAGGGGATCTGATCCCCAACACTAATGGAATTTAGACACTGTCGGTTATTTAAATTGATATTGGGGCATCGAACTACCTATTTATTCTAAGTATTGGGGATACCAATTAAAGACTTTATTGTTGAATGACCTCGAGTAGGTACATGTCCAACTCCTCAACCCTGATGCTGTAAGGAATTGCATTCCGAAATCGTAAGGATCCCACGGAATTTTTCCGTTTTGTGGACGGGTTACTACTTACTACAGATAGGCTACTTTTTGTTCTGGAAAATCAAAGTTCCCACGAGATTTTTACAAACCACTCGGGCGAAGCCGTGGGCATCATCTAGTACTTCAATAAATTCACGATCAATGAATATTTAAACTCAAGTTTATTGCTTGTTTATTAATAACAAAATTGAAGTGGCATTGAGTTATATTGTATTCAGTCGTAGGGATAGTAGAGGCGCAATTTCTGTGTCCGAGTCGGTTAGTTTGATTAGCTAATTCCGTTAGTTTATTTAAGTTGATTAGTTTAATTAACTGAGTAGGTTAGTTTAACTGAGTAAACATAATTCTGGATTCATATAAATCTTATGCAAACTTTTAACCTCTACTTAACCCCTTTAGAGGTTCAGTTTTCAAAAATCCTTTCTTAGCGGATGCATTCATCATCATACCATGCCTGCAATGCATCATACCCATTATTCCATTCTTATGCCTTAAACTCTCCAATATTAAGTATTTGTATTTGTAGTTGGTACCTTCCCTAGTAAGTAATTAATGTCAGATTTGGAACATCTGTTGAATCCATATTCAGTGCTCACATAATATGCATTATTTTCTAAGATAAAATGCGGCATACCTACCTAGCTACAAGATTATCTAATAAATTATTATTCTTAATATTTAGGTTAACTTATGAAACTAATGAAATAGGTTGTGATAATACACAACTCATTGTTTAGCATATTAAATAAGCACACAAAAGAATAATTACAGAAAATTGTACGGTGTTCCTTCTTCCATTTTCAATCTGTTCATCTGAGGCGGGTGTAGAATAAATTACGCTTAACAAAACGAAAATGTTATTCAAAAGTCATAAAACTTATTATATGTATAAAATGTACTTTATAAAATGTGTATAGAATAGAATTAGTTTTTGAACTATCAAAGAAATCGAAGAGGCGGCAGACAGACGAAATTAAATTGCAGGTCAGACACCTCCACTCTCGGACTGCAGAACATACCTACTTACTTCAGTATCAATGAATTAGTAAATACAGCATAAAAAACCTTAAACATTAACAAGTTTAAGGTTCTTGAAATAAGAATTATTACTTTATAGAATAACTAGAGAATGCCCGCGGCTTCGCTCGCGTGAATTTCGGTTTTGCACAAATTCCGAAGGAATCGTGGATTTCCGGTTCCCGTTCCCGCTCCCTTTTCCAATCTTTATACCTACTATCAAGGAAGTTCGCTATAGTAATCTACCTATAGCTGTAGCTATAGATTTCGGGTTTTTCAAAATCCCGTGGGAACTGTGCATTTTTTCAGGATAAAAAGCATATGTTTTAAGTCAGGGCATAATCTACCTCCATTCAAAATTTCAGCCAAATCGGTTCAGTAGTTGCGGCGTGATTGAGTAACAAACATCCATCCACACTTTCACATTTATAATATTAGTAGGATTACAACTCATTGAAAAAACCGGCCAAGTGCAAGTCGAAGTCACGCGAGAACTCCGTACCATTATATCTATAAAAACGGCAACAAATCATATCTGTTATATGGAAGTCCCCCTTAAATATTTGTTTTATTTTAATTTAATTATTTATTTTTAAAGTGTAATATAAATACCTAACTCAATATTCTGTGAATATTTCAAGCGTCTATCTGTTGCCGTTATCGATATCGAGCACAAGTTGATGAAGGGCCCTTGGCACGAGGTCCCACCGATTTGACCTAACGGTGGGTAAAACGCTATACCCCCCGACATTCGCCATTCTGTGGCGGCGGCCATATTGGATTTGCAATATTGCTATTCTACTAGTCAAGCCCTAAAGGAGTTGTGAAAAAATATGTAATCCGCCATTTTGTAGCGGCGGCGGCCATCTTGGATCAATTTTTAATCAAACATAGCTAACAACACTCTCGACTAATTCACCTTTCAAACAAAAAAACCGCATACAAATCGGTTCACCCATTTGAGCGCTACAGTACAGGGGAACAGACAGGCACAAACACACACACACACACACATATTCACACATACACGTTTAACTTATAACACCCCGTCGTTTTTGCGTCGGGGGTTAAAAAACGAGAAAAAAATCACCAAAATTTCAACTGTCTAGCTTCACAGGTCATGAGATACAGCCGACAGGTTCATGAGATACACATGAGAGAGGTGACAGACGGACAGACATACAGACAGACAGACGGACAGCGAACTCTTAGTAATAGGGTCCCGTTTTTACCCTTTGGGTACGGAACCCTGAGAAATGCCTTGTTCGAAATTGCATAAATAAGTACTTATTCAATTACCTACTAAGTACTTATTTAACCAGTGTATTAAAACTATCCGGATCATAATTATTATGAAAAAGAATCTGTTAGATATTTATGTCGTTGTATCTTTGAAAAATTCCGTTAAAAGTGTAAACAACGGTGACAGTAAATTCTGCACAAGTTATGGCTTTTCCGTCTAATCAAACATGAGAGCTTTGCCATGCCGCACTTACTTCTCCTCGCACTTAGTGACATTAAAGTGAACCCGCAAGAGACGTTCAGAGCATTGTCCAATTTTCTCTGAAAACGAAAGTTGCCTCCGGAATACGAAACGACAGGATGAAACGTAGAATCGGAAAAACTGCTTATTTTATTACCGCGGAGAGACCGTGGAGCCGCGGCGCCGATGGGAGGGCCTCGGGCGGAATTGCCGCAACCAACATTAGAGGCACACTGGAGTCTGGAACACTTCTTGTTACACGCTATTGTTGCTTCTATAATTTTTTAATACAAACGTATAATTTCGATTCCGTACTGTAAATGTACGAATAGGTTTTGGTTTGAGTAAAATAAGACAAAAAAAAACCTATCGCTGTCTACTAACGGTGCAAGTTACAATTCAAATCATTTTTGTGCCATATGTGTGCCATATATATTATAAACTAGCGGTCCGCCCCGGCT
Source organism: Melanargia galathea (assembly GCA_920104075.1). Classification (NCBI taxonomy): domain Eukaryota; kingdom Metazoa; phylum Arthropoda; class Insecta; order Lepidoptera; family Nymphalidae; genus Melanargia; species Melanargia galathea. The sequence continues at coordinate 8,582,508 of OV049876.1, forward strand.
TTGCCCGTGGTACATAATATATAGCCTATAGCACTCAAGGATCACGTACATATCAAACGGTGAAAGAATTTTTGAAATCGGTCCAGTAGTTCCTGAGATTAGCGCGTTCAAACAAACAAACTCTTCCGCTTTATTATATTAAGTATAGATAAATAAATAAATAAATAAATAAATTTTTACCTACCTGTCTAATGGATTGGATTTTCACGTACATAGGTAGGTACACAGTCATAAATCGATTGGCGAAGTGAGAAGCGATCTTTTTTGAATAATAATAATAGGCAATCAAGCACTAACATGATAACCTGATAATGGAGTAATCGACCATGGTCTATTTAACGATTGTACATTGTGTACTTATATTATTGATATAGGAGTGCAAAATGAATAGACGTCCGTGTGGTAATAGGACCCGAATTTATTTCACTCGATATAGGAGCACGGTCCGAATTTATTTTCCAATTTTCATACTTTTCAGGATTCTTATATTCTGGATTCCCCTGGTAATGGTCTAAGATACCATCATAGAGATTACTACCCTCATCTGTTATTTAATGCTGATAGAGATAATATCCTAGATAATTCATAGATTGATACATTGCACTTTGGTTGCCTGGATAAATTTGGTGCCTATGATGTTAAACACAAAAAAATGTAATCAATTTTTTTCGATCTGCTTCCCTCATCTGTTATTTAAACGAATTATATGTCAAATGAAAGATTATTTTATTCCCAATCGAACCGTATTTGGTTGCCTGGTCAAAAGTGGTGCTAAATCATGGTTGCCTGGATTTTAAGATATAAAATTTTCTGTGCGAGTGTTGAAAGTGACGGAAAAGTGTTGCGCGCGCAATTCCATTTGACAGACAAAGATGCAGTGAGGCAGGCGTGCACTCGGCAGGTGCTTAGTCTATACAAAGATTAAAACCATAGACTAGCTGTGCCTGTCCATTAAAGATATTTGCAAAAAAAATAAGTGAGCGACGTAAGGAAAATAAGTAATAAAACGTAAAAAAGCTGTTTTTGAAAATTTTGTCTGTTTGTCTGTAAATTTGTGCATGTATTACGCAAAAACTACTGAATGGATTGAATTTAAACTAGGCATGATCTAAGTTCATACTACATAATAGCATATAGAATACTTTTTATCCCGAAATTCAGCACAGTTCCCTTGGGAGAGGGGATGAAAGTCAAAATGTGTACTTAGCTGTAATTCATTATCGCGTAGTCCGATTTCATTCATTTTTAGGGTTCCGTACCCAAAGGGTAAAAACGGAGCCTTATTAATGTCATTCAACGTTTTAATAAATAATCAACAAATTCTTTTTTGTTGAAGTACCAAAAAATTTAAATTTAGTGGAGAAATTCGAAAAAAGGCGTCCTTATTTTGTGTAATAGACAAAGATGACTTGACAGGTTGAAAATTGTTTGGAGTAAATCTCATTTCGTCTGCTAGCTAGAGACCTGTGACCGGCTGACAGACAGACAGACAGCCGAGTGACATTAACAGGGCTCCGTTTTAACCCTTTGGGTACGGAACCCTAAAAATGAATGAAATCGGACTACGCGATAATGAATTACAGCTAAGTACACATTTTGACTTTCATCCCCTCTCCCAAGGGAACTGTGCTGAATTTCGGGATAAAAAGTATCCTATATGCTATTATGTAGTATGAACTTAGATCATGCCTAGTTTAATTTCAATCCATTCAGTAGTTTTTGCGTAATACATGCACAAATATACAGACAAACAGACAAAATTTTCAAAAACAGCTTTTTTACGTTTTATTACTTATTCCTTACGTCGCTCACTTATTTTTTTTGCAAATATCTTTAATGGACAGGCACAGCTAGTCTATGGTTTTAATCTTTGTATAGACTAAGCACCTGCCGAGTGCACGCCTGCCTCACTGCATCTTTGTCTGTCAAATGGAATTGCGCGCGCAACACTTTTCCGTCACTTTCAACACTCGCACAGAAAATTTTATATCTTAAAATCCAGGCAACCATGATTTAGCACCACTTTTGACCAGGCAACCAAATACGGTTCGATTGGGAATAAAATAATCTTTCATTTGACATATAATTCGTTTAAATAACAGATGAGGGAAGCAGATCGAAAAAAATTGATTACATTTTTTTGTGTTTAACATCATAGGCACCAAATTTAGCCAGGCAACCAAAGTGCAATGTATCAATCTATGAATTATCTAGCATATTATCTCTATCAGCATTAAATAACAGATGAGGGTAGTAATCTCTATGACTGTATCTCCCACTATAAGTTTTATTATTTAAGATAAATGAAACAATGAATAGGAAATTAAACTGAACACTCCCGCAAGATCATGACCACAAAAGTCAAAATCAACATTCTTTATTGAAATGATATTCGAGAGCTGGAGCTTGAAGAAAGAAGAATAGAGTTCCAAAAGCACCCCGGTCTGAGAAGAACCTAAAACTCAGATTGGGATTATTTTGGTGTTATCACGACTTGTTAACGTAATTAAGTTTCCAAATGCATGCAATATTGCGTAGCCAAGCTTCTTCAATTGCAATGCTATAAGTACTCTTCTTCTAAGCTTCTTTCAGAGCAGAAACTTGGCCTAATTTGCAGCTCAATACTACTTCTTACAAACGGACTACTATAAAAATTCACAACAATAACAGTTGGAAAGAAACCGCAAAACTTTCTTGCCTCCTGTATAGGGTTAGTACTAGTTGATACCTCTCGACAACGTTCATAGAAATCCAGTACCGGAACACTTAACAAAATTGTGAAATGGATCCTATAATCCTTGTTTTAAGGCTCGAATAGCTACTATATTATAAACTTTGCACTGCTATGATAAAAATCGGTCGTACTGGATGCACGATTTTAAAACACCGTTCTGAAGATCCATTTTCCTCTTACCGTATTTTGTTTCGATGCTCAAAATCTATTAAAGTTAGCGAGACGTGCAAACTCATACTAGAGTACTAGAGTAAAGTCCTTAAGTGCTGACAGCGACTCGAAACAATTTGCATAACATCGCGCTAAGAAACTTTGACTTCTATGCGATATTACAGTTCGAGAGAAAAATTAAAATGGTCCACTTTGAAGCGAGGATCATGAATTCATTTTTAACGAATCCATAATGTTTTAGCAACGAGTAAAATTATGACTCTATGCCAAACGTCACGCTCGGTTTATACTATGAATGATACTATGAGCCGTAATTAACAGATGGAACCAATGTGGCTAATTCTGTTGTACACGATCTCTAAATCTAAACTAAAATGACAGGTCTGAATATATTCCTGTCTCTTTCTCAATCCTCCCTGCTGAAGGGGATAGCACTATTTTTAAACCTGTCAATTTAGTTTCTAGGTTACTTTACTTAGGTTTACTTTACTTTACTGGGGTACTTACAGATAAATCATTTATTACATTGGTAGGTACCTACTTATTATCACTACAAATCAATAAGTATGGACAGTTACACATACTTAGTAGCTACAATAATAGAAATACTTAAATCAAGCATTACTTGTTCCTTTTCAGTTTCCATATAGGTAAAATCTTTGTTCAAAACCACATTAGTTTAATTGGCCATTTAATTTTCAGGACCGTTTGTGCGTATTTTCGGGAGGCTCGGCCCCCCGAGTCCGCTTCCAATAATGAATTTGCTCCCGGATCAAATCCTCCAACAAATTAGGATTAGATGAGGGAGCTGCTGTGTTTTTAGGTCGAATAGTAAACGTTATTCTAATGAAATCCTCGCTTCAGGATTTGACGAAGGTACTCGTAGGTTGAAATCACATTTGTCAGCAGTGATTCGCATTAAATCCTTTGGATGTTGCTAGAAGTGGCACTCGATTTAACATTTCTAAAGAATGTTTATCACTGTGAGAAAAACTATGTGCTTATTCACGTGAACGCATAAGAATAGATTTTTTCTGGATAACATTTGATTTCTTCTAGAAGACATGCTATAACAATGACGTTTTTTTTAGCCAGCTGTTTTTATAAAACTGCGAGGTGGCATTAAAATATAGTTTTAGAGACTTGAAGTATGTGCCTACTTACGTTCATATACTATACCTATATGATAGAATCCTATCGACACTGCAGGTATGCGATAGCCAACTATTGTAGCCTTTGACTCGCAAAAGTCCAAAACCAACCAGCTAAATCCGAATCGATGCTGACAAATGTGATTTCACCCTAATACAAAGGTTTCCTTCTACGAGTATAATTAATTAGTTTTTTTAATAATTACCTAAACTATAAGTACTTGGGGGGCTTCTCAATCCCTAGAGTTAGCTTATAACTTGAACCTGTTTTTGCGTGGCCAGACATAGAGAGCGACGGTAGCGACCTAACACTGCATCGGCACGGTAGAACAACACTGGACAGGAGTAGACCCATGATGTATAATAATACAAGGAACTGTAAGAAGCACGTCACATTGAGGAGCACGACGACGAGTGCGCGCGACGGTAGCAGCGCGGCTCCTACGCGCGCTTTATAGTTGCTTTATATTATGAATATTGTTATTCAGATCATCGTATTACTTCTACGAGCCATGTTGGGGTACGTTGCCGTCGGGCGTTTTGTCTATCCAAGCCTTAACAATCGTTTTTTGCGTATTTCGTCTTCTATGGTTTTATTCATGTTATGTGAGATAATAAATATAAAGGACTGAGAGCTAAAAAATAACACCGGCAACATGGCAGCCCGACAAGCGGGTAACATTGTTACTCGTCGCGGATCACCGACTTTCGGTCCCCATGGGAAGAAAACAACGGATAAATCTCATAAAATGGTACACGAAAACAAGAAATACTTACGACAACGTAAAAAGTTGTATATAGACTGGTCAACAAGTTCGAAAACGTGAAAAATAGAGATAAAGGTCCTAAAAATATGAGCGATAGCTCATTCGATTCGGAATCACCTCTAGAAAAATTTTTTTGAAAGATTTTGGTGCAGGTAAAAAATTGCAATTGTTATTAACAAAATAAGATGAAAAAAAAAATGATATTTCGTTTTATGTTAATAACTCGAAAAATATTTATGTTTAAGCAATTTTGAAAAAAAAAACTCGTTAAAGAGGAGGAAATTTTCAATAAAAAAGTCTCAGCTTCCGAAACTCTATCTCCATTATTTATAACTTTAATTTGACGTTGAAAATAGGGCTTCGCGCGGCGTTTACGACATGCGCGCGCGAGCTTTCAGCAAAGAAAATAATTTTTTTATAACATAAAATGTGATTTTAAAAATTTGAAATAATTCTACTTAGTATCTTCTTAACACTTGAAAGCATCGAACCTTGAAGAAAAAAAGTTTAATCACCATTTTTCTATAAGTTATTCAATTGTAAACTAACAAATTTGTTCCCAATTTCCGTTGACTTAAACAATGTAATGAAAGGTATAAATAATTGGCCTAAAAATAAACTTCGTGGAGCCCTGATATATATACTTCATAAGATCCTGCGATAAAATTTCGTTTATTAATTTGTTAATTATGATTTTTATAACTATTAAAAAATAATAATAATCATGTAAATCATATGATTTACATTAGTTATAACAAATCATAATTAACAAATTATAAAACGAAAAATCATTTTTTTTTTCATCTTATTTTGTTAATAACAATTGCAATTTTTTACCTGCACCAAAATCCTTCAAACACATTTTTTTAGAGGTGATTCCGAATCGAATGAGCTATCGCTCATATTTTTAGGACCTTTATCTCTACTTTTCACATTTTCGCATTTGTTGACCAGTCTATATAGCGAAGTTTGATTTAACGACTATCCCTGTAAGATTAATTGCAAAATGCGGAGGTATTTTTTGTCAAAACACAATGCCTTTCATTAATATATTTATATTATTATGCTAATTGCTAGCCAATAATGTAAAAACAAAAAACAACTTATGATAATTAATTGATCAATGATATTATAAAGTCTATTACTGCACGATGTCTACAATAAGGATCGTAACACCGTTAAAATAAGTACCTATCTTTGTTTTTATTCATCTCCCTTTGTCTGAGATCTAAAATGCTTCGTATAATTAAGAAAACGTGTCCGAGGAATATGGTAACGTAATTTGTATGGTCGCCCTATTGTTGTACCAAAAGGGTTGATGAAATACGATAATGTATAAAAAATATATGATTTAAACCACAGCAAATCAATTACGTATCGTAAAAATAACGCGGGAGCTTTAGGACCTACGAGTAGATAGGACGAGCGGCGTCCCATCGCAGAAAATATGAAAATTGGAAACGCTACGATACCGAGCCAAATAAATTCGGCCCCTATTTGCAAGCCCGTCTCGATATTACCAGATATATGTACCTACTTGTCTTATATATTCCTATGTATGTGAACTGGATGGAGCTTTTATAGCTTGTCTGATTGAACCAACTCGTTTGGAAATAAATCTCTGCTGTTTTTATCCAATAAGGATAATTTTTGTTGCAGTGAATATTTTATTATTAAAATGGCAGTTGCCTGCATCTTCATCCTCGTTGAATGGGAATTTGCTTTACATAATAGTATTAAAAACATTCCTCTTGAAATCTTCTAAAACTGTAAATATATCAGCTTTTTTTACCCGACTCGGTATATGTGTTTCACCTGAGTGTATGTATGTCCATTTCTATGTCCGCTTGTAACTAATCAACGGCTCAACGGATTTTGATAAATGATACGTCATTAGATTTGTCTCGATGACGCGAGTGTCAATGGGTACCTAAATTAAAAAAAATAAAAATGGCGGACTTTATGCGCGTTATTGTGCGAGCTGAAAAAAAATTTTTCTTCAAGACCCTCGAGTGGTGTATCAAAATAAAGGGATTCAAAAGGCAAATACGAAAATGTATACAATTGTATATTTGAAAACAATTTGGAGTGATAAATCGTATAAAATGACCGTTTCCTATGTCAGTTCGTAACTACTTAACGGCTCAACCAATTTTGATAAATTATACGTCATTAGATTTGTCTTGATAGCGCAAATGTTACTGGGTACATAAAAATCATAAAAAATCAAAATGGCGGATTTTATGCACTTTAATGTGCGGGCTGAAAAAAATTTTTTTCTTCAAGACCCTCGAGTGGGGTATCAAAATAAAGGGCTTTAAAAGGCCAGTACGAAAATGTATACAATCTATATATTATTTTAAATCAATTTGGAGTGACAAATAATGAAAAACAAAATAAATAACAACTACACTGTAAGTGGTACGGTGGTAGTTTATTAATTTTTTAGTTCGTTTACAGTTTTTAAATTAAAGCTTGTTTAACTTTATAGAAGAGATGGGTAAGAAAAGAAGTCTTTCGTTCTTTTTTGTACAAGGTGTACTTAAATTGCAATTAAAAATCTCATTTTTAATACTTATTGAATATTGAGCCAAACATGAGCCTAATTATTTTGGTTGTGGACTAGGCAATATTTTTGACTAATAGAATTTTTATTGTGTTTGGTTACATGACCATGAACAAAATAATATAATCCATATTAATGTTATTGTAGTGTAATATGGAGTATTCTATTACTTATCTAAACTCGTGTTTACAAAAATCTATAGGCGGTCGATGCCCAAACCGCCAAGTTTACTCGCCACAAAAATTGAAAAAGTACAACGGCCATTTTCTCTTAAATAAAATTTCGTTTCACTATGGAAAGATGTGCTTCATTAAAAATATATTTAATAATAGAATTTATTTAATCCATGTAATCGAAATGATTTATTTTAGTGAAGTATGATGGATGTAAAACTGGAGCAACTCTTTCAACTGGTGGAAAACGAGGGAGCTCTACATTTTGATTCACATAAAAATTGTCGTCATCTTGAAAATATTTCTTGTGACGCAAAAAATATGGATTTACCTGTTCGTTCAGAAACGAACGATTTATTGTTTTTGTTGAGAATGGATTTGCTACTGCTGGTAACTGATGAATTTTGTTTGGTTTTCCTAAATTATAATACGTTGTGGCGATTTTAAAATAATTGTTTTTAAATGAAGGTTTAGCTGTTGTTGGAATATTGTGACTTTCGTTTATTGGTTTTATATTTTCATTGACATTTTCCTTCCAGGCTACTGATTTTTGAAAACTTTGCATACTAACAGCTTTCAAACCATTCGGACTTTCAATGTTATTTTTATTAGTTTTGTACTTATTGATACTTATTCCTTGTCCGATTTTATTTAAATAATGCAATACAGATTTTTCAAAACTGTTCCTTGATTCACGTGATTTTTTTGGCCACAAATCGAAGTCAAGGTTTTTATGAGAAGTTCCTTGATTTCTCAAATTAGATTTATTTTTAATCTGTATATCCTTTTTGGCCGCTTCCATTACTTTAACAATATTTTCTATTTCTTGTAGAGTTAAAGATGGTGCAGTAGAAGCTATTATTTCAACTTTGTTTTCAATATCAAATAGTAATTCATTGCTCTTTTTTAAGAATTCTAATCTCTTGTTTTTGGTTTTTAAGAACGTTAGTGGTGATCGCACTGAACGCTCCCAAAATGATGTTGGTGAATTGTTCTTAAAATATGGGTTATTCTTTATTTTATTTGGCGTTTCCTGCAATCCACCTTTTTCTTTTGTATCTATACCTCGTATCATAGTGGCTATTTGTCTGCCTAAATTAGCATAGTATGATTCATCTGACTTGTGATGCAAAGGACGGTTTATCCTTCGACCGTCGGGTGTGTCAATAGGGACATTATAGTCAGAAAATTGATTGTTATACGTTTTTGGCGATTGATACGATTCAATGCTATCCAAGGGATTATATTCAATAGGTGGCAAATCATTTGATTTATTACTTAGATCAACGCGATGTATAAGTTCAGTTATATACTTAAAGTCTACGGCATCAGGAAAACTTTCATCGTCCCGCATTAGTTTTGAATTCCTTTCATTATTAGAGAATTCATCATTGACTATCAGATTATCTAAAAATGGACTTTCAGCGTCTTCATTTTGAGTAGCAAATTTGTTTTCATCAATTTTTTTATTATTTTTCCAAGATGGAATAAACAACTTGGCAGAAGGATTACTCATTTTCTTTTTAAGACGTTCCAACTGTGAAGAGAAAACATTTTTTAATAATTTTAATAAAATTTTTTAATAAAAAATAAAATACTTAATTATTTAGTTATTTACAAATATTTAACTTACTATTTTCTGGCGATCAATGTACTTTAAGTTATTGATTCTAAAACAAAAAAAAATATTATAAGCATAATGACTTACTTGTAATTAATATTGTCAATACTGACTTACTTGTAATTAATATTGTAATATTTATTTTAAAAGTAGCTTGTCAGCTAACATTTTTACATTTTTCTTTAGGATAAAATGTAAAATTTAAAAAGTTGACTTTTCTTTTATATTTTGAATTATTTATTTAAGTTTCTAGGAAAATGTATATGTATACTCGTATCTATATTAATTAATTCTTCTATTCGTTTGTTTGTTACCTTACTCCTAAACGGCTGGACTAGTTTGGATGAAATTTTGTGTGTATATTTCAATGAGTTTCTGGATGGTTTGAAAACACGATTGGACCCGGTAGGCGGCGCTAATATCGGTATCTCACCGGGCAGGACGACGTCTGCCGAGTCCGCTAGTAGGTACTATAATAAATTACAATTTTATTATATTATGTAAATTACCCTGGTTCTGTATCCGTTATAACGCCGTTTAATAATTTTGCTGCTTTTTTCTTTTTATTCTTTTTTATACGCAGTGCTTTTCTGAAAATAATAATAAAAGTATAACATGAGTACCAATAAGTTTTTTACTATTATGTATATTAATATTGATGTTTATTATTTATATTTATATACATATATGTAGGTATATATATATTTGAAAATAATTCTTACGTGTCTATTTTAGGAGGTGTTTCCGGTACATCAGTCGTTAGGTCAGCATCAGTTCTTACTGCTTCTGTAGTTGTTTCAGGCGCGCTAGATGGAACACTTGTAACAGTAGATATGGTACTTATAGCAGTAGTTGTAGTTGAAGCTGAAGAAGTAGTTGCAACGTTCTTGTCCGCATTTTCTATACAACCTATAAATTAAGTATTTAATGAAACAAATTAAAAATTTTCACGTAAAAATGATTATCATAATTAATATTGAAAATTTCAGCATGGCGACCATCGGACTTTTGACTTAATCTAAAGAGATCACTACGATAGCCATGGAAGTAAGTTTAACCTATTTCTACTATCTCTATCTATATATATAAAAATCAATGCCACTTTTCGTTGTAATTTTATAACTCAAGAACGGGCTCACCTATCCAAACCAAATGTTTAGGCTTTGTTCAAACTATTTAGTAAATGGTTTATGTGAAGTTTGCACAAAATCGGTCGAGCGGTTCTTCATTTATCACATTTTTTAAACCCACGCAGATGAAGTCGCAGGCATCAGCTAGTTATCTATACAAAAAAGTGCTATAGTTGGTTTACTAATGTTTACTAAGAGAATACAACTTCTATAATGGTTTATTTCACGATGACTTGTGCTGTGATGTTTATAACATACTAGCTGATGCCAGCGACTTCGTCCGCTTGGATTCTTATAAATGTCACTTGGGAGTGGAATTTTCGAAATTCCTGAAACACGTAATTCTTTATTTTTAACCAACAATACGAATACCGATTTTCATTGATATAACTTTAAAAATGACGGACTTTCATACAAACTTCCAACTCCCATTTAACCCACTTGGGGGTAGTTTTTCCAAAATTCTTTAAACTCTTAACTCTTTATTTTTAACCGAAAGCCTAAATACAATTTTCATGGATATAACTTGAAAAATGACGGACTTTCATACAAACTTTTAAATAGGGATATTTAACCCCCTTAGGAGGATGGAATTCGCAATAATCATTTCTTAGTGTACGCCTACGTCATAAAAGGAAGCTACTGTGAAAATTTCAAGTTTCTAGTTTCAGTAGCTTCGGCTGTGCGTTGATTGTCAGTCAGGACAAGCTACTTTATATTATTACTAGCTGATGCCAGCGACTTCGTCCGCTTGGATTCTTATAAATTTCACTTGGGGGTGAAATTTCCAAAATTCCTGAAACACGTAATTTTTTATTTTTAACCGACAATACAAACACCGATTTTCATCGATATAACTTTAAAAATGACGGACTTTCATACAAACTTTCATCTCCCATTTAACCCGCCTGGGGGTAGATTTTCCAAAATTTCTTAAGCTCATAACTCTTTATTTTTAACCAAAAACCTAAATACCAATTTTCATGGATATAACTTGAACAATGACGGACTTTCATACAAACTTTTATCCCCTATTTAACCCCCTTAGGGGTGGAATTCGCAATAATCCTTTCTTAGTGTGCGTCTACGTCATAAAAGGAAGCTACTGTGAAAGTTTCTAGCTTCAGTGGTTTAGGCTGTGCGTTGATTGTCAGTCAGTCAGGACAAGCTACTTTATATTATTACTAGCAGATGCCAGCGACTTTGTCCGCTTGGATTCTTATAAATCTCACTTGGGGGTGGAATTCCCAAAAATCCTGAAACACGTAATTCTTTATTTTTAACCGACAGTACAAATACCGATTTTCATTGATATAACTTTAAAAATGACGGACTTTCATACAAACTTTCATCCCCCATTTAACCCACTTGGGGGTATTTTTTCCAAAGTTTTTTAATCTAGTAACTCTTTATTTTTAACCGAAAACCTAAATATTAATTTTCATGGATATAACTTGAAAAATGGCGGACTTTCATACAAACTTTCATCCCCTATTTAACCCGCTTAGGGGTGGAATTCGCAATAATCCTTTCTTAGTGTGCGCCTACGTTATAAAAGGAAGCTATTGTGAAAATTTCAAGTTTCTAGCTTCAGTGGTTTTGGCTGTGCGTTGATTGTTAGTCAGTCAGGACAAGCTACTTTATATTATTATAGATAGATATATAGATAGATTATATTAAGAGATATGTATATAATTGCACGCGTAAATGCTTCTTTGTGAATTAATCAACTAAACAATTTACCTGTTATTGGGCACAGTGGTACAGGTGGTACCGGCACCATCGGATACATGGGCACAATCGGTGGTGGGGGCAAACCTATTGGAGGATAAAATGGCGTCTCTAAATTTGGCAAAAATATAAAGCTTGGCAACGGTTGCTTTGGCTTTTTATTTATCATGACTATTTTTTTATGTCCGTGTTCATCGTCGTCATGTTTATGATTATTACTTTCATTTACTTCGTACTCCATAGACGATATATCTCCACTGGAACTTGAATCACTCGAATCTGAACTAGATTTTGATGATATGTCGAACAGACTGTCATTCTCTGTTATTCGGAGTAGCTTTCTTCTTAACTGTTTCTTTTTTTCTCTTTGTTTTGATGATTTCCCACCTTTGCGCCATTTTTTACTTCGTTTAGGTTTTTTTATTGGTGGTTGTGATCCACTTCGTCTGTTTATATTATCTTTATCGTTTGTACCGTTGATTACTTGGTTCTCTATTGTTTTAAAGAATTGATTGTAAAGCCAATCTCCTAAATCGTTTGCATCTTTAGTAATGTCATCAACGCGTCCATCAATTTTGCTAGTACTGGAAGCAGGTTCAGTATCATATATAACATTAGGGGTCACATCAATATTTTGGATCCGAGCCGGCTGTATCACATTCCGCCTATGATGTTCGATCAATTTTGTACTGCAATGAACAAGATGATCCGTGATATAAGTAGAGTTATTATGATAAAACAATAATTGTTTATATCCAATCTACGAAGCAAATATTATAAGTAATATTTTATACTACTTAAGTCTTTAGGTCATATTTTCATAAATATTTTAAAAGAGTATTCAAAGATATAGTTAACACGTCGTAATAAAGATTATATTACTTGGGTTCACATATTTTCGTATCAGTGTCAAAGTAATATCCTGGATGACAGTGGCAGCCTATCACGCATCCTGGTATCTCGTCAATGCAATATTCGAATCTGCCGTGATCACCACATTCTGGAAAAAAATATTATCAATGCGTGCCAAACGTCGCTAGCTCCTGAGCTGAATTTCTCCTCAGTTGTAATATAATGCTGCCATGTATACTTGATTTAAACACTACCGAGATAAAGCAAAAGTTTCAAAATCTACCAAACAATTTTTCACTAAGTAACTAAGCCAAATTTACAAAATGTTTGATTTGAAATGATTAACTACGTCGAGTGTGGTGCCAAAAGGCAAAACTAATAATTATTAATTCAAGAACAATTCTTATCCAGGCCTAAGTGTTTATATGTCAGGTATTATAAGAATTATAAGAAGCATAAAAAATTTCAAACTACTCACCGTAAGTACCATCGGCCAAAACGCAGGATAGCAGCGAAATTTGTAGCAAAAATGGAAATAGTGCGCCCCACATGGGTTTTTATGTGAAACTAACTACTTCTTTAAATCCGATGCCATAAAAGTATGTTGTTCACAGAGAACTGCGTTGCAACTCAAACACTTATCATAGTTAGGTTTGTGGGTGCTAACACAGACGTATAAGTGGGTGCTAACTACAAACGTGAAAAGTATTTGAAATGTTTTTATCCGTTTAAAAATTTATTTGGAAGAACTCACAAAAACTGCACTGCTACAATAACTTCATAACGCACTCTCGATATGTATTTAAATGTAAAGATGTGTCCTTACGTTATTTAATGTTACACGGATACTTAACAATAGTTCAAGTTATTTTCAGAAACCATCTGTAAAATTGAAGCCTTTTCTAAATTTGAAATTTTATCCTCGCAATGTAAAAGTACGACACAAAGGAAGCGTGAATATTAGAATGAAACAAAAAGCAATGCGAAACATTCTAATGAACAATGGTTTTTTGTTTTAATCACTTTTTAGCTTTTTAGTTGCTTAACAATGTTGTATTGTATAAATGAAATTGGTTTTGTACGACTTATGTCTTGCTCCCGACTTTGTTTTTTTTTAGTATGTTTTCGTCAAGAAACATTTCAATTTGATGCCATAAGTTGTAATTTTAATCACACCTTTTATAAACATACTATGTAGTTTTTATTATTTATGTATGATGAACGTGTCAAAATTATTTAAATTTTACAGGAGAGCTTAAAAACTGTGAAATTTAACCCATTTTTAGCAGACCCCCAAATTTCTAGCCTAGCATTGGATACTCCTAGGTGAGTTAGTAAATAAGTGGATAAATCCCGAATTCAAACTTATTTTAATTGTTATTTGGAAATTACCCAAAAGCCTTGGGTAATACTAAGTAAACCCGGATAAATCTAAGTTTATTCCAACTTCCAACCTTACGCATAAGATATATATTTTTGAGCATGGATTAAGGTGAAGGTACAATTACGTCATTTAGATCCAACATGTTATGAACAATACGATTGTCGATATTTTTATAGATAGATTCATTTGGTTCATAAACGGCGAATTACAATTTTATCTTCACCATGATTGAATTTGGTTAAAATTTTACGGCTCACTCGTTATTTAACCTAATTTAATTAAGTACAATTAAAACAAGAGTTTATTAAAAATTTGTAATTCTGAAAAATATAAATTTTTTGTCAACAAAAATAAAAAATGTGATGTTATTTCCGTCTAAAGGTCATAGCACACTTAAACGACTCTGCTCCTACCCGGCAAAAAGAATAAAATTCAAATATGGGCTTTAAACATTGCTCTTTAGATATAATATTTTACATTGGCATCATAAATTAGCAGACAGCTCGCTGTCAGCGAGCTTACCGCCGTCAGACTGCTCGGTAGTTGACGCCTCGCTGGCCGCACGTTGTAGACGAGCGGTCGGCGTGGTGCCCGCGCGCTCTCTGCTAGCTTGCTGCTAGCGGTCGCCGCGCCCGCTGTCGCCCGCGCCGCTCAGTGTAGAGATGTGATTAAATGTTAAAAATTATTAATCGTTAAAACGTTAATGCTAAAAAAAAATAACATGTTAAATTAAACGTTAAAATTATAACAGGTTTACAATAGAAAGACCGGAGGCATCAAATTAACGATTCCATGTAGTAAAACAGTCATAATTTATTCAAGTACGTTTTATTTAACCATGATATTTTTTGACTATTTAACTGATTTCAAAAGAGAGGTGGTTCTCAATTCGTTGGAATCTTTTTAACCAACTTCAAAAAAGGAGGTTCTGTATTCGACCCGTATGTACGAGTATGTACTCGTATGTTCGCGATTATTTCAAAAACCAATGAACCGATTTTGATGATTTTTTCACTATCGTAATTCACGTACTTTCAGGAAGCTTTTAGTATAATAACACACCTAGTTTCCTAGTTATCATTCTTATGTACGAAGTACGATAAATGTACACACACATCACTAATAATTTTTGACTGGTACACACTACACCGATTTTTCTGAGATTGCTGGACTGAAGTCGGTTTATTTTTTTCTTAAAAAGATTTTCTATAGTTTTATAGTCCCTCTTGAAATTATTATTAATTATTAATTAATACTCACACATACACAAACGGTCGTCTGTTCCTAAAGTAGGCAACTTAATGCCTGTGTTATAGGCAACAGCCGACTGATAGACATATTTACATATAAATACATATATATTTTAATAAAGGTATACATACATACATACATATTATTATTATAAATACACTCAGACTCGGGGCGGGAATCGAACCCGCGACCCCGGAGCGGAAGGCAGGGTCACTGCCAACCGCGCCAACGGGCCAGTCAATATAATGGTTTCAGTGAAATATGATGGTTGTTCTCTTAATTAGTTTTTGGAATACAATGAGTCCTTTACAATAAGACCTACAAAGACCACCGATCGACAAAATAACCCTATATAATAGAAACAAAGAACTCGACTTATTGTGTACTTGAGCCTTGAGGATATTTATGTACTTAGAAATATTTGTTTGAATTACCACTAAACATTTTGTTGTTATTCGAATTTCGATCTCGCTTGCTTATCGTTCGATCAATGTTGAAACTCTCAGTGGCGTATAAGCTGGATAATTTCAAATTCATCACTTTCTGTATTTATTTTCATATTGAATAAAATAGAAAGAAATACTCCGTGAAAGCTGGTACTCGTAGATGGCCCATGCATGGGTTTTATAATGTTAGACATAGCTCTCATAAACTCTCGAGTTATTTACAAAAAAAATACTCAAAGCTATATTTCTCGCCATAATTTTACAGTTCAACTTGGTTGAGAGCTGCGAGCAGAACGTCAGACATCGTCTAGGTCGTCCAGATAGTTAACTTTACCATCCCGAAAATGTAAACCAAATGCTAGGTGAAACAAAAGACAAACTTATACTTTTGATTTTTTTATACTTAAATACTTATGTACTTACAATATAAAACTAGAATCGGAATTTAAACGTTTTAAATTTGCAAAAATATAATGTAAAAAGTATATAGTAAGTAAAGTAAATAAAAGTATATACATAGTAGTATATAAGTAAAAAAATAAAATGTAAAAAGTTGTTTTTACATTTTATTTGAATTTAAAAACATTAATTGTGTTACTTTTGATGTGGTTAGACGTGTTCGTCTGTCACTAATTATGTAACCAGCTTTTGAAAATGCCCTCTCGCAGGGTACAGAGGTGACCATTATGTTGCCTTTCAATCTCATTATTTTATATAGTACGGGATAGAGGGCCTGACGGGAACGCCACCATTCTAGAGGACATTTATCAACATCTAGCAGCGATTCCTTCAGAAACAACGCCAGTTCTTCTTCAGCTTTGCGACGGGCTGTTTTTGGTTCTCTGTTTCTTCTATTGCCAGCTGAAAAAGTCCCCCATATCGACAAAGTTGATGTTGATGCAACTGACATTGTTACGGGATTATCCTCAAAAACAGGATCATTGGTATTGTATGTCACCATCAATTCCAAAAGCTCCGATTTGGTCCCTTCGAGGGCTTCTTTGTTCTTGAAGGCTTCATTTTTGAATCTTGGATCCAGTAATGTGCACAGAGCAATTTCGCTTACATTTTCTAAATTTTCAAGCCTGTTTCTAATGCCTTCTTTAAGTTTATGTGCTAATTGTTTTATTGGCTCATATATCTCTACATCACAAATGAAAGAGTCACAAATTGAAAGTAAATTATTAGTCATGACAAGCGATGTGCTGGCACTAAGGTAGTTTTGTCCACTTACGATTTTTGTCACCTCATAAAAAGGTTTAAGTACTTTACATGCTTGGCTTATACATTTCCACTCTTCATTTGGGATGATAGGTAAATCTACAGTTAGTAGTGGGATAGTAGCCTTCAAAGCCTCTTCCAACATAAAAAATCTTTCCAGCATCAGATAAGTTGAGTTCCATCGAGTTGGTACTGATTTGATTAAAGTTTTTGGAACTGGAATGTTTTGTTGAAGTTGTTGATATTTTTGAAGGCGCTCTTTTGCTATTAAACTTTTTTTAAAATGTCCTACCGTTCGGCTAACTTTGTCTATGGTAGACTTTATTGTTGATAAACCATCTTGTACTATTAAATTCAATTTATGCGCATAACAGCCAAAATGGCTCCACTGTAAGAATTCTGCAGCAAGTATCATATTAGAGGCATTGTCCGTAACGAAAAAGTTCACTTTGTGTTGGAGATCCCACTCTAAAACAATTTTACTTATCTCTTGACAAATATATGCTCCAGTCTGGCTGCCTTCTACATGTGTACACGTCAAAAGTATGGATTTATACTCCATGCACTCTGTTAAGAAATGTGCTGTAACAGCCATATAATGATCCATAGCTTTCGAAGACCAACTGTCTGCGGTTAAACAAACACTAGCGGCATTATTTTTTACTAAGTCCTTAAAGAACTGCAGCTTTTCTTGGTAAATCATGGGCAATAAAACATTTGCGATCGTTTTTCTATCAGGCAGTTCATAGTTGGGATTTAATGCATGTGTATATTGTTTAAATCCTTCATCCTCGACTATACTGAACGGCTGAAAGTCGTATGCCATTAATTTTAGTAAGCATTTATCAATATATTGCTTATTAATTCTTTTTGGCAAATATGCAAACACATTAGTTTGCCTTTGAGGCTTTCGCGGTGCGAGTGGTCTGCTTTGAGTACTTGAACTTGCCTCATCACTAATAATTGAAGCTGTTTGAACACCAACTGCATCCCCATCAGAATTTACATTATCAGTATTAACATGCCCTTGCGCCTCTGCCACGCGACTTACCGAGCTAAGTTCATTAAAAGCTGAAATATGTTTTATCTTTAAATGTGTTTTTAAGTTCGTCGTTGTAGATTTGTATGAAAAAGTCTTTTTACAAAAATTGCAAGTAGCAATTTTATTGTTATTAGAACTCTTTTCAAAATAGTTCCAAAGTGCGGAATTATTCCGCCGTGAGCTCATGTTAAACTTAGTTTATAACTTTCCGCTAACAAAACTTATATATATTACTTTCATTAAATTAGATCTTATTAAAATACTTAACAGTCACATTTCACTCACAACTAAAGTTTGTTATTAGTTTACGTTTACTTGTTAAAGAAAAGTTTAAAGATAGAAAGTTATTTAAATAAAATTTTTAACGTAACGCTTATTAGATTAACGAATGGATATAATTTTAACAAGGTTCACTCACAACTGAAACAAGGAACATAATATTCTCTACTGAGACTTGAAGTTTACGTTAATATATTTTGTTTACGTTAAATTGTAATTCGTTAAAACACTCACAGTGCTGTATTAAGCCAGCACGGAGCCTGTAGCAAATTCATAGCAAAACCAAAGCTGTTCGAAAAAGCTGCTCTTTTTTAAAAATATGCTTACAGTTCACATCGACCTCTCTGGGCAAATTTTATTCAATATTCAACAAAGTGAGGTGAATAAAATGGTCTTGACTCTTGCTTCTGGGCTCATCGTGTTCCTTAACTCATTTTTAAGACGTTTTAATGTTGAGTAAGAACGTTCACCACTGCAGTTGGTGATAATGAGAGACACATAAATGTGCAAGGCAATTTCTGCGTTTAGGAAACAAGATTCTTATTTAACAAAAGCATATAAAATTGCTATTCCAAAGCCTCATGCTTCTTACTGACAATAATTCAGATTTAAGCAATGCAATGCAGCGAACTGCACTTCGTCACATACGGTGTACTCCAAATTACCTGCATAAGTAATGACCATAATTGAAGATTTTTTAAATCTTTCAGTTGGAAGAGGTTAGCGTTCGTGCGCGGGACCCTAAAATGCACAGGTTCCGTGGCATTTGCTACTCTTGGAGTATTGCTGTGGTATTGCTACGTGGCTAATCAGCCAGTGCGATAAACGTTAGATTTTATAAAGTTATTATTATTTCTAGCTAAGTCAGGTTTCTAGCTAAATTCTGTGATCAATGCTAACTCTATTAAAATAAGACTCAAAATTCTTTGTATTATAAATGCAAATCCGTAGAGTACCTAGTTGGCTGCCAACCAAGGTAGTAATGTACCAGCGCCATCGTCCGGCAGCCACCTAAACTACCATGCAATTTACCGCATAGACCCCATGATCATCGTTAATGAACCAATAGTCCCATTCGTAACACATTACACGATAGCGACTAACATAATTAATGCTCACTTAGTACGCGTTGTAGTAAGCGAGTGTACGGTTGTTAGATGTCGTTATAATTTTAACGAACATCTCAATATTTATTAACAACGTTAAAAATTAAAAAAAATTAACGCGTTAAATTAAAAGTTATAACGTTTAATCCTCACCTCTAATCGGTCAGTATCTACCAAGTCGGCGGGTGGACGGCTGGCCGTCTGCTAGCTGTCGCCGCGTCGACTGCTAGGTGCCTGCTAGCTGTCGCCGCGTGGACTGCGAGCAGTCGTCTTAGTTTAGGGCGGTGTTGGGTAGGAGCGGTGTTGGAGCAGAGTCGTTTAAGTGTGCTATGACCTTAAATAGGATTACTTTATATCGAAGTACATAAATAGAAGGTTCAAATATCGTGGGAATATGATCCTCTTTCTTTTCTTCGCCAGAGGACCCTCAAGGTTGCGTCCATTGTGTGTGTATCAATGACATTTGTTCGTTTTCTCTAAGTATCCTCGCCGAGGTCGGGAATTCCTTTGAGGCCTCTGTAAACAGAACACAATACGTGTCGCATAAATATCTCTACTGTTATTAAATTGTAAAGGCCCCTATACACGTTGGAACAGCGGTATACACGATGGACAGTGAACCAATGCAGTCGGCCAAAATAAGGAATCTATATAACACATTGGGTTTTGTTCATTCTGCATCAACCACCATGCTCAATTACAAGCACTTATATCAAGCTAACGCCCTCGGGCCCTGTAGGATTCGCAGGTAGGTACAGACCCAATGCACTTTTAATCACCAAGCACAAGTTTAATCACCAGGTACTAAGCTCACAAAACCTTTACTCTAACCATAACTTTTATCAAAATCGTTCCACAATCATCATCATCATCATCAGCCCGTGAACGTCCACTGTTGGACTAAGGCCTTCCCTCATGATTCCCTATCGGCCATCAGCCTTCCTCGTCCAAGCATTTTCCATCAGTGCCTGCACATTTATACTCATCGACCCATTTGCTGGAGGGTGCTGTTTTACATGCTATAGGACTTCTCGACACCCATCGCTACGAAAAGCGTGGCCTGCCTTTCCAGGGATTGCACTTAACTGATACAAGTATATTACGATTATTAATATTTGAGTGTGTAATATATGGCCGTAAATGTTATAATATTTTCTTACTTAGTGCAATCGTCGGGTAGGACGCATTTGTGGGTGCGATCGTCCCGCACGTACGGCTGAGTGCAGATGCACCCGGGCTCGCAGAAGGGGTAACAGGGGCGCAACCTTTCGCGAGGGTTGTCACACGTCACTGCGGCGCAACCAGCGAAGCATGGCTCGTATCTAAAATATGAATTATATAAAATAAAAATTATAAATGCATCCATCAGCGTACATTCGTCCATTGCTGGACAGCGGCCTTTTCGAGGGCGGGCAACCAAACACGGTCCTCCGCCTTCTTCGTCTGTTCACCTTTTTGAGGTTGTCGGTCCAACGGGCTAGAGGGTGACTAACACTGCGCTTATCGGTGGTCGGTCTCCACTCCAGACTACATCTGTCCCCCCCAACTGTCTGTTCTACGACGAACATGACGTGGCCATTGTGGAGTGATGATATATCTGGAAAGTAGCTGATTAGACACGAGGTCGAAGAGAGAAAAGGTTGGTGTTTAGTATATGTCCAACAGTGGATGCGTGACGACCGACAATATAATGACATTATTATGCGTGTGTTATTTTAATTGTGTGTTATTTTAACTGCTCTCCGATTTCTACACGTTATTAACTATTAGGTAGGGTTTTCTTACCGGTTATCGTCCATTTAGTGGAGTTACTGAGTTTGAGAGGGTGAAAATATATGTTCTATAAAAAAAATTAAACAAAAACTTGTTCAAATATACTTCTAGTATAGTCTATTTTCATTGCACGTTAGTATTTTTTTAGTCAGATATCTAGTTTTTTTTTAATCCTAATAAAAAGCTCAAAATGCCGATTTCACCGGTTATCGTCCACTAAATCTAGTTATCGTCCACCCTTGTACCTGTTATCCGTCCACTGATTTCTATGAGAAATTTACTATGAAAAAGTATGCATGTAATGAGTAAGTAATTGAATATGTAATATTAACACCACTTTAATATGTATTTAATATCTATACCAATTAAAATTAACTTCCTGTCCGTCTTTACGAAATATATGGGTTTTTATTAGTGAACTTATGTTTACTTATACATTATTAAAAAGCCACATAACCGTTTATACAAAAATTGTTTTCTGTTTTTCGTCTATTCGTAATATGTACTTACTTTTCAAAACAGCTGAACCTATTTTGACAGAACTTTCACAAGGTATCACCTTGTGAAAGTTCTGTCAAAGAGAAAAGAACTTTATACAAAGTGATGTGGTCTTTCTACGCATACGCAATAGCGGTCAACTGCTTGTTTTAAAATAAAACAGATAACAAAACTATTGCCTTGTTAACGCGGTTTATAGAGTCTACAATATGACATAATATCTTTACCAACTTTGCGCCTATCTATCTTGCATCGTCTTTTACCACATCGCACTTACATTATATAAAAGTAGGTACATATAATTTGGCAGCCTCTCTGGCATGGCGCAGGGGTAAGTCTTATTAGTGGAAGGTCCTCTACTTGATTCTCGGCAGACCAATTTGGTAAATTCAATTTAATAATTTCAAAATTGTCTCTAGTCTAGTATGCCTTACTTCCAAGTCATTTACGGATTCTGCTGTACCTCTTTCAGGTTATCCCGCATCCATCTTAGACTGTCACTTAACATCAGATGAGATCGCAGTCAAGGACTAACTTGTAGATGAATAAAAAATAAATTATAGATATGAGTAATAATCAAAATTCGCCTTAATAATAACATAATATTAAAAAAATATATGTTTTTCATACAGTTTAAAATATAGGTGGACGGATAACCGGTGCACTTCAGATTCTCTATTTTAAATTTCGTCCACAAATTATAATGATCGACAATACTATCTTAACTTATAAATATATCAAAGTTCCAAGGAGAAACACATAAAATATATGGTAATTCTTTTGTCAAACAAGTTTAATTATTTATATTTTTACTTAATCTATTTATTTTCAAATAATAGCTTGGTGGTCGAAACTTAGAATATTTATTCAGTGCAAATTTAGATATCGTCCACGCGTGATTTTGAAGACCCATAGTTTTATATACAATGAGAAAAAAGTGGACGAAGACTAGTCACTAACTAGTGTATGTGTATAGGATTCGAATTAATAAACTTAATTCCAATTTTGTGCACACCTCGATTGATAACAAGACTACCTAAAATTAAGACGCTAAACCTGTGTTTGACCGCCCGGACGATAACAGGTTTTCTTAAGAAAATAGTGAACTAGTTGTCGTCCACCCCTTTTATTTGTATTCTAATGTAATCAAAAGTAAAAAAACACGTTCACAGTATTTTATGAAACATAAGTAAGTGCTACAAAGAAGAATCAAACTAAATCTTATAGTAAAATGATTAATAACAAGCCGTGATAGTTGAAGCATGCCACTAATTTTTTTGCTCCACACGGCTCATTTTCATTCCTTAATTGCATACTCAAAATTCAATCGCTTTGTTTTCAAAGAAACTTAAGTGAAATAGACTTTTTTCTTTCTCTGTGTCTTGATAAGACATTCAAGTTGGCATAGAGATGCATTATTTTTATGTAAGTCTTATAATGTTTCTATTTTTAAGCGTTTCATAAGAGTGATCCGCTCGGTGGACGATAACAGGTGCGTGTCCGGAAACCGGTGTTCCTACCCTATAATAAAATTATTATGAGTAGCGCCTACCTCTCATTTTGTCTTTCGCAAGTCATTGTATATGGCGTTTTCTTTTCTGATTCTTTCTGTCTGTAAAAGAATAAATAAGGAATTTACTTATAATTATAGTCTTATTTTTAATAGAAGAGACGGAATACAACATCTTTGATAGAGATACCTAGCATCGAACGTCTAAACTCTAAAGGATAATAAATTAAATTGTAAACGGTTGAGTTTCCTTATTTAAAAAAATAAATAGCACCTTATTGAACTTGATCATAAAACGTAGTTAATGACTGTATAAGTATGTGACCTCTCTCCTATGTAACCAGTTTTCTAATCTTATGATCTCTATAACTTTTATTATTACTGCCTACAAACTTGTAACATTTTACATTGTAGTGGCACTTACTTTGATATCATGTATGATGTATGTATTCTAGTGGCATATCAAATGCATACCTACCTAACTGTTATTTTGATTCACAAAATAAGTGAACATTTGTGTTCTTTTTGAGAAATAAATGTCTTCAAAACGGAACCTTTCCACCGCGAAATTACTTATTTGTCATTGAAAATTCTCGTAATGTCAACAGAAGCCCCTAGAAATATATCGCCAGAAACCCAATGAAAGATGGAAGTAGGTACAAGTAACCCACAACCACGACAACTTTGACAAGATTGAACAAGTGGGAGAAATAATGTTTGAGTCAACAAAAACCCGACAGCGTAAAAAGCGAACTAAAAAGAAAAGACCCTGGCTCATATAGAACTATCGAACGGTTAAAGACGAATCGATAGACATATTACATTCGTTTAAAGTCCATCCAGCCGTTGGGAATTGGGATTCTTCGACAGTCTAAAGAATCCCACATACGTAAATACCCAGATGGTGAACAAGTATAAAGTTCGTAAACTAAAACCCGACTACGCAAGCGAAACCCGAAATCGCGGGGCAAGCAGCTAGTGGCGCCATCTGTTATGTCTATCCGAAACTAAATAATAATAAACTTTTGGCGCTCGCACGTCGCTTCTCGATTTTTTTCGTATATAAAATATAGCGTATGTCACCCGGACCATAACAAAGAATTAATTGGAACCTCATTCATCAAAATCGGCCCAGTAGTTTAGGCGCTACGGTGGTACACACAGAATCTCATACTAAAATCGGCCACATACATACGTACATACAATACATAGTCTGCTAAAATCATAACCCTTCCTTCTGGCTTTGCCGTAGTCGGGTAAAAATATACTTGCCCTGTGTTTGCTATCGCTCAACAATCCCACACGTAAATACCAAGATACATAAATAACATATAATGTAATATAATATCATGCACAATCAGGCAATAATAAGTAGTAACCTATAAAGACTTCCAAGTATCATATAATATGTACATAATATGTATCTAACGGGTTCTGTTTTTAATTGATCAAAGCAATAAATCAATGATCAAAAGCATCCAACGTTATCATCAAGGTTTAGCAGTTAGGTCTTGCGGCTGATCTCCGATTGTGTCAAATTGCCATCCCATCGGACTACGAGAGTGAAGGAATATAAAAAGCGCACTTATGTTTGCACCTTTCCGCACTATAATATTATTATAATTTATATTGCTTAATCTTCGCTGAACTATACCATGTTTCGGTCACCATTGCCGAACCTATCTACAGACACAAACTGCTACTCACGGAAACGCTGGCGAGCGTCCGTTCTCAGCGCTCCTCATTTTATGAAGCATATTCACTTTGTCATCGTCTTCATAATGCCTCTGTCCTCTGTACACGCTCGCGGAGGGATCCGCGTCCCGTAGTCTGTCCGACCCTCCGAAATGTTTCGCCTCCGGATCGTCGGGATACCTCGGAATGTCGCGATCATATCTGTCATCCCAGTCTTTGTGGTCCTGGTCGAACGGTTTTAATAAAGCTTTCTGTCTCCAATTCCGCCTCTCGTCCACAAAGGAATGCCTTTTGATTCCGTCCGGGTCGTCGTAATCGAAGGGATTTGCTCTGTTCGCATTCGTAACTATATTATCTGAAAATGGGTTTTATAAAGAACTATAGCTGATGCTCGCCGCTTCGTCCGTTAGGTTTGATAAAAAGTAGCCTTTGTACGTCTCCAGGAAGCAAGCTATCTCTTTGAAAAATTACGTACTGATCTCTGTTCTGAGATCTGTTCAACGGTTAAGCCGTCAAAAGGTAACACCCAGATAAACAGAGTTATACATTCGCATTTATAATACTGGAACACGAGTAGTTCAGTGTTAATCTCTGCTCCATAAATACGAGTATAGATATACTATCTCTAAACCTAAACTAAAATGACAGGTCTAAATTTATTGCTATCTCTTTCACAGTGCTCACTGCGGAAAAGGATAGCAATAGATTTAGACTTGTCATTTTAGTTTAGTTTAGAGATTTGTGTACAACAGAATTAGCCACAGTACCTAAATTGATTAAATATAGACTGCGAATTAAAATATTATACTTACATAATTATTTTTAATTACTTACTTATTTTAATTTATGTAGGTACCTACCTAATGGTTTGACGAATTCATGAATTAAAAAAAAACTATTCATATTGAGGCATAATTACTCTACAAATGCCATACATTTTATGTAGTTCTCAGTTGAATAATTAAATATTTGAAGATTTAATTATGTAAACTATAGTTGTTTTGTTAACTAAGTAATTAATGAACACGTGCGTATTCCACATTTATTCACATGCGTTAACGTATGCGTAACCAATTTAACTATACAAACAATAGAATGTTTCTCTGAACTTACAAAGCAAAAGAGCCAATAGTAATAAATAGCGCATTTTCTTGTTCAATGGTCAGTCAATCCATTTAGGTTTAATAATTTGCTTTTCCGCTCTCAATTACGGTGAATTGGCCACTCCTAATCAAGCCAGTTACTTGATTGTTTGATAAAAGAACTAAACAACGGCGGATGTGTTTAACGATTGCAAAAAAAATTAAGCAGTTGTCAACAACTAGCAAGTTTATGTAGGTACAAGCTGTAGCCGTTTTTAATTATTAAATTTAAAAAAATAACTAAGTATTTCTTTACACAGGTAAATAAGAGAATTTATCTCTGAAACAGATCTCTAGTTGGTGGTCTCGACTGCGTCGAAAGGTATTCAATGACAATAATAATTATTATTTATCTACTCGTACATTATTTAAGAAATGAGTATTTTTTATTTCAAGTCAATAGATTTTTTATAAGAATAAAATCCATTTGAATAACAATACAAAAATTCACTTTCAAAGAAAACGCATGAAAAATTAAAATAAGTATATTTTCGCACTGCGATGCTGCGTCAACCAATGCCGATGGATAACGATACCTATCTAAGTTCTCCCATATTGTTGTATTTTACAATTAGTATAAATTAAAAATTAAAATAAAAAAAACCCCGACATTCGCCATTTTGTGGTGGTGGTCATCATGGATTTGCATAGTGCTATTTTACTAGTCAAGTGCTTTAATATGATATCTATATCGAGAGAGTTATGAAAAAATATGTAATCCGCCATTTCGTGACGGCGGCCATCTTGGACCGATTTTCATCAAAGATAGCTAGGAACAGTCCCAACTAATTATTCACCTTCCAAACAAAAAAAATCGCATTCAAATCGGTTCACCCGTTTGAGCGCTACAGTGGAATAAACACACATATACACCCACACACACACAGACACGTCAAACTTATAACACCTCGTCGATTTTGCGTCGCAGATTAAAAACATTTCTGTATTATAAAAACGCGGCAATGTTGATTCGCTGTTTATGGTTCGCTGAATGATTTTCTCATATTTGTATTTAAAAAAAAGGGAAGTACCTAGGTGATTCTATTTTTACACCTGTGTCTTGATTTACAAATCGTTGAAGGTATAACGTATAGCTCTGATCCAGGATCAGATTATTTATTTATTCAAAATTGATTGGTACACTGTATACAGTTTTTGAATGTCATCAATTTTTACATTATTTGTGTAATTAAGTGAGTATCTATCATCATCTCGCAATAGCATTCTCATCATTCGACTATTAAAGCAACTCATGTAGGTACAAGGTTTTTTATGTCGTTAAAATAATCTCTTATCTTGTATTCCTTTATAAAGTGGATATGCTTGAAATAAGATGGCGATTTTGATAGAAATATAACATTATAAAGATAATATTATAAAGATAGGTACCTTAGAATAAAATAGGATAGGTACCTACCTACTTTTTACTGAACAAGAGATAAAGTTCGTAAACTAAAACCCAACTACTCTCATTATTATAGTAAAATTAATTTTCCGTCGCTTAAATATTGTACCTACTATATTTATATTTATAAACTTTGACTTTTTTCCTCTTTCATTAGACATCCCACTATAATATAATTTTATTTTAATTAATTAATTAAATTTTTGGAGACTCCCAGTTTTTTTTGATGTAACATCCGTCAGGTCGATTTTTTGCGTATAAAATGTAGCCTATGTCACCCGGACTATAACAACGAATCAATTGACACCTCATTCATCAAAATCAGCCCAGTAGATTTGGCGCTACGGCGGAACACACAGAATCCGTTACAAAAATCGGATACAAACATACATACTTACATTGTATTTATGTATAGACTGCTAAAGGTGCGTCCAGACTTGAACATTTCACCGAACCGAACAGCGAACATTTCGGCGAACTTGTTACGCTCAATGTGGACGGCGCGCTTGGAGCGCTTGAGATGGGTTACTGCGTAACAGTTCGGCGAAAGTTTCGCCGAACTGTGAACGCTCAATGTGGACGGCGCTCCAAGCGCGCCGTCCACATTGAGCGTAACAAGTTCGCCGAAATGTTCGCTGTTCGGTTCGGTGAAATGTTCAAGTCTGGACGCACCTTAACATTATAACCCGTCCTTTTGGCTTTGCCGGGTAAAAAGACGTTATGCCATAGGTATATCTGTAAACAAATGAAAATGCCACAAAATAAAACAAAATACTTTTTATTTCATCATCATCAATATTTTGCGTTAGATTTCATTCGTTGAGCGTCGTTGTGTACCATCTTCCTCGGTTGCAGCGCCTTGATGGGTGGCGGGGCTATCACTATGTTGAAATAATTTCCCATTCTGGAAACATCTGCCGCATGTTTGAAGTCATCCGCGTGGTTAGGGAGAGTCTCGACGCCGCCTAGTTCTAGGTTCTCCTCTCTGTTCGTATGTCCCCTGTGTACTCTTCCAGAAGGTTTCGGAGGCGGTTGCGGTTTAGCTGATCTTCTGCTTGGGACCGGTATACCCATCTGCGTCCTAGAAGCAGTTTAAAAATTGTATAGGTGTGCTTATTCGATCTAAGAAAAAAGATAAAAAATATAAAATCGACATTGTCTGTAACATATCAAGATACTTTGTAATTAATATCCATTACCATAGAATTAATATTGGTCTCCGCTACGCTACGACTTAGGGACCGTTCAGATAGACCGGCGCGGAGAGCAGAGCAAATTTTAATCGCATTTAAAATAGAATCTTAAGACATTGAAATAAGCTTTATTTTTACATTTTATCTCTTTTATGATAAGAGGATGCTCGAGGATGCTCCCAATACGCTCGGTGTGAAACATTAAGAGCAGCCGCTCGGCTGCTCGTCGAGCCGGTCGGCTGCTCTATGCTCGTGCTCTTTCGCGCTCCAGCATCCGACCGGCTCAGTTCGCGTGCTCTTTCATGCTCGCACAGCCGACCGTAGGCCGAATTGCTCTGCCATCCGGCCCAAGAGCGTACGTTCGGCTCCGAACGCATCCGCGTGTCCGTTCACACAGACCGGCGCGGAGAGCAGAGCAAACATAAACGGCCGGTCTGTGTGAAAAAAAAATGCTCTCCGCGCCGGTCTGTCTGAAAGGTCCCTTAGAAGGAGCAGCGCGTACCAGCGAAGTGCGGCTACGAAATGTACGCCATATTGGCGAACACGAGTATAAATATATATGCATATAGTTATAAGTTATGCATTTATATTTATCTAAGCAACATTCGAGACTGTATGAAATATTTTTTTCCATTAATCGGGTAAAAGTTATGAGTCTGGCATCATTATTCTAACCCGTCTTTGCATGCAGTATCGGTATTTCGTTGCCGCATTCAACGAGAAACTTTTCTTAAATAAGTAGTGCTCCGTCTAGATAGTCTAAGATAATTACATTACTTATATACATTCTCCCCACAACATTCCAGTCCTGTGTGTAAATTTTCAAATTAACATTAACTGTGTGTTAATCTGTCATTTTACTTTGAGTATGTAAATTAACTTTTGAGATAACGTCGATTTGACATACTAATTTAATGATAATGACAGGTGTTAACGCACAGTAAACGTTTAATCGAAAGTGTCACTAGAATCTGAGAGGCGCACATACGGCGAGCAGTCCTGCGGTAAGACGCACTGGTGTGTGCGGTCATCTCGCACGTAAGGGTCCTCGCACACGCAGCCGGGCTCGCAGTAGGGGTAGCACGGCCGCAGGTGGTTGCGCGGGTTGTCGCACGATATCTCAGCGCAACCGCCGAAACATGGCTCGTATACCTCATTTGGCCAATAACACGCTGAAAATGAGCAAAGTCCAGAGCTTTTTCATAGAATGCAAATAATATACCTACCTACCTACAATTGTTAAATATGGTGTGCGATAGCTTGTAGTTCGTTATATGAAGCACAAAAGATAAAAAACATAGACATCGAAATGAGTAATAATAAAATTAATCCGACTATTTAATTAATATTAAAAACTGTTGCATTTAAACGACTTGTGGTGGTGCTCCGGCTAATAATATTGTTCTTATAAAATAACTTAAAAGGTTTTGTACCTATAATAGTAAGTTTCATCTCAGTCCCCGATGTTTTTCCTATCTATATCAACAAATTCCACCATATACTGTAGATCATTTGGATATTCTCACCTCATGATCTTAGTGCAGCTCAACTATTACCCTATTAGGTAGCTAATATTATTATTAGTAGAAAATAAAAAAGCGAAATCTTCGTTTTTAGTAGAAATCCGTAAGCACCAAACAAATCCAGATCGAAATTTATAAAAACACTTTTCTTTTTACGTAAAAATCTAAGAACGATTTTTACACGCATTCGTATTGTCAGACATTCTTAAGATTAAGGTTTTCTAATCTTCGACATAAATCTAATGTTACACTAGCGGCACGCTATGATGGCCGGTTTGACACATTACAATAGTGATGTGGAATGTCAATTTATTCTCGAACAAAAAACAATTAAGTTTTGTTTTTGTACCTGATTAAATAGGTTTAATAAAACAAAAATGTATATGTTTATTTAATTTATTTGAACGAACTGAATATTTGAACGAAAATGAATATACATACTTTATATGCACACAAGAAACATATGAATACAAAAGATACCAAAAAAGGTGCCACAAAAGGCCATAATTAATCAGATTCGTCCATACTACTATTTTCACTGTCGTCACTGCTATCATCACATACATTAATAATTATATGTTCGTTTTCTATAATATTATCTATTTTCACATCTCTTTCATAATCTTCCCTTATTAATTTAACAGTTCTATTCACAACCTTTTCCCAGTCTCCTTTAGTCACATGTTCACAAGCTTCTTCTAATAATTTTAGCATTTTTTTTGTGGTAAATGGGGGTTCTGTATTGTGTCTTGCAGCATATCCCTTAATTTGAGCCCACACCAACTCAATCGCATTATACTCACAATGGTAAGGCGGTAACCGTATAACTCTGTGCCCATGTTCTAATGCTATTTCGTCAATGACGTATCGGATCTTGGTTGGTTTGTTTTCTTTTAAAAGACGTACTAATTCCGCTTTTAACATATTCATGTTTGCATCTACGCCATTTTTACGAAGCCATGCGACGATATCAGCTTTCTTTTGGGATTGGGCAGGTGGCTTGTCAATTTGCATCGAGTGGTATGGGGCGTTGTCCATAATTATAATAGATGGTTCAGGGAGGCTACACAACATTGAGGTAAACCATTCAGTAAACTTTTCTCCATTCATGTCTTCATGATAGTCTCCAGTGGTTTTTGACGCAAAAGCCATGAGAGAACCTTCGACAAACCCGTTGATGGTTCCGGCGTGACAAATTATAAGTCGCGATCCTTTTCCTACAGGAACTTTGGAAGTAGATGCTGCTGTGTCATCGTTCCAAGAACGGCCTACAGTATGGTTAGCATTAAGCCATGTTTCATCCAAGAACACAACATTTTGCCAATTTTTGATTTCTTTCACTTGCCGTAAAAAAGTATACCTTGCCATCGCTATATCAAATCTTTCCATCAATATTTTGCGTTTGTTACATTTTTTGTATCGAAATCCAATGGTCTTCAAAATCTTCGTTAAAGAACTTTCCCCACCGAAGAATAATCCAGCTTCCTTCAGTGAATGCACCAACTTTTTTCTTGTTGGATACTCCTTCTGTAAATAGTAGCCGTAAACATGTCTTCGGATAGCATCGGCATCAAAGCTATCGATGCCTACGACTGGTTTTGCTCGTTTTCTCTTTTTTGGTGTGTGAAGTTTATTTTCTTCTGTGCCAGTCTCGCCATATTTTTTTTTAGTTATCCGTCTAACAGTTCGTTGTCCAATATTAAGCGCATCAGCTACGCGTTCAACCACTGACGTTATAGGTAAAATTGGCCCTCCATTTTGAGCTTCACGATCGAAATAGTTACGAAGGCGTATTACGAACTCACGTGTCTGACTATTTAGAACAGTTCTCTGCGTACGTTCGGTCATATCGACGAAATCCACAACAAAGGGCTTGAACAGAGTCCAAATTAACGAGCAAGGGTCAACAGTAATGCAGTATCAATATTTGAAATCCAAAGCCAGGTCAAAACTATATCACAATCGCATTGCACTGACAGTTTATACTTTTCGAAGCAACGTCAATTCGAAACTGCTTTGTTTTGCATTGAGCATTGACGCGAGTTTGCCGGAGGTAGTAGTTGTGCTAGCCAGCGATCCTATGTGACGATCGTATTAGATTCCATTTTTAAAAATTTATTGATATTTTTTTGCGATTTCAGAGGTTTGTCCACATAGTGAAAATTGTTCATATTCACAAGTACATTCACCCCTTAAATGGTGCAAACTGATTTTTCTACACTTGTATACATTTAAGAAATCAATTTAATAAATAAATTTTGAGTCCTAAACCTAAAACTACATTCGATAAAATTTATGAATCTCTGCACATCACTATCGTCAATAAAGTAATACAATTATTTCCTTCAAAGTCGTTATCAATTAATACGGAACTTCATGAGCGGACAAACGTCAAACCGGCCATCATAGCGTGCCGCTAGAGTAGACACGATATCTTAGGTTCTTCTTCAGTCGTTTTCACAGATCCATTACGAGTCCCTCGCGGGCAACTTGTAGACTGGACTACACTTACCACACCTAACTTTATTTATCTTACTTAAATTGCTGAAACAGAATTTATCTGAAGAAACCCCTTCGCGGTGTTCA
Source organism: Melanargia galathea (assembly GCA_920104075.1). Taxonomy (NCBI): domain Eukaryota; kingdom Metazoa; phylum Arthropoda; class Insecta; order Lepidoptera; family Nymphalidae; genus Melanargia; species Melanargia galathea. The sequence goes on from OV049876.1 coordinate 8,615,458, forward strand.
CTATATGCACCGACAGAGCTCTCCTGATTGTGAATAAGAGTGATGTTAATTTTTATTTTACCGACAAATGTATATAAATTATACATTATGTATTTTATTTTTAGTATATTATGTATACATAATAATAAATATTTTTCGAAGTAACTGCTTTTTAGGGTTCCGTAGTAAACAAGGAACCCTTATAGTTTCGCCATGTCCGTCCGTCTGTCTGTCTGTCTGTCCGTCCTCGGTTAATCTCAGAGACTCTTAGTGCTAGAAATCTGCAATTTGGCATGGGTATAAATATTAATCACGCCGACAATGTGGTGAAATAAAATTTTGATAAATATTTTTTTAGGGTAGCTCCCCTACATGTAAAGTGGGGATGAATATTTTTTTCTCGTGTATCAAATAGTGTGGGGTATCGTTGAATTGGTCTTTTAAAAATACTGTGGGTCTAGGAATATCATTTTTCGATTTCTAGATCCGTTTGTAAAATATGATGTTTTAAAGTGCTAATTTTTATTAGAGTCAAGTGTCCCCCCCCTCTATCAGCAAAATGGCAGTATATAGGAACTTGAAAAAATTCACAGCAGTAGTATATATAATCAATTTTAAAGGAAAACTATCATGGCTAAGTAGGGTTCACAGGTTAAAGAGTTATATCTGTTTTTCGAGGATTGTGACTACGGAACCCTACACTGCGCGTGGCCCGCCACGCACTTGGCTGGTTTTTTTATTTATCTCATTTAGATATCAATACCGAAAACCCAAACACCCATATTTTTTGCAGATCTAATTGTCCGGGCTAAGCTTCGTAAGAGATGAATTGATTCTGAAGTGACTTTTGCAAACAAGTAAGTAGAGGACTGTGCACGAAGTGAACTAGGCTACGTTGTATCCCGGGAAAACAATGGAGGGGAATTTTATTATTAGTAATCCACTCGAACAAAGTCACGTGCAAAATATTTATGTGATTATTAATTACATTACTACCAGTAAATTCTAAATGCAAAATACCTTTGGAAATTTTCTCTTCGTCTCTACATTTCACAAACATAATCCAGTAGCTGACGATAACAAACGTGTATGCTTTCATTATTACAGCCATACAACTGATTTGAGGCTTCGAGTACTTACATGAATTGAGATATTGACTGAGGCGCGAATTCAATTTCAAGTGCCTTTTAATTAAGAACTATAATTACTTGAAAACGGTGTAAATAAAGACGTGATGCTAGGTATTGTGTATGTACTCGTATTAGGCGCTGTTTATACAGAAGTGGCGAGGAGCGGAGACGTGGACATTGAGTGAAGCACGAATTCGATTTCAGTTGGCTTTTAATTAAGAACTATATAATTACTTGAAATGGATGTAATAATTAAGGCGTGGCGCTAGGTAGTGTGGATGTATTAGACGCTGTTTATACAGAAGTGGAGGAGCAGAAACGTGGACATTAACATTTTTTCGAAGTTTCGAAGTGTATTCGCAGACTTCTACTACCACTACAATTACTCTTTAACGTCCCACGCTGTTTCAATGCGGTGGGTGTATAATTACTAACGCGATACAATTTATTATGGAGGAGATATTATGTATCCGTGCCACGCTTGCATATACATACATATAAACAGCGTATAAAGTTTTATAGAGGAGCATCGTGAAGGTAGTAGGTATTTGGTAAACAGAAGCCGCCGGTTGTCGTTTACCGGTTGCCGGGCTAAGCCGGGTTTGATTGAATTATTGCTTGTGTTGCTAGTTAGGTTACTAGGTACCTGTTCCGCGGCGCGGCGCCCGGGTCACGTCCTCTCCTTCATCCTTGATATTGTAAACATAATAAATTCGTAGCTCCGAAATTTATAACTTAATACGTGACTAATATACGTTGTGAACATTGTTTAGTGAGGAAACTTTTGTTGCCCCCCAGGTACCAGGTACAACAAATTTTGTTTTACATTGTTGCTTACCTACTTGTCAAATTACGACTTCTCAGGAATTTGGGTGCAAAAGTTCAAACATCAAAATTCCGATTTCAATTCCCGGTTGGTATGGGTCAATTATTTGGATAGGACTTGCGAAGGACAGTCAAAGAAATGCTTTTACTCAGCCGATTCTTTTGCATTATTAAGGAACATACCAATATAAAACTATATACAGATATATGCGAACTCTGAGTTCTCCTCAACTTTGACGCTGCAGGAATAATGTTCATTTCAGGAATAATGTTTTAACCGTGACAATGGAGGATCTATTGTTAAAACTGTTAAAACATTATTCGTCTAAGTGGCTTCAAAAAATGAAAAGACCCTCATCTGGACAGTGGGGGATTTAACGATGGTTCTCTATATATATACTGGGCAAATCCTCACCATTAACAAACAGGCATAAATCGAAGAACCCACCTTTCGATGACGTCGATTTTGTCTAGTCGATGGAGGTTGGCCTTTGCCTTACCTTGAGCTTCAGTTCGAGCCGTGTAACTTTGAACTCGAATTTTAGTTTGAGCACACGTACATAAAATAGCCCAGAAATAGTTTAACAAGAAGTTTAGGTGCGTTTAAAGCACGAAAGTTTCTTCGCTTTGGAGACGCCCTTGCTAGTTGCTGTCACGGCCTCGACGAAACAGGGCGATCTTCGTCAGTGACAGACGCTAGAAATTAGAATTTACAGGCGAAGAATATCGAAAATATGCTGGTAGCTCGTTCAACTTATACCCATATACCAGTGACGAGTGATATTTGCCCAGAGAATACAGAGAAAAATGTTGTTAATGAAAAAATATGAAATGAAAAAATAAAACAGCTGGAATTCGCAAAAAAAATGTTTTTGCGCAGGTGTTTTTTTCTTTCGAAAGTTATAGAGTCCACGACGTGAATGTACGAGTCGCCAGTATACGCGATGCAGAAAACATTGGCGGAAAACAACAATATTTTTATGAACATAGCATTGCGCCATATGTCGCGTACATCGACATTGTAATAAAATGTACGAAACGTTTCCACCGACAACATTCGTATTATTTATAGTTCATATATTAAAAATTAAGTTTTTACGAGCAAAAATAGTATTATTTCTTACCTGTAATATTTATGTAACTAGCTGTTCCCGGGATGCGTTGCAATGCCACGCAAAGTATGTTTATGAAAGCATAGAGAAAAAACAAAAAAAAAAACCAGCCAAGTGCGTGGCGGGCCACGCGCAGTGTATGGTTCCGTAGTCACAATCCTCGAAAAACAGATATAACTCCTTATTATCCTGTGAACCCTACTTAGCCATGATAGTTTTCCTTTAAAATTGATTATATTATATACTACTGCTGTGAATTTTTTCAAGTTCCTATATACTGCCATTTGGCTGATAGAGGGGGGAAAGGGGGGACACTTGACTCTAATAAAAATTAGCATTTTAAAACATCATATTTTACAAACGGATCTAGAAATTGAAAAATGATTTTCCCATACCCACAATATTTTTAAAAGACCTATTGAACGATACCCCACACTATGGGGTAGACGAGAAAAAAAAAATATTCATCCCCACTTTACATGTAGGTGAGGTACCCTAAAAAAATATATTTATCAAAATTTTATTTCACCACTTTGTCGGCGTGATTAATATTTATAAATCAAATCAAATAAACTTTATTCAAAATTGGTACACTGTACACTTTTTGAACGTCAATTTAGGTACAGGCAATGGTGATAATTATTTACGGAAACTTAAAACTAAAACTACGAGGGTTCCAAACGCGCCCTGGTCTGAGAAGAGCCCACAACAAATTCAGCCGGGTTTTTTTTTTTTATTATCACCATCTTACAATATGGTATAATAGCCATAAAAATGATTTGAACTGTTGGCTTTTAGAGCAATCTATGTCCATGGATTTTTGTCATTAAAAAAATCTTTTAAGCTATAGTAAGACTTTTCAATTAATTTGCGTTTAATAAAACCTTTGAACTTATTGAGAGACATATCCAAAATGTTCTCTGGCAACATATTATAAAAAAGTACAGAATTACCAACAAATGATTTTCCAACTTTTCGCAGCCTAGTAGTGGGCAACACAAGTTTATATCTTTATTTCTAAGATTAATGTTATGACAGTCACTTTTTTTCTTAAATTTATCGATATTTTTGTGTACATATATTAAATTTTCAAGAATATATTGGTTATAAACTGTCATAATTTTAACTTCCTTAAACTTATTTCTCAGTGACTCTCTGGGTCCCATATTATATATGGCACGAACAGCCCTCTTCTGCAGCACGAAAATGGAATTAATATCAGCAGCATTACCCCATAAAAGTATGCCATATGACATAATGCTGTGAAAGTAACTAAAATAAACTAACCTCGCAGTTTCAATATCAGTTAGTTGGCGAATCTTTTTAACCGCATATGCAGCAGAACTAAGTCTGTTCGATAAGTTATTTACATGAGGGCCCCATTGGAGTTTAGCATCTAACGTTATCCCCAGGAAAACAGCCGTATCCACTAGATCTAATTCCTCATTATTAAGCTGTACAGTGGTTTCAACTTGTTTAACATTAGGTAAAGTGAATTTAACACACTTAGTTTTTTTCCCATTAAGTAATAAGTTATTTGCTTCAAACCACTGTACCACTTTTGTGAGAGAATTGTTTACTTCGTCAGGTATTCTTTGGTATCTATCAATTTTAAACAAAAGTGATGTATCATCAGCAAACAATACTATCCCGTGACTATCCTTAGCGAGATAAGGAAGGTCATTAATATAAATAAGGAATAGAAAGGGCCCAAGAATAGAACCCTGTGGAACTCCTATTTTTACAGCTGATCCGGTAGACCGCTTTCCGTTCATATCTACTTTTTGTGTTCTATCATTAAGGTAAGAATTCATTAAATCCAAAGCTGCACCTTTAATTCCATAATGGTGTAGTTTTCTGAGTAATGTTTCATGATCAACACAATCAAAAGCCTTGGACAAATCACAAAAAACTCCAAGTGCATCATGTGACTCCTCCCAGGCTTCAAATATATGTTTAACTAGCTGACCCCCGCAACTTCGTTCGCGTGTTTATAGGTTTTATATAGGATTAGATCGGATCCCATAATTCATTTATGTACCTAAACTAATGTAGCCTACGTTACTCCTTATAACGTCACCTATCTGCCATTGAAAGTTCCGTTAAAATCGATCCAGCTGTTTTGGAGATTAGTTGGAACAAACAGACAGACCGACAAACATAAATTTAAATGCATACCAGTTTAAAATAAGCCGTACGTTCAAAGATCCGGGTCCCAAGTTATTTGAACCCAATAAATGTCTGTCATTTCTGAACTAAAAAACCTATGACCTTGAAATATTTACGGGACAATACTTAAAGTACTACCTTTCTAACAAAAAAAAAAATTAGTGAAATCGAACTACGCGTTAATGAATTACAGCTAAATACACGTTTTAACTTTCTTCCCCTCTCCCTAGGGAACCGTGCTGAATTTCGGGATAAAAAGTATCCTATAACCTACCTCGGAGTATAAACTTAAATCGTACCAAGTTTCATTTGAATCCATTCAGTAGTTTCGGCGTGATGCGCGGCCAAGATACAGACAGACAGACAGACAGACAGACAGACAGACAGACAGACAGACAGACAGACAGACAGACAAAAATGAAAAAAAATTGCAGTTTTGGCTTCAGTATCGATTATAGAGTGCCCTCCAATAAAAATTTTCAAAATATCTTCAATGTACAGAATTGGATCTGTTACAGTTTTATTATATTAAGATTAACTCAACACCAGCATCAGTTGTTGAGCGACCCCTTGTGAAACCAAACTGTTTTGTATGTAATATATCATTAGTATGAAAATGTTTAAGCAATTGATTTAGTATTAATTTTTCAAAAATTTTACTAAAGGTAGGTAGTACCGATATTGGTCTAAAGTTAGTGGGGTCACTAGTACTACCTGATTTAAATAACGGAATTATTTTACTATGTTTCATTAAGTCAGGAAACACACCACAGTCGATACAATTGTTAAATATTAAAGCTAACTCAGGTGCAACAATGTCAATCAATGACTTTACAACGTTAACGGAAATTCCCCACAAATCATTTGTTTTCTTATTGTCGATTAATTTGAAGGCCTTAATAACGTCAGAGCAACTAACGTGACTGAATTTAAATTTTTGATTGCATTCAGGCACGCTATCCTCCAATAATGAGAGAGCGGCAGCTGGTGAAGAGTTCAATGATCTTGTAGTAGAAACAGGGATATCCGTAAAGAAGGCCTCAAAGGCTGAAGCAACCTCAGAGTCTGATGTTATAGATTTGTTATCCACAATAAGTTTAAACTCACTGGTTTTCTCTGTTGCTTTCCCTGTCTCTTCGTTAATTATCTTCCAGGTAGATTTTATTACATTGGAGCTGTTTTTTATTTTGGTCTGTATATATTTAGACTTGGCCACAATGCAATCCCTCTTAAAAGTTTTGGAAAACAATTGAACGTACTGCTTGAACTCATCACTAGTATTATATTGTCGCTCCGCATACAGTTCATATAATTTTTGCCTTTTTTTATGTAATTCAATTGTTGCCCACTCGCTAAAGGCTTTTGCATCAGTAATTAAGACCGATTTACTAGTGAAAATATCATTAAATATTCTATGAAATGAATAAAAGAATAAGTTATACATTTCATTAGGACTTAAAATATCTGGTAGAAATGGAATGTCTTTAACTAGACCTGTTCTCATTTTCTTTATACGGTCCGACGTTACTGGTACAAAAGTTATTTTACGTTTAGCAGACTTTTCCCTCAAACTTTCAAACTGAATTAATTGTCCGCAGTGATCTGAATCTAATTTACTAATAATGCTTTTACTAAGAGGATTTATATCTGTAAAAATATTATCTATACAAGTGGCGCTTATTGAAGTTATTCTTGTTGGTTCCATAAACATTTTGGATAAGTTGTAGGACATAAACAAATTTAATAACTTTACACTTAAAGGGCTACTTTCCAAAATATTGACATTAAAGTCACCGCATACAAGTAACTTTTTACTTGAATTTACTATTTTGAATAATACTTCATCCATTACCTTCTCAAAAAGTTCAAAATTGGACAATGGTGGTCTATAAACAGACACAACAATGAATTGCTCTAATTCAACTGCCGCTAGTTCAATTGTCCGTTCAACAGACAGGCTCACAATGTCATTTCGATTTTTGAATAGATTTTGTTCTGGTGAACGAACTACCAACCCGGTAGTCACCAAAATTAAACATGTATTCATTTTTTTTTAACCAATGTTCAGTAATACATAAAATATCAATATTAAAATTCTTTAAAAATAACTCAATCTCCAAATCCTTCTTTTTAATACACTGAATGTTCTGGTGAACAAGGTTGATAATTTGAGATTTTTTATTCTTTAAATATGGTATGTCCTTATTATAATTTGATTTATTTAAGCAAGAGGAAACCTCTGTTGTCTCCTTATCTAGTTTAAAGTAAAATTACTTGGATTGACATCCAAGATGCAGTCAGAATTATAACACTGCTCAATAAAAGCAGTTTGTTTAGCCAAATTCTTGGCTGTTATTGAAAAAAAATATGATAGCGAAATAGCTATATGTCTTTTAAAATAGCAAGATAGTGTATATTTATCTTGCTTCAAATTATAATAAATTTTACCACATTTGGTAATGTCAATAATTTTAAATTTATTATTGTATGTACATAAATTGTGCAATGTCATATTCAACTTATATCTAAGAGTATTTTCTTGGTGTGGCAGATTTTGACAATAGGGGAATGTGTAAATAACAATATTATTTACATTTAATTTATTTAGAGATTCATAACAATATTCCAAATCTTTTTTGTTAATGTTACCTCTGTTTCCAAAAAAGATTATCAAATTTGTATTTTCATCAAAACTATTTCTATTTTTGTAAATTGAATTTACCACAGAGATTAATCCCGCATTAGGGGAACAGCAGTTCAATACCGTATGTCCCTGTAAATGTAGATTTAATAATATGCCCATATTACTACCAATTCCGTCACTAAACATGAATGTTTTTGTGCTTGATTTTGTATGTCTGAGAGAAATATTAGCATTGTTTACAACATTTTGTTCAGGGAACCTGTCACACATATGCCTTGATTTTGAGGACAATGAAGCCGGGGACACAGACTGTGGAAGACCCGCACCTTCATTAGCACAGTTATTTACTTATACTTTATTTAGGAATTTTTGTGTTTATTGTGATTGTACTGTTTTAATTGTGTCTCATCTGAAGTCTGTGTGTATTCCGACCTAGGAACAAGTAGCTATGGAAACGAGATATTTTAGACGAAATCAAACATCTCTTTGACTCACTCACTTGTACCGATTTTAAGCATAAGAAAGAAAGAGAAGTCTACTACTATCAGTTGTCCTACTTTAAACAAAAAATAACCAGTTTGATGTAGTTCAACTGTTATACTTATATATACTTAGGCCGAGGCCGCATGGTAAGGCGCAACATCGCGACTCGCGCCTCAAAGACGGCGGCGATGAACAATGGGATCGGGAACATTCACTTAACTTGTGTCAGTTTGTGTTGCGAATAGTAGAAAATGTACCCTACGTGGGCTACGTGTACTTAAGGATTTGTTCAACCCCTATAACATATTTCTCTTTGAGATTTCGTTTCTTATATTATTTAAAAGAAAGTAGGTTTATGAAATACATCAAGATGTTAGATTTAAAGTTGGATATCTAAACAGACTATCTAGCTTGAACAAGGTACATAGGTAAATACCTTCACATTTTCAATAGACACTAAAAAGGAACTTGGGCATTAAAATGGAACTATGTACATACAGTAATATTAATGAGTATTAATTTTTTAATATCTCTTTTCCATCACTATGGTTTTCCCAATGAAAGTTCTATCAAATTCGGTCCAGCATTTCGGAGACAGACAAACACAAATTTTAATGCAACACATGCATCCGGATGTTCAAAGGTACAAGTGCAAGCCAGGTTCCAAGTAATATGGAATACTGAGGGTTGTGATGGCTGTAATTTCTGAACTACAAAACCGATGACCTTGAAAAATTTACGGAACAATTTTTAAAGTATTTCCTTTTAACAAAAAAATAATGAATGTAATTGCACCACGCGTTAATGAATTACAGCTAAGTATACATTTTCCAATCTATTCAGCAGTTTTTGCGTGATGCGCACACAAACATACAGACAAACAGATAAACAGACAAAAATTTCAAAAATAGCTTTTTTACGTCCCATTACTTAGGTACCCCCCAGTTATTATTTTGCAAATTTCTTTAACGTACAGACACGGCAAGTCTACGATTTTATTATATGTATAGACAAGCGGAAACCCGCGACTTCGTTCGCGTGGTTCGGATGGTTTTTGAAAATCCAGTGGGAATCATTTTGTTTTTCCTAAGCTCCTTTGAGCTCATACCTTGCTAAAAACTGTTAAAATTTCACTGGCGGATGTTTAGGTAGATCAAAATGTAAACATCCGCCAGAGAAAGTCCCATCAAAATCGATCCAGCCTTTTCAGAGATAAGCCGGTAATCTTTCTAACAAAAAAAGAATGAATGATATCGGACCATGCGTTAATGAATTACAGCTAAGTAAACATTTTAACTTTCATCCCCTCTCTCAAGGAAACCATGCTGAATTTCGAGATAAAAAGTATCCTATATGTTACTCCTTAGTATGAACTTAAATCGTGCCAAGTTTCACTTCAATCCATTTAGTAGTTTTTGCGTGATGCGCGCACAAACATACAGACAAACAGATAAACAGACAGACAAACAGACAAAAATTTGAAAAATAGCTTTTTTATGTTCCATTACTTATCCCTAACATCCCCCAGTTATTATTTTGCAAAAATCTTTAATGTATAAATACGGCAATTCTACGATTTTATTATAATTTTATATGTATAAAATATAGATAACGAATGATTTAAACAAATAAAATATGGCGCACGTCGCTTAAGTTATGTGGCCAGTCCCATAAGTTCATAGGAGTTTGTTTTAACGGAATCGCTGTTGCATCAGCGCGTGTTGTCTTACCAGTGCGGTTTTGACCTAAGCAAGTATAAACTAGGGATGACAATTTAAGTAGGTATCGATAATAATTATGGAAATTGACTGGCCCGTTGGCGCGGTTGGCAGTGACCCTGCCTTCCGCTCCGGGGTCGCGGGTTCGATTCCCGCTCCGAGTCTGGGTGTATTTATGTATACCTTTATTAAAAATATATATGTATTTATGTATATGTAAATATGTCTATCAGTCGGCTGTTACCTATAACACAGGCATTAAGTTGCCTACTTTAGGAACAGACGACCGTGTGTGTATGTGTGAGTATTTATTATTATTATTATTATAGAAATAGAAATCACTTTTATTGTAATTTTGTAGGTACAAGAGAGTATTATGAATATGGTAACAGTCGGGTAAATAGTAAAAATTACATTATGGCGTACAATAAGTATATGAACAATATTGACTATGATTTTACTTTTTCATAACTCTTTAAATAATTATTATTTACATATCATACATACAACGTTAGTTTTACTTTGCGCAAAAACCGAAACACGTGTCAAATATTTTTACATTAAAAATATTTATACAAAATTTCAAAAAAATATAATGAAAAGTAACGAAGTTATAAGCTTGTTATGTTGCGTCGTTGTCCTCGAAAAAAATGGTCACCGCAAGCCGTCGCCGCAGCGACTTGCGATCGACGCGAGTTGCATGACCGCCGCTGTGTGCCGACCGTCAGCTGATGCGCGGTAAATCATTGTGTCTAAGCTTGTAGGATTTCAAAATATTTTTGGACAAAAATATAACACGGTATATAAATGGTTGGATTAGATTTTGTTACTGATTCTGAACAAACTACTTTCAGGTTTTGCGTAAAGTAAAACTATCGTTGTATATTACAGGTAACTTTATGATTTAATTTAGATACAAATTGTTGAAGGATTGGTTTAGTCAAGATTCATCAAAAAAGCCATGCCAAGCCAGGTGAAGCCATGAGTACCTACTTGAATAGGAGTACATACCTAGGCCAGATTAAGATGACTTCATATAAGAATGCTAACAGATAAAAAGATTAGCTTGACTTCTCCAAGCTTGTTTTATTATCTAACTAGCTTTTGCCCGCGGCTTCGCCCGGGTGAATTTCGGTTTTGAACAAATCCAGAGGGAATCGTGGATTTCCGGTTCCCATTCCCGCTCCCTTTTCCAACCTTATAAAGGTTGGAAAAGGGAGCGGGGAACTACTTTCAACCTATGGGAACCTACTTTCAAGAAAGTTTGCTATAGTAATCTACCTATAGCTGTAGATATAGATATCGGGTTTTTCAAAGTCCCGCGGGAACTGTTGATTTTTCCTGATGACTTGTTGATGATGATGATGATTTATTGTTATTGTGATGTGATTGTAAATGTGAATTATTTCAAAAGATGGTGCTCTAGAGTTTGTTTCGCCATTTCTTCTCTAAGACAAAAGCCCCTTGGAAATGGTGGTAGATTCAATAACAAAGTAATAAGAGATTGAAATATAATACTTTAAAAGAGTGTTTTCTTCTTTTATTTTACTTCATTTGAATTAAGTTTAAATTACTATGCAAGTTATCTCGTCAAAACGCATTAGTTCCACTATTTATATACAATTATATAGATACATAAATACTACACGTTGCTCACACCCGCGACTTCGTCCGCGTGGATTTAGGTTTTTTTTTAATTTTGTGAAATAAGATATATAATTAAGAACTATTTGCTTTTCCGGGATAAAAGTTGCTTATGTAAATTTCCGGGACGCAAGCTACCTCTGTACCATATTTCGTATAAGCGGATGGACCATTAAGAATCTCGTGGGAACTCTTTAATTTTCCGGGATAAAAAGTAGCTTATGTCCTTGCCCGGGATGTAAGCTACCTCTGCACAAAACTTCATCAATATCGGTTACACTGTTGGGCCGTGAAAGGCTAGCAGACAGACAGATAGGCAGACACACTTTCGCATTTATACACGCATTTATACACTGTGATTTTTAATTCCGTGGAATTCTGACAGCTGTCATTGTCATTTGCAGATGAGTTATTTGTATGGAGAACAGGGTAGACGTCTACGAAGTACGATTTTACCTCAAACTACTTTAATTCCCTGTCATCTTTAAAAGCTATATGCCGCGTAATATTAGTCGTTTCGCCCTAAAATAGAAAACACCAAGAGTGGAAACTAGAAAGTGCACACTAACAGCAATAGAAAAAAAAGAAGCACATTGAAAAAAATTATTGAAAAATGGAAGTTGAATGACATTATCACCATGAAGTGTTTGTCAGGCATTTATCATATCTACATGCGGCAGTTGATTTTTATTTACGTAAGTTTTGAATTTTTTATCTTTTTTGTGGGAATTGTTTTATCTCTGGTAACATTACGTCAGAATTCCACGGAAATAAAATTCTAAGTACGGAAGGAACTCACGGAAGTATAGTATGGGTAGTTAATATTTTACTAAAGTGGTTTGAGACCATGCAATTATTGCCATATGTCGGATACTACACGACTATCGATATCGATATGAGATGACAATGCGCTTCACTAGTGGCATGAAATCTCGTATGAAAAATTAAATTTTATCAAAATAAAGAAATATAATTCTAATACGGTCATTATAAATTTATCAAAATGGTTTAATATTGCATTCGTTATGACTACAGCAAAATAATAATAAACTAAACGTGATAACTTATCAGAATTCAATATAATACTTACCTATGCAAAGATATACGCATATTTTTCTCACGTAATACACTGAGTGGACTTTTGTAGCCAATGGCTACACAAATCATGATTACTAAAATATTAAATAGTCAAAATATTTCACACAACAAAGCACTTAGAAGTTAAAAGATCACAAATTATCGCAAGCTGAACTGTTACTACGGTGGTGAACAAAACAAACAAAATTCACAACAATCTGTCTTTCAAGATGACACTGAAATTATATTGCGATCTTTTTTTTGACAGTGCATATTGACATAAGCAAAAACGAAAGATATAATAAGTATTTATTCATTTTAAATAAGCGTTCTCTAGGAAGAAGAGGGTATAATTTCTCTTAGATTCCGACCTCATATTTTTTTGACAAGAGTCAAACTGGGCTGCCAGAGTATGTAAAGAAGTTTGCAATCTGGCAATTTGAACTTCTAATATATGTGTGTCAGATTCATAACTAATTTTACTACTTTCTAATTGTGCACTATAGTTTTTAATCTGTTCTAACAATTGCAATCTATCCTGTTTGGGTTTTAACATTTTAAAAGAGTAATTATGAATTTTTAATAACTTTTGTGTTTTCCTTATATATCGGTTAATTTTTATATATTTTTTAGTTTTTTACTGCTGCAGGGATAAACCATTGAAGGATTTGTAATATTGACCTGTGATGATGTTTGGTCAGTACAGAGAATAGGGTTATCCGTGGCAGCAGTAACCAACTCCGGGGCCCTATCAACTAACTCTTCGAAGAGACTTTGATTTTGAAGGACTGTAGTATTGTAGGCAGCAGTTTCCAGCTCGCTGATCTTCTGGTGAGCGTCATGCAGCTGCTGCTGTAGGTCAGAGATCTTGTGAAGGGTCGCCTCGTACTCAACCCGGCACCCATCAAACCTATCTACAAGCTCCTGAAGATGGTCACGCTCTTCGACTACGCTTTCGTAACTTATATGGATAGCTGACAGTTCCGATTTTAATTTTTTATTTTTATCCAAAATATCTAATATTTCCCTCTCATTGTCGTCACGCTCGCTATTAAGTTGAGCACATAAGGCCCTACTCGCCTTTAATTCTTTTAATGCCAGTTGAAGTTTAGTTTCTTCTTGGCGTGCTAATGCCCATGCTATATTACGGATTTCTAGCACTAATAGTGTCTGAGATTAACCGAGGACAGACAGACAGACGGATGGACATGGCGAAACTATAAGGGTTCCTTGTTTACAACGGAACCCTAACAAACATAAATTTTTATAAACTTAGATTTTTTGGGCATTCATTAGGCAATAATATGACAGGGAGATCGTCAACGTTGTCGTAAAAGATATTATTAAGAGCTATAGTATTATAGTATACTTAGACCTACAGTATTATTTTGTTACAAGCGGACACCCGCGACTTCGTTTGCGTGGATATTGATTTTAAAAATCCCGCGGGAATAAAGTTGTTTTTCCTACGCTCCGTTGAGCTCATACTTTGGTAATAACTGTTAAAATTCACTGGCGGATGTTTAGGTAGAACAAAATGTAAACATCAGCCAGTGAAAGTCCCATCAAAATCGATCCAGCCTTTCATAGATTAGGCGATAATCTTTAAAGTATCTACTTTCTAACAAAAAAAGAATGAATGGAATCGGACCACGCGTTAATGAATTACAGCTAAGTACAATTTTGACTTTCATACCCTCTCCCAAGGGAACCGTGCTGAATTTCGGGATAAAAAGTATCCTATATGTTACTCCGTAGTATAAACTTAAATTGTACCAAGTTTCATTTCAATCCATTCAGTAGTTTTTGCGTGATGCGCGCACAAACATACAGACAAACAGATAAACAGACAAACAGACAAAAATTTCAAAAATAGCTTGTTTACGTTCTATTACTTATCCCTAACATCCCCCAGTTATTATTTTGCAAAAATCTTTAATGTACAGATACGGCAATTCTACGATTTTGTTATATGTTACATTACATAGAAGATGTATAGATTAAACTAGAGACGTAGGTACTCAATAAAAACATAACATCGTTTCTGATTTGATACGAGTAGGTACATGTTTATAAGAGAAGCATTTGATATAAACTTCGTGGAAGAAGAGGAATGCTCCGCCGGTAAAATATGATTGAAATCTTTATTACTCACCCGCATACGTGTTGAGAAAACGTTGAGGTTCGCGCGAATTTCAGGAAACACGCACTGCCATTGCTCGAATAACACTCGTAAAACGATTTCGGTACTTATATGTATTATAATCTCAACGAAGACGAAGACTAGCAAACACAGATGCATAATCTTCACTTTTACCAAATCTTTTTTTAGTATCTACGTCCAATAGGACGTAGATACTAATCATTAATCTGTGAATAGGACGCCAATGCGACAAGACCGGAGAGAGATAAGATAGGTACAGCTTTACCCGAATTTCTGGATATTTCTTCATGTTCCAATCGAGAACTCCTGATTTAAGCATGACAAATACCTACTGTCACCAACTGTCAAATAAGTAAGTACATTCAATCAAAGAATATAAACCCTTTAAAAATGTAATGGTAATTGAAGCTGCGTTTTGACACTCATTCAGTTGGAGTACCCAGTTGGAGCATGAGGAAAGACTGGAATTTCTTATTCTCTCTTTCTCTAAGAAAAACCTAAAGTCTATAAAAAACAGCTTAGTAGGTAATCTCATTTAGTAGTAGCAACAAGCAGAAGAGAAGCTTTTGCTTCTTGCTATTACTAAATGAACGAGCTACGCATATAGGAAAGATCAAAGGATAACAAGGTGTTAGGTTGCTACGAGATTGGGCATAAACATCAGCGGTTTCGTTCTCGGGAAAATAGTTCCCGCCGATAAACTGAAATTGCGTGAGATCTTTTTTATTACTCACGTGCGATCAAACCGTTTATAAACTTCTGGATTTTCGAAATCGGGTGTTTGTAAGGCCGTGGTCCCTAAAATAAGTGCTTTTTATATCGTAACGCGTGTTACGACGTAAAGGTATCTCACCTACCATAACCATAAATAAAAATAAAATAAAACAAAATAGCCTTTTATTTCAGAGTTAGTAGGTTACATACATCTGAGTGCCTTACGGCAAAGGTCTCCGGCTCCTGTGCATGCGGTCCAGTGCCACCTTTCTACAGAATGGACCAGCTGTAAGTTTCAGCTCATCCTCCCAACGTCTTTGCTGCCGGCCCTTACTTCGTTTCCCGTCTCGCGGGTACCAAGTGTTAATAGGGTACTCAATTTTCCTTTGGGTGTCTCGGAGCATGTGACCCGTCCACCTCCACTTCAGCTGATCCATCCTAGTTATTATATCTGTGACCCTGGTTCTCTCTTGATATCTGAGCTCCTGATTTTGTCCCTCCTCTTTACTCCCGCCATACTTCGTTCCATTGCCCTCTCAAAGCTATCTCTATGGGTTTTGTTTAGCGCCCAGGTTTCGCAAGCATACCCAATGCTTGGTAGGATGCATGAGTTGAAAACCTTTTTCTTTATGTTCAGGTTCAGATCTGTGCTTTTAAAAATTTACTTTAAAGACCAATACTTTTCCCAGCCTTTCGCAATTCTTTTGTTTGTTTCCTCACTTGTTTGATCCTCAGGCGAGATTTATTTGTCCCAGATAATTGTATTCTTTATTCATATTCTGGAGGATAATATTTCGTGGTGCCTCCTGCTAATCAACGGATGTGGTGCCCCCTGCTAATCAACAGACGAGGCTCTTACGACCGACAAATGGCGGTATAACCATTTCATATCGGCTAGACTACAAAATGGCAAGGGCCGATGTCGGGCAGCAGGGACATCTGTACAATAGTCTAGCCCTGCGATCGCCAACCCGCCTGCCCAGTGTGGCAATTAAGGGCACCCTTTGAGACCTATGTCCAGCAGTGGACGTCTATTGGTTGAAACGAACGATTCATATTCTAATATTTCTCCTCCTACTGTAATAGGCGTAACTAGATCTAGGCTAGTAACTAGGCTTATCTGAGCACTGCACTTCCCCACCTACAAAACTCAAAGAAATTTGGGAAGCCTGAAATATTATCCCCCTAAATTTATAGGTATAGACCTATAAATTCCGGATGTTGATGCAAGATGTAAGATAAAAGTACTTACGAGTGTATGGAGGTACGCTGTTCCCTAACATTAAGCCCCGCTATTTATGTTAGCACGTTTGCAGTGTGGCGAAGAGATTCAAAGATATTTGCGGGATAGCGCCTGTGTTGCAGTTGATTTGAAAGCTTTTTCGTCGCCCTTTATTCGACAACGAATAATTTCTACCAATTCCAGAAGCCAATGGAGGAGGAACTATTGGGACAAGCATACGTTTTATCAAACAAAAATTCCACTAGCGACAGACAGACAGACAAATTTTTTATTTTATCATTCAAATAATCGTATGAGCTTAATAAGAGTTATTTCGAAATCAAAGACAGACACTTTATTTTATTTATTTATGTATATATAAGTAGCTAGGTATATTTTTTATTAACATTAAGTATAGATATTATCCCAATAACTACGTACTAACTACGTAAACTACTGTATGGATTAAAATGAAACTTGGCATGATTCAAGTTCATACTACGGAGTAACATATAGGATACTTTTTATCCCGAAATTCAGCACAGTTCCCTTGGGAGAGGTGATGAAAGTCAAAATGTGTACTTAGCTATAATTCATTAACGCGTGGTCCGATTTCATTCATTCTTTTTTTGTTAGAAAGATGATACTTTAAAGATTACTGGCTAACCTCTGAAAGGCTGAATCGATTTTGATGGGACTTTCACTGCCGGATGTTTACATTTTGATCTACCTAAACATCCGCCAGTGAACTTTTAACAGTTTTTAGCAAGGTATGAGCTCAAAGGAGCTTAGGAAAAACAAAATGATTCCCACAGGATTTTAAAAAACCAATATCCACGCGAACGAAGTCGCGGGTATCCGCTTGTATGTAATATAATGTGAACACTTACCTAGTCTAACTACCGAATATCTTGCTACTGCTTGCTGCTAATTCTTCCGAGTTAGGTATACAATGCAACCTTGTAAAATTCAAAAAGATCTAAAGCATAATATTTAAATCTATACATACTAATATAATAAAGCGTAAGAGTTTGTTTGTTTGAACGCGCTAATCTCAGGAACTAAAGGACCGATTTCAAAAATTCTTTCATCGTTGGATATGTAAGTGATCCTTGATGCTATAAGGCTATATATGTACCACGGGCGAAGCCGGGGCGGCCCGCTAGTAGAATATAATCATTCGTATACTTTAATGTTCTAGTAAGCAGGTAAAAAGTCGTTGGTACGTACCTAGTAGGTACCTACCTTATCATAACTGTAGAGCTTCAGAAGAAAAACGATCTGTTTAGCTGTAAAATAGACATGTCAATAGCGAGCCCTTTTCAAAACACATTACACACTGCTTTTGCAGTTTAAACCCTACCATAGCATCATAGAGTTTACTTTTTACTATCATTAATATCAAGGTGTCGAGTAAGCAAGCGCCGCCGTCTCTAGGGTCAGAACTGGGGTCCAATATATATATTTGGAAGGGCGGTGTCCTGTGAGTCTGATTACTATCAGCAAATAAGAAATAGAGATGGGCGATTGTTATAAAAATATACCTAATCGAATTATTCGAACGATTTTTAAATTAGTTATCGAATATTCATTTAGTATTCGAATGCTGAATGAAAACAAGTTTATTATATTCTCGTATGTTTATTAAATAGTCCGCCGCAACACCGCAAAGGCAAATATGACTGTGAAGTCACATATTCATATACACATCACTATGTAGGCAATACAATATAGGTATACACATTAATAGTTGGTACATTGATATGTTGGTAATACTAAAATTTAGCTACATTGTATCTGCAAGTCGTAGTCCTTAGTAGTGTTCTAGATTGGGTAGATTCGAATATCGCTGATATTTCGCGGTAAACCATAGAAACGATCCTTTCGAATAATTATTACCTATTATTTGAATTCGATTATTTTCATTGAAATAATTATTATTCAAATAGTTCATAGTACAATCGACAATTATCGAATAGTTCAAACTTCGATTAATGACTAATGACGGAGTAGGTAGATAATCAAAGAGTTCAAATATAGCATTCGAATATCCATTCAGATGAATCCTTCACATTCGCACATCTCTACTCGGAAAAATGTTTAAGCTGAGAAGAGATATTACTGGAGGAGCAATCCTCATAAATTAGGCGCGAGGAAAAACCGCTTCTACCTAATAATTATTACAAAGACGTGAGTTTGCAAGTAATATACCTATGTATGTATAAACATAACATATTTAAAATTATGACCACATATACTACTATACATGTAATTATTTATTATTAAGACTTTTTGTCAGTTATTCGCCATAAAATACTGATGCAATTATCTTTGATTTAATTAGTCTGTTCAGTCAGGTAAGTATATTTTTTTGTATAATTATCAAATTTTTAACTCTTGTTATATTATTTACTAGCGGTCCGCCCGGCTTCGCCCGTTGTACACTGTACATATATCTACAGCCTATATCACTCAAGGATCACGTCCATACGTTCACACACCTCCACCTCCTTTTCGTTCCTCCTTTTCGGTTACACCTCCGTTCTTCAAAGAGCACGCAAAGCCGTCCGTCCTGCGCCTGATCTCTCTCCGGCCGTGTCGGACCACCGTCCCATCGGACTATGAGCATTTAATTTTCTCTTGTTTAGCTGGTCTTGTTTAGTCTAATGAGATTAGTCGCCGTGGCCGATATTAGATCAGGAGGAAAATTATTATAATCTTAAAAAATGTATCATATTATAATAGAGAAAATTTTATTTAAACTAAAATCAGCCCCTGCGTCAATTTACTGAATGACAAACATCATGACTGATATCCTTGTACACCTGACAGGTAAGGCTATTTTGCGGTACGTATCTATCACGTCGCTCTAGTAATATGTCACCTCTCTGTCCAGAAGCGTCCCAGAGGCCAGAGCACGTTTTCTCATTCCGATAGTAGGTAATTTCGATGACAGGTTCAATCAGTATGTACCTTCATTTTTATTGGAAAGTTATTAACGATATTATTATTTTTCGGTGTGTGTTGTGTAATAATGTGATTTACGAATGAAATGAAATATCTAAACATGAATCATGAAATGGATGCATAGAGGATGACTAGCATCGAATTGCTATAAAACAATTTCATTAACTACATGTTAAGATCATTAATTATCTTTTACACACACTTCACGGTCGGCCGTATGTATCTACAACAATTACCCTATTATACAATGAATATAAAATTATTTTGCTATAATCCACTAACAGTGACGTAGGCACAACACCACACAATCTTGTAGGCACAACACCACACAAATTCACCACAAAACAAACTCGTGGTGAATTTGTGTGGTGTTGTGCCTAC
Source organism: Melanargia galathea (assembly GCA_920104075.1). NCBI lineage: Eukaryota > Metazoa > Arthropoda > Insecta > Lepidoptera > Nymphalidae > Melanargia > Melanargia galathea. The sequence continues at coordinate 8,635,687 of OV049876.1, forward strand.
AAGATTGTGTGGTGTTGTGCCTACAAGATTGTGTGGTGTTGTGCCTACAAATTTGTCACTGTTAGCGGATTATAGCAAAATAATTTTATATTCATTGTATATCATGGAATTCCGCAAAGTAACGCCTGCTTCCATTCAACAATTACCCTATTGCCCACGTCTTTTAGAAGCAATAAAATCAAGTTTATTACACAGTAATTAAATAATACCACATTTCCCACATACATAAACGAGTACAATTTTATACTTTTGACAATCTTTTGAGCTGTAGTACAGGTTCGGCGCGTGCTAGGCTTTTGGCTGTGGGTGCGCATGAGGCCGGCTACTGGCTTCACGCGTACCCATCGTCAAATACAGGAACATTTCTTGAGCCTGACACGCTCCGAATCGCAACCTGTCTACTTGGCTTGGGGTCCCGGTCTGCGCTCCTCATAAATGTCCCTGTGGCAGTGATGTCGACAAGCTAGGACATCACGGACTGTCATGCCAAAAAAGTGCAGGCCGCTTCTCGAGACATGCCGCACTTAACGATATCATACGCCGGTCCCTTGCCACCGTCAACGTGCCAAGTCTACTTGAGCCGACTGGTATTGCTAGAGACGATGGCAAGAGACCGGACGGTATGAGTTTGATTCCATGGAAGATGGGCCGGGTGCTGGTATGGGATGCAACCTGTTCAGACACGCTGGCCCCTTCCCATCTACATGGAACCATCAACAGAGCTGGTGCGGCTAGTGAAGCGGCTGAAAAAGCGAAAGCATGCAAATACAGGGGTCTAGGCTCCGAATATGATTTTGTCCCATTCGGTGTCGAGACCCTTGGTCCGTGGGGTCCTAGCGCTATAAGGCTATTTAAAGAAATATCATAAAGGTTAGTCGACATCACAGGAGACCGAAGAGCTGGCAGCTACCTCGGACAACGAATTAGTCTAGCAATTCAAAGGGGGAACGCTGCCAGTATCTTCGGAACCTTGCCTACAGGGACTCCTTTTAATAATATATTTTAGTCATTATATTATATTTTTTAAGGTTTTTAGTTTTAGGATTATTGTTCTTCTTTATTATTATTTAGACCTTAATTAAATAAATGAGAACATAAACGAGTATTAGAATATTATTATAATAGTCGTAAAACACATGAGAAATACCTTACAATTACATGCACACAGGTATATACATAATATAGTATAATCACCACGATAGATATTAGTTCGCGATACGTTACGTATTTATTAAAGGGTACTACCACAATAATTATAGTGTACTGAATTCGTCATACAGTTCGCCACAGATATTGCCAAAAAACGTCCTGCTTAGAAAAATAAATGTTTGTCTATCTGTTCGTTCTCTATGCATTCGCGCAACGTTCATCACCTCATTAAAACTTTCTTCATTATAATAGGTAAATGGGGAAAATTGCATTACAGGCTTTGGTCTGAATAGAACGTGGTCCAGCTCATAATATGTTCTATATGAGCTGGAGCCTGGACCACGTTCTCATCATTGGAAGGAGCTATGGCAAGAACACCGGACCGACCGACACGACGCAACGCGACGGCGCGATGCGGCTACTGCATTTTAAACCTGTACCTATGTCTTACTCTAAAAGTATTGTCCTAGCTCCTTAGAAGCAAATCGCAGTATACTTACAAGAATATTCGTAACTGACAAAGTGTAGTACAAAATATTTCCTTAAAGAGAGAGAGAGATCCTAGGTTTATTCTTTGAAGGTCTAAAATCTTCTGATATTTCTGTGCAGCAATATTAGCAGCTGATTGTACCTACATTTACGTGGATTGCCGACAGTCACGTAGT